>NAJO01000040.1:0-413174 GCA_002077065.1 Cryoendolithus antarcticus | reverse complement strand
GGACACCGTGCACCCTGCGCACATACACTCCTGACAGCCTGTGACGTTCAGGCGACCGTGGCAACGTCAGAATAAAGAACTCGACAGCCGCTAGCTCGCGGTGCAAGCGAGCCAGTCAGGTAGTGGCGACGAGGTCGGGCGTGGTCGGGAAGGCACGCAGGAGGGAAGGCTCGTGAGCAAGGAGCGTCCTAGACATGCCTCATGGTCTTGTAGCAAGTTCATTCGTGACGGCGGCGACTAATCGATCTGGCCTGAGAGTTTTGCGTGGAAACACAGCCTAGTTTGGAGACGAGCTGCGCCCATTTAGCGATTTGATAGTCGACTGCCAATATGTGCGAGGTGAGATCGCGTGTGACGGTGTCGTACACTGAGAATTCTCATCCTGCTCAACACGTCGACATGACCGTGTGAAGGTGTGGACAGACATCATCCATCTCACTTTGCGTGCGCCAGCATCTCGCGGTAAAGATCGACAGGTACCCTTCGCGCAAAGTCCACGGTGTACTCGATCACCTTCTTCGCCCGCAGCGGTGTGAAATTCGGCTTTGGACTAGCACTGCTCAGGAGCTGATCCCTCACCATGACCAGCTGCGCGACGATGCACAGCAAGTTCAGATGCGACCCGTACGCAAACAAGAAGTCCCAGAGCAACAGCACCTCCGGTAGTGGTGGCGTACAAGCGCACATAGTCAGTACGCTCGCGAAACCATAGATCTCCGCTTTCATACCCTTGCTGAGCAGATGCGCCGATAGTTGTGGGTCAAGTAGCTCCAGCAGCCGATCGACAAGCGCAAGACCCTTGTGTACACCCTCCATACTGCCTCTCACATACGCCGGACACTCGACCGTGATGAACTTTTCGAATCCGGCGAATGCTTCTGCCTCACTCTTGGCAACGTACATGAACGGCGCAGCCATGACGTTCATGCCCTGCACATACCCGACACCACCTCCGGCTCCTGCGTCCCCCGCCTCAGATCCTTCTGTCCCCGTCACCGAGCCCCTCGTGTGTCTGCTCGTGCCACCGCTAGCCGGCGAATGCCACTCTCCAGCATCTGCCAAACTCCTCGGCACCCCAAGCGTAGGCGGGCTCATCCATCCATTCACCCTGGCCTCATTCGCGTCGTGGAGCTTCCATGCTATGGCATTCAGCACGCGCGTGAGGCTGTTCTCGGTGACCTTTCTTCGATATAACGGATCTGTCGTAAGCGTGCGGAACGTGTCGTTGCGGATCTTCGCATAGGCGGGAGAAGCACCTTGGCGTACGAGGTCGAGATAGGCATCTGTACGGAGAGGAGTGGCATTCAGAAGGGTGAGCCAGATGTAGATGCGAGAGTCAGACGTTCCATCTGACGTGCTGGGGACACCTGAGTGAAGGACTGACGAGCGGAGGGCGGAGAGCCCGGCAGCGAGGGAGTGAGCTGGTGGGCCTTGAGCCAGAACCGCGTCGACGGAGGCCATGCTCAAGTCATATCTAGGGCTGCTGATCCCGCCACTGAGAGTGGTCGTTGACGCGAGGTGGTCGTGAAGTCGCGTTTCATGCACATACCCTAACCCTGGACAGCCCGGCATTCAGTGATCTGTGCGGTATTCACCATACTGATATCGAAGGAAGTCGCGCCACAAGCATTAATTCGACCGCACCTCATCACTAGCTCTTAGCACAGAATGCTGCCGGCTTGCCAGTGCTGCACAGTGCTAGTGATGCTGCACATATTACTGCTGGTACCAAGCTCTCTCAGGCTATGTGATCTCAATGAATGCCCTTCGCGACGACATCGAGAGCGCCGCTGGCGTTCCAACATTGAGACCGTCCATCCCCGCGAACTATCATCAATGACATTGCAGTCATTTTCCGGCGATGCAACGTGTTAGTATCACCAACACAGTGCCAGAGCATGGAGACGAAGATGATTAGAGTGCGGAACACTGGAAGCTGGAGCTCAGCTGGGCATCAGAGCCAAGCAAGTAGTGCACCAGAGCGCACAGCGTGCGGGACCATTGGCGCTGCTGCTGAATATCAGCTCTACAGTACCGCGAGACCGAAGCGCTGTCTACGGTACTTGTTGCCACGGCCTTGTAGCGTCGATCGCCCGCAGTCCACAAGCTCAGGTTTCCAAGTCTTTCCTGAGGCAAGCGCGCGTCGCAAGATCGGTGGCCAGCTGTATCTTCCGCAAGGCGCCTTGCTCACCACGTCGACTGCACACCAGTACGGCTCACAGATATCGAATGGCAGGTCTGCAGTCTATCAGATTTGCATCATGTCGGCGAGTGTGTCCGTGGCCATGTCGCCCTGCCTATGGCATCATGAGCGCTAGCCGCATTAGGACGGTGTGAAAGCACGCCATCATAGCAACCTCATCCGAACCTTGGGGGCTCCACACGTTGCGAGCAATTTTGCACACGTCACAACGCACATGGCAGCAGTACCGGTAGTAGATTCCTTAGTTTTCATGTAGCGACCGAAGAGTTGTGCCTCTGACAGACTTTTCTTAATTCCTCATCAAAACCATCCCGGCTTCCAGGCCATTGGAACTCACGACTCGACCACGAGCCTCTACCGGAAAACGCCAAACTCATAGTACCTCTCTCGCTCATCAACGTCCTTGGTCCCACAGCCTTCTCTAGTACACCCCCACTGACGGCTGTGATTGTGCCATACTCGCGCCGAGCACGCGACATATTCTCTCACCAGCCCAGCACTGTGCAGCCTTTGCTTGTTCGGCTGCGAGGCGCTCTTCTCACTCCCCGACGTCGACTACTGGCCAGATCCGCACGCCACTGTCGCCTACCGAGCCTGTCTGGGGCTTATTGCATTTCTTAGCTCCCCTGCAGCGATCTGTGCAGTGCTAGTCCATCAATTCTCGATCGCCTGGCCCTACTGCGGCGCACCCTTCTCACCCGCCCGAACCTTGCATCTCCGCTCACGTTTGCTATATAGGACTGTCGACGTCGTCCGTCAGATTATCAGGTTATTTTCGCGACTTGCTGCACCTCTGCAGCATGGCGGCTCCAAGCACCAGCACTAAGATTGGCCACAGTCTGGCCAAGGTGCTCGGCATCAAGCTTGAATACCGCGACGAGACTGGCGCCGGAAACCTCACTCGAGGAGAGTCTACATTCACCATCGACAGCGCCGACAGTTACGTCGAGAATGAACCTACTGCGGCGGAATGGCTGCGATCGGTTACGCCTACCGGAAAAGATGTCACACATTACCTGTACCACCTATTTCCATTCACGCACTGGATCCTGAATTACAACGTGCAATGGCTCATCGGAGATCTCATTGCTGGTGAGTGTGTTGGATATACGAAGTCAAGTCTACGGCGCGCTGACAACACATAGGCATTACCATCGGCGCGGTCGTGGTGCCACAAGGTATGGCATACGCTCAACTTGCTCAGCTGCCAGTTGAGTACGGGCTGTACTCGTCATTCATGGGTGTGCTCATCTACTGGTTCTTCGCAACATCGAAAGATATCACTATCGGCGTAAGTAGTTCCATGGGTGCACGCTACAAGCACATTATCACTGACGACCATCGCAGCCCGTCGCAGTCATGTCGACCATTGTCGGCAATATCGTACTTTCCGCACAAGCCAAAGACCCATCGGTGCCAGGACACGTCATTGCATCAGCGCTATCAGTGCTCGTCGGCTCAATCGTGACTGGACTTGGCCTGCTCCGCCTCGGATGGCTCGTCGATTTTATCTCACTCACGTCAATCTCGGCGTTCATGACTGGCTCAGCAATCAACATCGCAGTTGGACAGACAGTCAATCTGATGGGCATCACCGGGGTCAATAGCCGTGACTCGACATACTTGGTCGTTGTCCATGTCTTGAAGCACCTGGGTCGGACACACAAGGATGCGGCGCTCGGCTTGACAGCTCTGTTCATGCTCTATGGCATACGTTTCATGTTCAACGCGCTGGCTAAGCGTATGCCGCAGCATCGCAAGCTCTTTTTCTTCCTCAACACCTTGCGAACCGTGTTTGTAATCCTCCTATACACCCTGATCAGCTGGGCGACCGTCAGACATATCGGCAACAACAGTCACTCGGCAAAGACAGCAACTGCTGTCAATAAGGCGTACTGGAAGGTCCTAGGTCCCGTTCCTCGAGGGTTCCAACATGCTGGTGCTCCAGTGCTCAACTCCAAAATCATCGGCTTGTTCACTAGCGAGATTCCGGCGTCGGTGATTGTGCTACTGATTGAGCACATCTCGATCGCAAAGTCATTCGGACGTGTGAACAACTACACGATCGACCCTTCCCAAGAGATGATTGCCATTGGTGTAACCAACATCCTCGGACCTTTCCTTGGCGGCTACCCTGCAACCGGCTCGTTCTCTCGGACTGCCATCAAGGCGAAGGCTGGTGTCCGCACACCCTTTGCTGGTGTGATCACTGCCGTGATCGTGCTGCTCGCGCTCTACGCCTTGCCAGTAGTGTTCTTCTACATCCCGCAAGCTGCGCTGTCCGCGGTCATCATTCACGCCGTCGGCGACCTGATTACCCCGCCAAACACTGTTTACCAGTTCTGGAAAATCTCGCCTCTCGAGGTCATTATCTTCTTCGCTGGTGTGATTGTCACAGTCTTCACCTCGATCGAGATCGGCATCTACGTCACCGTCGCATCGTCATTCGCCGTCTTCGTATTCCGTACGTTCAAGGCAAAGGGCCGCTTCCTTGGCCGTGTACAGATACATTCGGTCGTTGGCGATCTCCCGCAGAACGAGACCAAGAACTCCAACCAGCCAAGACCCAATAACGACCCGGACAAGTCGACACGAAACGTCTGGATCCCCATTGATCACGAGGATGGTACAAACCCGGGCCTCGACATTGAGCATCCTTACCCGGGCGTGTTTATCTACCGCTTTTCGGAAGGCTTCAACTACCCGAACGCCAATCACTACACCGATCACCTGATCAACGTCATCTTCAAGGCGACACGCCGAACGAATGCTAACAGCTACGGTCGCCTCGGCGATCGACCCTGGAATGATCCCGGTCCACGACGTGGCAAGCCTGCGATCGTTAACTCCCATAAGCCTACACTGAAAGCCATCATCCTGGACTTTTCGTCGATCAATAACATCGACGTGACATCAGTCCAGAATCTCATCGATGTCCGCAACCAGCTCGATCGCTACACATCGCCGGAGACCGTCCAATGGCATTTCGCGTGCATCAATAATCGTTGGACCAAGCGCGGTCTCGTATCAGGTGGCTTCGGTTATCCAACACCAGCAGGCGACGGCGAGTTCCACAGCTGGAAGCCAATCTTCAGCGTGGCCAGCATGGGCGGTGACAGCTCTGCCGCACATCTCGCTGAGCAAGAGTTCAATCGTCGTCGAAGCCAGCCTGACGTCGAAGCTGGACGCCAGCAACCGCATGAGATCCAAGTGCAGCATGGCGATCTCACGGGCGAGACATCAAGCAGTGATCGTGGCAGCTTCCAGGCCGAACTCAACAAGAGCAATACGTACACCAAGGGCAAATATAAGGCTGACCTGAAGCCTGTGCAAGGACTAAACAGGCCGTTCTTCCACATTGACCTGACGAGTGCGCTGCAGAGTGTGCTGCAGAACATACAGGAGGAGCAGCCTGCGCAGCGGCCTGAGGCCAAGGTGGTGGAGGAGGAAGATGCGAAGGGCGAGAAGTATGCTTGATATCCGAAGCATACGCGTAATCTAGAGTGTGATGTATAGCGTATATAGTGCGAGGAATATAGCACGGCAGCTTTGAAACAGCAATATCCTATCAGTTCTTGCGTTTATCGTCGACGACATATAACAGTTCTTCATACGGTAACAGCCGAGTCGACCGCGGCACAGTGTTTCAGCTTGAATGCAACCTTGGCTTTGGCGCTCGAGCACTGCAAGCTTACCTCACGTTTAGCGAGGCTGTGCATACACCTTTTCCTCAGGACCTTGATTATCTCGTGCCGTTCCCTGTCATTGTTCCAGAGTCGTCAGTCGCAGAAACATCACTCAGCCAACATATATACCTACACGCACATTCTTGGTGTTCTACAACTTCCTGCGAAGCAACGTATCTCACGATGTCTACAGCTGACGAGCTCGTCTCGCCTGTCACTACTGAGCGACCCATATTGACGTTGACTTCGGCGTCTATCAATACGGAGCCTGTGGAGCTTGAGAGCACGCCTATATCACCTGACAAGGTGAAGGCGATGCCGAGGACGTCACGCGATGACTTACTGAGGGATATGAGTCCAGAGGATGTCGAGGTAATCCATCACCATCCCACTTCAAAGACTTTGATGCATTAGCACGCAGCAGGAGCCCGGTCACAATATACTAACAACGACTTAGAAACGCGATGCATTGCTCAAAGAGAGGAAGAGTGACCCGGCGGTCATGGTCGACATCCCGCAGACTCCCGGAGCTGAAGAGCTCGAGAAGTCTGGAGCGACTGCTGTTGAAGATGGGGCTGTAGCTGCGCAGTTGAATGTGCAAGTCGCAGCTGTCTAGCCGTGTCATGAGGAATGCGGGCGGTGGGCTGGCACCATCGCCCAGATCTTCAAGTACTTACTGCACATGGCCTCGGCATGGAGGCCTTCAGCTATTTGGGAATATCAAGGCGTTGACGGATCTGGACATGCGAAACTCTCTTCTTTGTTTTCACTTTCGTTCATTATTCACTTCTGACATGCTGCCTCGACTTTTCGGACCGCCTCGAGAACGATGCCTTTGTCTTCGAATGTCCTCTCCTCGCGACAGCTAGCTTACGCCACATATTTCAGTCCACTACACTCACCATGTTCGTCGACCCAAGACCAGTCACTGGCTACGGCGAGACGGTAGGCTGGCAGGTTCCGCTGGAGCCGCAGCCCACCAGACCGCCGAAGCGAGCCCCGGTGCTCAAAGCAGCTTACTCGAGAAGCTCGCTTGGCCCATACAACAATCTCAAGCGGCCAGCGCTAGCATCGGCGAGCTCCTCAAAGTCTTCGCTTAGTGGCATGGAGCAATCTGTACCACCTTTCCAGGAATTTATCAAGCGCACGCCGCCTGTTGACCCGCTGAAGCCACTTCCTCCCATACCTTTGAAGCCGAAACGAAGGCGCTCATCATATAGCGGAAGCCCTGGGAAGTCTTCTAGGAATGCTTCACCTGCCTTCCAGAGGAGGACATCGAGTGTGTATAGTCGCACAGCAAGCCAATGGATGGCCGAGTCGCCTATCTGGTCTGGCTCTGACTTTGCAGATGAGCCAGTACCGCCTTTGCCACTTGAGCTTCTCAGACCTATCGCATACAGTGCAAGCACACCTCAGCTAGTGGAGAACCCACCCACGCCACCAATGCTCGAGCCAAGATACTATCAGCCCCTTATTGCGACACCCTCGCCAACTGTGAGTCGCTCGACCACGCCATCTCCTCCGCCACCGGAACACAGACCATCGACTTTGCTACCTGAGCCCGTGGCTACTGTCGAGGTACTTAAGAAGCACCTGAGGATGGTCTCTCTAGAGAGAGCGAAGGCGGTACTGCAAGCTCCAGGCGCCGAGCCTTTGCTACCAGAGGAGCTTCGAGCCAGGGTTCCAGTCAAGTCGCCTACAAAGTCTCGATCTCATGAAGTGCTGCTGCGAGACACAATGATGACGTTCACTAGTAGCCCGCATGAGTCGGTTCGGGCACCCGAGCTTCCTACCTTGACGATGGTGGATGCCCAAGGGCGAGACCGAGTTGTTGGATCACCCAGAGCTAGTGTTGCGCCCATGCCTGGATTTGGCTTCGCCGAAGCTCTACCTGTGGGTCGCAGAGGTACAGGCTCGTTTCAGGTTGGAAATAATGCGCCCAGACAGATGGTCAGGCTATATCGGCAGAACGCCGAATCCACACAACGAGACCGTTCGAAAGAAGGGCATAATGGCAGCGTCAGCGACGAGCGAGGCCGTGCTCGATACCGAGCTTCGCGTTCTGTGCCTCAAGATCGCTACCTCATGCAGGGGTTCCAGACGCCTTCGATTTCGCCGGACGTGATGTCTACCCATCATCTGGCCGGAGTATACAACACCCTGCTGACAGATCAATATCGTGCACCATCAGCATCTTCGGCAGCGAGTAGCGGTCGCTATGATGTCGATGTGCGCGAGCATATGAAGATGGTGCCGCAAGCCTTATTCCAGGGTAAGCCCATGTCACGGAACACCGGGCAGCTACAAGCGCGGTACGCAAGTCCCAACGCTTCCGTGTCGCCATTCGCACGGAGCCAAGCGAGCGGAAGTAGCACTTCGATGCAGTGCAGTACCAGAGATGATGACGAGTTGTATACGCTACCTCGATTGGAAACAGATAAGCGAGTGGATCACCGGCGCAGAAGTACGAGTGGTACAATACCAATTTCGCCTCCTTCACAGTACGAGCCACAACGCAGCCAATTGACACCAGCTGTTCCCAGTGATCGAAAGCTTGCTGCATATCGGCGCAACAGCGACGACAATAGGGTATCGCAGTACTTCCCTGTAACGACGAGAGGTACCGACCAACTGCTCTTTCGCCACAGCGACGATGAAGACGGTTACCAGAACCCAGCCCGCGCAGAGACTCCTTCATTCGCGTCCCAGCCGACTCCTGCTGATCGCCGACATGCACCACCCACACGTACCAGTACCGAGCCCATTCTCCGACAGCGACCAAGCAACGCTAGTAGTTCGGAGTTGACTGCAAAGCAAGCTCTGTTCTCTCGCATTACTCGAGGCGCGGCGAAGTACGCTGAGCTACTTACGCGCCCAGCTGGGCAGGAGCCTCCTCTCGCATCAGGGTTTCGGAGACGATCAAGCACGAATAGTTCAAGGCGATCAAGCGACAAAGGTCACAGCACGAAGTCCTCGAACCCGTTCCCGAAGCTGGACATATCTGCTGCAAATGCCAATCCCCGCGCGAAGGCAAGTATCGACTCGCCTCATCTTCACTCGTCACCATCTGCCAAGTCCCCTCCAGGAACACATTTGGGATGGACTAACGCCGCAAAGTCAGCTTTCGACCAAGCACGCTCGCCTACCAAGACCAGCTTCCCGCCCGCGGCAGCCATGTACGTCCACACAACCACCCCTGCTCGTCCGCTTGACGAACGCCAGATCGCCTTGCCGCAAGACAGCGACGATGACGAGCCTAGTAGTCCTGTCAGGCGAGGCAGCATCTTCACTGGCTTATTGGGCGGCCGGCGTGAGGCGAAGGCGGAGAAACGCGGGGAGGACATCAAGAAGAGCATTAGAGTTGTGGTCACACCTGAAGCTGCCGCTAATCGGGTCAATGATGAGAGGAATTTTGGGCATGCAAGAGTAAGGAGCTGGGAGGTCGAGAAGGAGGTCAATCAGGAGATCGTCGCACCTAAACCGGGATTCGTGAGGAGGATGAGCGAGTTTGCCGGGATGATTTGATGATTTTGAAAGAGCATGTAGTCGACGGATACCCTATGATCCCCCTTTTCCTGAAATGATAGTTGACAGTGATTCCCATGGGTAGACGCTGCTCATCGAGACCTGTGTTTGTTTGTCGCATCATTCATCGAACGTCCGTGCTCATTCACCAAGCGGACCTCAACTTTATACCATGTCAACAGCATCGAGACCATCACCGTTGATCTTACCTGACCACCCAATACATACCTCATCATGCCCCTTGATTTTTGGACGACAGCTTGCATCTACGGCGCCACTTCCGTCGCCGCTGGTGCCTTCGGTGCGCATGGGCTCAGAGCCCGAGGCATACCGGATGCTAAGATCGCATCATGGTCTACGGCTGCTCAGTACCAGGCAAGTCAGCAGCGGGAAGTTCCACAGAGTCGGTGGCATATACTGATGGGTCTCAGCTCGTGCACTCCGCCGCCCTACTTGCCGTGGAAGCTGCATCTCCTGGGAAGAACTTACTCTACGCCAAGTCCTTCCTGCTGGCTGGCATGACGCTGTTCAGTGGCAGTATCTATCTACTAGTACTAGATCCTCAGAGGTTCAAGTTTCTGGGACCAGTGACGCCAATTGGAGGTCTGGCATTGATCGCTGGGTGGGGCGCGTTGGCTGTAGGATCTCGGGGTAGGACATTGTTGTAAGTGAATCGCTTGGGTCTTGTGACCTCATCACTTGCTGACGCAGTGATAGAAAGTAACGGCTGGCATGCATGTTTGGTGACTAGATCTATGGGTAACATAAATGTAACAAGAAGCCTATCTATCCGTTCGGTCTCTTTTCTTTGCCTTTCGGACCTTACCTCAGCAGAGGCACAAGATACTCTCTCTTCTCCTTCATTGCTCTCCCAGCCTACCCCTCCCGAAAGTGGCGTATCAGATTTATTTCCTCATAATCCGACTCCCAGCCGTGGTCACCGGACACGCGCTACGTGTCGTCGTGACTGAGATCCTCCCTCCAGGAGCCACCGATGTCGATACACTCGCCACACTGACCGCAGCCACCGACATAGCACTAGCACTCGATACCGAGGTCGGCGCATACGAGAAGACTACGCTCGATGTCGATGTTGCGCTATACACCAGCGCCGGTGGCGTCGAAGCAGAAAGCGTGGCCGAAGTCGACTGACTCGACACCAGGACAGTCACGCCACGAGTCGCCACGTAACTACTGCTTGAAGATGAAGCTGGTGGCCCGACAATCTGGCCGCCAATGACGGCTGGGAGGTCCCCGGCGGGGCGAGCTGTGGCGGCGCGGCTGGCTGCGAGGTACCCTGCGTATGTCTGAGGGCCGGATGCGCTGCTGTGATGCTGTTAGTGGGGTTGCGAGAGATTCATCTCGGGCGAAATGGCACCTACGGTGGATTGATGACGCCGACCATGCCATTCTGACAGTGTGTGTAGGCTACTTGCGTGCAGTAGTACCAGATTGGGTTGTTGTCCGTGATGGTGATGACGAAGGTACTCGGCTAGTATCACTGGTCGTCAGTGAGGTCCCGTCTGATTCATTTCCTATTCTTTACTCAAGGGATCCTTCTCCCCTCCCTTCACTTTCTCCCGTACACAGTACATAAACAAGGAACACTCACGCTCGCCCCACTGTTCACCGGGAAGTATCCACTGAATATCCTCCCATCCGGCTGACACGCATTATCATAGGTCGAGCTAGCCAGGCTGTGGTTTCGAGGGTACCAGACAAACTGCACTTGGCTGCCTATAGGCGCAACGAGACTGCTCGGTGCAAAGTTTAGCTCACCATTGCCACCGGCTTGCACGGTAAAGGTTTGCTGTGCGAGGCTGAGGGGCGCAAGTAACGCGATGATGGTCAGGAGCAATGGGGCTGGGGTGAGCATGGCGAGTGATCGCTAAAGCTGGTGTATCGAGTTCTAGGAACTTCCGAGCGACGGTCCAGGTGACCGTAAGAACTGCGATATCTCGACGATGGGCTGGTGAGGTTGCTTCGCTTGACAAGAAGCGTCGCGCGGCTATGGTGCTGAAAAAGCTGCATTCCACGACCGGATTGGGCGGAAACACCCCCTTTGAAGTTGTGGAATGTTGCATGCCACGTGAGCATATATGATTAGAACGCCGCTACGCACGACCTCCGAGTTCCTCCCATCGCCAGTCTCCTACAACAGGTACGCCAATGCACCCACAGCTGCTGCCAATAAGGCCGAGACCCTTGCAATGTCCAGATCGTTTGCGCCTCCGGTGCAGGTAGTAGCCGGCGGCGCGGACCCCGTCGCCGTGCTCCCATTCCCACCACCTACAGCGCCTCCCGAACCATTAATCGCAGGCCCCACGCCCGTAGCCGTCGTAGTCGTAACAGCAACCGCACCACTACCATTCCCCCAAGTCATCGTAGCAATATCACCCGATCGGATCTGCCCAGCCTGATCCTGGCCGTTGCCACCGTCGCTGACAGAGCACGTAACGTTGTCGGTGTCGAGCAGGCCAGAAGAGGAAGTAACAGGCGTGTCTGCGGTCAGAATTGGTCCGGCATCGCCTCCGTTGAAGATGACTTGGCAGGTTACGAGGTTCATGTCGATGGTTTGGGCTGAGCTGAGGGAGAGTTGTGAGGTGGTTATGTTGAGAGCGAAGGGCGTGTTGAGCCAGGCTAGGTAGGTGGTGTCTGAGCAGGAGATGGACTGGTCGGCGCAGAGGTGGGAGACGAGGTTGACTGTTTGAGGGGCGAAGGTTGGGGTTGGGAGAGGGGAGGTGGTGGTGGAGGCGAGGAGCGCGACGAGGAGGGTGCTTGGGGAGGCCATCGTAGATGTCGAAGTCGCTCGGCGGGCGTTTCTGGTAGTCTGAAGGTGGATAGTCGTGACGAAGTATGAAGGTAAAATGTACTGGTGCTGTTGGAAATGCAGATAAGGAGCTGAAGCTTCGGAATACAAAGGAGACGTTGATCAGTCGAGGGGAAACAGCAATGCAGTGCACTGTACCTTTCTATACTTCTGAGGCCATCGTCGCAGGCATTCTCCATACGAGCGTAGGATGCGTCGTGTAGCCCACCAAAGAGATCTGACGAGGTTCATGACAGAATAGCTGCGACTCGAGCCACATTGACAGGCATGCGGATCGCAGCTAGGATACGACAGCCACGAAGAATGTCCGTTACAAGTGCTTGGTCGCGCGAAGTGCAGTACACGCCCGTCCGGTCGTACAGTGGTGGTATCCTTGCGCAGCCGCAGGCTGCTCAGCCTAGGGTGAGGGATTCGCCGTGGTGACCGTGCAGATTTGGAGTAAGCCAGGTGGATGTTGTGACAGACGAGGAGACCAATGGGATCCCGGATCATCCTGCTACAAGACTGCTCATACTTCAGCCTGGTAGAACATGTTCCTGGTCCAGGACTGGAGCGCGGACTACTGTGTGGTGAATCTACATTGGGGGAGAAGGGACTCGCTCTTTATATCAGGCCCATGGCAGTGACTGCGCGCCGTGGACCGCTACAGTCTCCAGTGCTGCCCTGGACATCGATGGCGAGGTACGACTTGCTCGGTGAAATGGTAATATTGAAACGAGGTCGGGAAGAGAGTTAGAGGAGCAGCAGCAGCGCGTGATGATAGCTCTTTGTCGCTAAGGAATCAATGGCACATGGCCGACCTCCTCACAAGGCGCGAGTGCCGCATGTTTTCGCAACCTCATGCTTCAGTGGAGGCCGTGGACTGATAAGTCGCCCGCTCGGATCGCGGTCAAGGAGTACGCCAGGGTAGACTGGCAAAAGGTACATCACGAAAGCGTATTCCACGGCCAAGGTAGCGAGGCATGAATACGGGATGTTTGGAACATGCAGCCCATGGCGCATTCTCATCAGGCCACTACAGTATTGCTATACACACACTTCCACCCATCTCTCCCGTCCTCTACAGTCCACCATCTCCATCTACTGATCCTCGCTCGCCGCTGCTCCCGTGATGATCTCTACCAACTCGCCCGTAATGACAGCTTGACGCGTGCGGTTGTACAGAATCTGGAACTTGCTGATCATCTCTCCGGCGTTCTTGGACGCATTGTCCATAGCATTCCGGCGTGCAGACTGCTCGCAAGCGTGGCCTTCTGCCAGTGCCCAGAACAGCGAGTTGGCAAGAGCGTACTCGCGCAGGTTGCCGAGGACGGAGTCGTCGATCTCGAAGGATGAGAAGTTGGCTGAAGATCTGTTAGCATGCAATAGTGGAGATAGTGGCAGTATCAGCACATACCAGACTCCTTGATGGCCTCCTCCGAGAACGCCTCAATGATCGTCGCCTCGTAGCTCTGCGCATTGATGAACTTGTTGTACAAGATCTTGATACTCGAGTACTCCGTCGGCAGCAGCGTAACCTGATCCGCAATCGCAGACGCATCCGAGAAAGTCGGCACATCCTTGCCAACACCCTGGAAAGAAAGCACGATCTGCTTCGCGTTGCTCCGGCCAAGCTGAGCCTTGCATTTCTCCCCCGCAATGACCAAATCTATATCGCCCTTCACTTCACCCTCGTTCAGCATCTTCCTCACCCGTCGCGTCAGGCCGGAGTGGATGCCGCCGCAGAGTCCTTTGTCGGATGAACACACGATTAGGAGGGACTTCTTGCCCTCGCCATCGAGCGGCTTGGTCTCGGCTTCTTGGAAGACGGTGTTGGAGGTTTCGCCGTAGGAGCGCGACGAGGTCATGGCGCGTTGGGCGCGGGTGAGTTTCGTGGAGGCGACGATTTTCATGGTCTTTGTGATTTTCTCGATGTTGCGGATGGACTTGAGGCGGCCTTCGATTTCGCGGAGGGTGGCATAGTTGGCGGATTGGGAGGCGAGAGAGGTGGAGGCGGTGGCAGGGCTGGAGGAAGGGTGTTAGTAGGGTGTTGGACTCCATGCGGGTGCTGCTGGGAGCTTCGAAGGGAGGTGGTGGACATACCGGAGCGCGACGGCGCCAGCCCTAAGGGCGGGACAAGCAGCCCGTGACAGCATCTTTGCAGTGGGGAGATGCTATACGGGGTGGTGGATATGTGAGAGGAGATGGAGTCCAATGAGCCTGACTGCGACAACTCAATGGCCGGAGAGCTTGACGAGGAGTCGCTTGCCAAGCTCGGATGAAGCCGGGCAGAGTCACGTGCAGTCTCTCAGCTTTCCAATCGGCCAAGTCCCCGTTTCTCCTGCGGATTGCCGTCAACTTTGGTCCACATGCTTCTGTTCATCATTTGAATCGTTCATCTGACATCGACACGCCCCAAATCACGTACTTCATCACGTGGGGCGCATTGCAGCACGACACACGGCGAACACAACCTCCCACGCATCTAAGCGCGTCTCGACTTCATTGAATCGACGCGCCTCCACCAGATCAGCACAGACGCTCAAGGACTCGACTACACCGTCTATAGAATTCCCACACACGAGCAGTGAGAGCAGCAGACAGAATGTCGGACTCTGAGGATGACAGACCGCTAGTCAAAGGTATGTACACCCACTACAAGCCTTCAGTGGCAGATATTGAAAGGCAAATTCAGCCAAGTCCCCGCTTCAGGTGAGGAGTGATGGACATGGCCAAAAATTTGCCATCACTCGCAATGAATTGAGTCGTCGTTCAATTGCCTTGTGATTGTACAAGCATTCACTGTCGCGGTGGCAATGTCACATGCCTTGCCGCCTACTCTACTATTTGAGAAGTCGCAAAACTACTCAATCTCCTACTAACACTCATCCTCTTACCCAGCCAAGTCGTCCGCCACAATCTCGAAGGCCACTGACGCCGCTATGGATCGCGAAGTACCCACACACAACGGCGTTGCGCCAGGCGTTAGCATGGCCATGGGCCCCGTCACCGAGATGGACATCGACGAGCCCATCACCAATGGTCACGCCGCAGGTAGCAAGCGCAAGGCATCACTCGGCAAGGGCAAGAGCTACAAGGACGACTCAGGCTCTGATGACGACGACGATGTTCCCTTAACCAAGCGCAGGAAGACCGCAGACTCCAACTCAGACTCCGAAGATGATAAGCCTTTGGTCAAGAAGGTCGTCAAGCCAATCAAAGCCACTGCGCATCAGATCGGAGAGGACTCGGACGATGAGGTTCCTCTTGGCGTGAAGCTTCAGGAGACGAAGGCCAAGATCGAGAAGGCTGCCGAGAAGGAGGCAGTGAAGCTGCGCAAGGAGGACAAGGTGGCTGAGAGCAAGAAGAAGTCCAAGAAGAAGAGCAGCGATGATGAGGATGACGATGTGCCTTTGAAGAAAAAGGCTAAGCCTGCAGCGAAGACGAACGGCACGACGAAGGTGAAGAAGGAGGATTCCGATGACGACGACGTGCCCCTGGTCAGAAAGGCTCCTGCGGCGAAGAAGGGCAAGGCTGAAGCTGCGACACCCAAGAAGAAGGGCAAGAAGGACGCCGAGAGTCCTGGGAACGAAGACGCCGAGCCCGAGGAGGAGGAGTACCGCTGGTGGGAGGACACTGCCAAAGGTGACGGCACGAAGAAGTGGTCGACTCTGGAGCACAATGGCGTCATCTTCCCGCCGGAGTATGAACCCCTTCCTGCGAACGTCAGCCTGTTCTACGATGGCAAGCCAGTCAAGATGCATGCTGTGCCCGAGGAGATTGCTCACGCATTCGGTGCTATGTTGAACTCGACTCACAACGTGGAGAATCCGACCTTTCAGAAGAACTTCATGGAGGACTTCAGAGAGGCACTAAAGCAAAACGGCGGTGCGAAGGACAAGAAGAGCGGCGAGAAGGTCGATATCAAGCATTTCGATAAGCTCGACTTCCAGCACATCTTCAATCACGTCGACGCCGAGCGCCAGGCGAAGAAAGCTCTGTCCGCCGCGGAGAAGAAGCAGAAGAAGGCCGAGAAGGACGCAATTGAAGCGCCTTTCCTATACTGCACTTGGGATGGCCGCAAGCAGAAAGTGGGCAACTTCCGTGTCGAGCCTCCTGGTCTTTTCCGCGGCCGTGGCGAGCATCCGAAGACTGGCAAGTGGAAGAAGCGTGTCAGCCCTGAGCAAATCACCATCAATATCGGCAAGGAGGCGATGGTACCGGCGCCACCTGTAGGCCACAAGTGGAAGGAGATCAAGAATGACAACGAAGGCACCTGGCTGGTCATGTGGCAGGAGAACGTCAATGGCAACTACAAGTATGTCATGCTGGCTGCGAACTCAGATGTCAAGGGTCAGAGTGACTTCAAGAAGTTCGAGAAGGCACGCGAGCTGAAGAAGCACATTGATAAGATCCGCAAGGACTATCACCGCGAGCTGAAGTCCGATGTTATGGCCGAGCGTCAACGTGCGACAGCGGTCTACCTCATCGATCAGTTTGCACTCCGTGCCGGCAATGAGAAGGGTGACGACGAAGCAGACACTGTCGGCTGCTGCTCTCTCAAGTTCGAACACATCACGCTCCGTAAGCCAGACACAGTCATCTTCGACTTCCTCGGCAAGGACTCCATCCGCTTCTACAGCGAGGTCAAAGTCGACCCGCAAGTCTTCAAGAACCTCAAGATCTTCAAGCGCGACCCCAAGCAAGACGGCGATGACATCTTCGACCGTCTCACAACTTCCGCACTGAACAAGCACCTTTCAAACTACATGCCCGGCCTCACCGCCAAAGTCTTCCGTACCTACAACGCCTCCTTTACCATGGCCACGCTACTAAAGGAGATGAAGAAGGCTCCTAATGCCGCAGAGCAAATGAAAGACTACAACGACGCCAACCGCAAAGTCGCCATCCTCTGCAACCACAAGCGCACCGTCGGCGCCGGCCATGCAACGCAGATGGAGAAGATGGACACCAAGATTGACGGTATGCGGTACCAGCAATGGCGTCTGAAGCAGATGATGCTCGACCTCGACGACAAACTCAAGAAGAAGCGCGGCGCGGCATTCTTCGAGTTGCCCGAGGGTATGACACAAGACTGGATCAAAGAGCACCAGGCCTCCCTCATCGAAGCCGAGAAAGTCAAGATTACGAAAAAGTTTGAGAAGGAGAACGAGAAGCTCGAGGCTGAGGATCAGAAGGCTATGAAGCCTAAGGAGCTCGAGAGCCGACTGGAGGTTGTCAAGGAGCTGGAGAGTAAATTTAAGAAGGAGAATAAGACTGGCAAGGTTGAGGCGGAGGGGAAGGGCGCGACTGTCGAGCGCTTCGAGACTCAAATCGAGAAGCTCGAGCAGCGGATTGCGGTTGCGAGGGTGCAGAGTGAGGATCGGGAGAATAATAAGGAGGTTGCTCTTAGCACCAGCAAAATCGTGAGTTTGCCTGAGCTTGTCTACTGGCTTGCATTGGAGGGAATACTGACTTTAATTGGCAGAATTACATTGACCCGAGACTTACGGTGGTGTTCTGCAAGAAGTTTGGCGTGCCGATTGAGAAGCCTTTTAGCAAGACTATGAGGGAGAAGTTTGACTGGGCTATCAAGAGTGTGGATGAGGATTGGGAGTTTTAAGAGGTGTGGTGATGAGTTGAGGTCGATGTGGTGGGAGTTCGGTGGTAAGAAAGGTGCAATCGATGTGGAGGGGAAGTATCGGGGTGATATGAATCTGTGAGCGCGGAGAGAGTTAAATGAGCGAGATCGATGACGGCGACGAGACATTGGACGGCATGAGTAGGTCCTGAAGGTCTAGACGAGAGTAATAGCTTGAGATTATCAATATACAAAATTCACCTGAGCCCTCGAGTCTCTACTGAACGGCCCCTGGAGCTGAAGCGACAGTGATTCCAGAGTGAGATCGGCGAAATTCCACTATGTGAAAAGCAGAGAAGAAGCTACTGAGACAGCGACCTCTCAAAAGTGTCGCGCACTGAATCCGCACTATTGGGCATCTCCATGGGAGCAGTGCAACATTGCAGAAGATAGAGTGCCTGCCTAAAAGATATACCTAAAATTCATATTCTCCCGATCTGTCATATCGCTGAACGCCGTGGCATCCAGATCCCTTCCTGCAAGTCCGCCGACCTCCAATCCCTGCACTCGATCCCTCCTCTTGTTCTCTTTAGCTAGCAGGAAGCGTAGCAGCAGGATGACGCAGACCTCGATCAAGTGCGAGACAATCATGCTCCAGATGCCTAGCTGATAGCGCGGCGACTGGGACGTGAGGTAGAAGAAGGGGCCGATGATGTTGCCGGTACCTATCTCCTCGTTAACAAGGGGTTTATGAATCGGTTCTTTAAGGCCTTCCAAATACGTACAGTAGCCGAGGAAGAGGACGGCGTTGGTGACTACTTTCCTAAGAGAAGAACAGGGTTAGTATCTCAATCGGCAAAGGACTGCCTTGTCGAGGAAGTACGTACTTAGTGTGACCTGCCGTGTTCGCCGTGCTCATGCTAAGAATCATGCAGAACGCCGCATTATAGGGTCCGGTCAGGTAGTAGCACGTCAATCTGCCAGCCTTGTTATTCGCGTCCAAAAACGCTAGGCCAAATGAGCCAGCAATGTTTGGGCAGAGGAAGAGCAGGATGAACCAGGTTCGTGCCTGTCGGCCTGACTTTTCGACGTATTCGTTGGCGAAGACGCAGATCAGGATGGAGATTGCGATGATTGCGCCGTAGGGGATCTGCATGAGAGTTGTTTCGAGAGTGGAGAAGCCGAAGCCTTTGATGATAATGGTGCCGAAGTTCGAGATGCCTGGGTTCACATATATCAGCCCGGCCGTGTGTGGAACGTTGACGAGAGGACAGCGACAAACCTCCATTGGGGACATTGCAGACCACGCCGAGGATGTAGAAGAGGTATAGCTTGATGTCGCTGAAGGCTTCTCTCACTTGGTAGCCTTTAAGGTGCTTGTTCTCCACACCAGTCTGGTTACCACGAAGGCGCTCGACTGCGACACGCTTCTCCCGATGCGACAGCCCCTTCGCAGTGACAGGGCTGTCTGGGAGGAAGACGAACCTGTACTTATCAGCGCCCTTCTTTGGCTTCCGGGTATATTTCACTCACATCACCACACCCCACACGCAGCACAGAGCTCCAATAATTACGAACTCTAACTTCCAAATAGGCACGGCTCCGTGGATATTGCCAATCCCGTAGCCTAAAAGACCTCCTAGTGCAATGCCGGCTCCGTTCGCGACGTACCAAGTCCCCATAGCCCTTGGCTGCTCGTTACGCTTATACCACATACTTGTAATAAGCATGAAGCTAGGGTCTGAGCACGCCTCGGCCGCTCCAGCAAATGCCCGTAGCACGGCCAATTGAGTGAAGTTCTTCGCGGAAGCTTGCAGCATCAAGAACGCTCCCCAGAGAAAGATGTTGAAGCCCAGGTATTTGCCAATCGGCAGTCTTTGCATCAAGAAATTCGTCGGAAACGCCCAAGCCAAGAAGCCGAAGTAGAAGATTGAGCTCAGCCAGGAGTACTCGGTCCCCACCAGCTTGAGATCCTCGCGAATGCCGAAGATGGCGGCGTAGCTGAGGGTGGTCTTGTCGATATAGAAGAATGCGTAGCAGACCGCGAGGTAAGGCAGAATCATCCAGTCGATCTTGCGCTTCACTCTCCGCTCCTCTTCATGAGAGATGGGCTCGTGAAGCTCGTCTGGCGAGCCGAAGAGGGCCATGGCTACGTCGCCGTCGCCGGACTTGGCGGAGAGCTTCCATTTCGATTGCGGGGCAGAGGTGGTGTGTTCGCTGTGGATTGCTTCGAGGTCTTTCTCGTCGTTACTGCGCGTTGGCGAGGTGGACTGTGAGTCAGGCGTGTGCGGTGAGATTGTATCAGGCGCTGCGCCGGTGGAGCGCTTGAATAGGCCCATCGTTGCGCAAGTGTGGCCAAGCGCGGTGTTGATCTATCGCCTACTTGGAAATCGAACAAATTGCATGCAGCTGAACGTACACAGCGGTTTGACTTAATTCAGTAAACCGAGCGCGTCGTGGCAATATTAAGCAGAGGTAAGAAGACAGATGAGGTGGAAACAAAACTTTCATTACTATCATACATCGTCAGTACCCGCGGTGTCTTTACCGCGCCTCACCTTCCCTGTCTCTCTCACACTCGGTAGAGCATACCCCGACCGACGTGTACCCGTCGCATACTCATCAAAGGCTTCAACTCATCAAGTGAAGTGGTGAGCATCGTCATCGGCCTCTCTCAGAGTCCGAAGACTCTTCCCCGCAACAAGCTGCACAAACGCATGGCGGGGTGACGCTTGTGGTAAAGATCAGCAGTAGCTGGCTGTTATTCCGACGCGGCGCTAGATGACAAGGGAGGCTTGCGCTTCGTCAGCCGATGCTTCTTGAGTCAGAGCGGTACTTGACTGGCTCCCTCATGGATGGAGAGCATCGCATGGTGCGTAGTGCGATTCTTAAACCGGCGTTCTCGCTCCTAGCCAAGACGACAATGACTCGTCACCCTCGTCTCTTCGTATCAAAGTTGTTGTACGCATTCCCGGCATCTAGTCCGTCATCTCGATACCTCTTCTGCCCATGCCCACTGGCATACGCCGACGTGAAGGCATCCTGCCACATCACTGGCGTCACAGCTGGAATCGCAGTCATGGCAACTGGCTCGGGTATCTGCTGCTGCATATGTTGTGTAGGATGACTCCCATCCGTATATGCCTGCGGGAAGGATGTAGACGCGCTAAGAGGCGAAGCCTGAGTAAGGCTCGGTAGCATGGAGGTCGTGATTGCTGCCTGAGCATATCGCGCGTTGGGTGGCGAGGGCTGCTGCGGCTGTGTCGCAGGTCCGAAGGCGTTGTGCCACTGGTTGAAGATACCTGAGGGATCCCATACTTGGCTGACAGGCTCAATGTTGGGTAAAGTATCTCGCCCATAGGGCTGCGGGTGCTGCTGGAAAGTGCTATTCGGATGACTGTCGTATGCAGATACTGCGTACGTCTGCGCTAGCGATGGCTCAAAAACATGGACGCTGTTAGCCAACGGTGTGGTATCTGGAAGCGTGGGAGGGATCGCGGACGACTGGAATGAGGATGTGTAAGGATCAAGTGGGGTGATCGGTGTCGCAGACATGGTGGGCTGCAGGCGAGCCCATGCTGCGTTGGACTGATGCTGCGACGATGTACGCTGCAGAACGTCCCGACTGCTATCGATCGCTGGCGGGGTCCGGTTTGGCTCCATAGTGGGACTGCGCATTCCGAGACCGGGCTTGAGCTCGAAAGGTCTACTTGTATCACTGCTGAAGGCTTCTCTCAACGTATTGATCTGGACCTGGACTTCTGGACCAGCAGAAGACACGCATCTCTCCAAGATCCGCATATGACTCGTGAAGTACTTTCGTGCTCGCGAGTTCATGCCCGAGTCCGGCGATGTAATCGCTACTAGGTGAAGCATCGCACATGTCAAGATGGCGTACACTGTGAAGTTGATGCCACGGAGCATGAACAATATTCCGTGCAGTCCGAAGTCTCGCAACAGAGCCTCTTGAAGACGGCATATGGAGACCGAAGCCTCGAAGCACGTGTTGAGATGTGCGTTCCAGCTAGAGTCTTTCATCTCTAGTAAAGTCACCAGTTGGGGACGATGGTGCATTATAACCAACAGGTGGTGATATACGTGCATGCCGGCAACGAAGTGATCGCCTCCGAGCCACGGCGGGGTGTCATCGGCTGGGTAGTGTACCTGTAAATCCGACGGTAGTCGTTGCAGCCAGTCGACAAGGTTGTGATCATGGCGTCGGAACTTCGGATCCAAAGCCCAGTCCTTCTTCTGTCGCTTCAAGCTCTGATACAAGCTGTTTGTGATCTTCGTATTCTTGATAGCTTGCGAGAGAACTGCATATCGTCGCGAAGTCTGATATTCAAAGGCATCAAGATCTGCCGAAGGAAAGGGAGGCTCCATGTCCACGGTTTCGTGCTGCATTAGGAAATCGGACCGCCCCTGTGGGCCACCAATGAAGACTTCGAGCGCGAAGAGGGTCTGCCAAATACGCGTGTGCACCATGCAGTCTACACGACGCAGCTTGCACGGTGTACCTTCGCTATGCCGATCGTGGTGCTCATGCAGACCAAGGTCCATAGCCATTGTCACCATATACTTGGTAGCCATCCATGACCGGTAGAAGTACCCTCGTTTCGTCACGGTCTCACGAGCTTTGATGAGAATGACCAGAGACTGCACCGTACTGATACGCGGCACGTCCTTGTAGCTCTCCTCATGTTTCGCAGCAAGTGCCAGCCATCGCTTGCTCTCCTCGGCCGAGTCCAGATATCGAGCTACGCAAGCAAAGATACTCTCCAGCATCAGCGGTGGTATGGTCTCGCGAGCGTCCCTCCACTGCTTGTAGAATGTATCCTTGTTTAGCACGGGGATATATGGATGCACATAATCAAAGTAGTAACCGAAGTAGTCCATAATCCTTGCGTCCGAAGGCATCATTTCCGGCGGTATTCTCACTCGTGTGTCCGCCATGATACTCGGCGACAGAACCACGTCCTCTTCATCAACGAGCCCCGAATTGTCCCCTGTGTTGCGTCCGTGGTTTGCAATCCAGGGCGTCATACTTGATATGTCCACCCTCAGATCACCCATCTGACTCGTCAAATCCTTGACCGTCGCATCGACTTCCTCCGGATCGCTGCGAGAGCTTTCCGAGACTTCGGTCTGTGCGCGATATAGATTCGGCACATCGCAGAACTGCTGAGCCTCCGCAGGATTCGAGGTGGGAGCGAAGTACTCGTCCTTGATATAGGTAGAGTCCGGTGTGTGACCGTATTGAGCGTGAGCCGAGATTGGCGCCGGCTGATACTGGGTAACATCCGTGCCATCTGGCATGGATGGTGCAGAAGTAGGCGCACTGCTAAGAGGTGTTCGCGCGGGCGTCGACCATGAGTACGTCGTCTGTGCCGGGCTAGTCGTGTTGTAGGCTGGCAGACTAGGGTTACTGCTGTTTAAGTTGGTGTTGAGAGTGGTGTTCTGGAAGAGAAATCGATTCTGGCTCGGCGCATATTCTACGGCCGGTGTGTTCGTATCCTCTTCCTGATCCAAAGTTGGTGGAACACACTTGAGCTTCAACCTCGTGCAAGCTCCACAAGGCCACGGCCCATTCTGTAAGGCACCATCACATCGAATCTTCCGTTTGCGACAGCCATCACAAGCGCGCATTACTTTGAGGCGCTTGTGCCTGTTGTACTCATCCACAAAGACATATTGCTTCGCGTGTGGAGCCGGAGGTGGGGGAGTAGGAGCGGGTTCCATCATCGCAGGCCTGAGATCCGGTGTCTAGTTAGGCTCACTCCAGATATACGGCAGCATCTGACGACAACGCTATTCACTTTGCAAAGTACCGGCCGGAACGCGTGAGAGTTTTGTCGCCGTGAGGCAAAATGGATGACCGGACTTGCCGACAGTGTTGGCTGCGCGCTGTAGCCATTCCTTTCTGTGCGACCCAACACTCAGCAGCTTGTCCAGCGCGCGTGTCCAAGCAAGGTATCGAAGATGAAGATGTACAAGGACTGTATGACAGTGGGTGTGGAAGGTTCACGTGTGCTGTCAAGTGCCTGTCGCAATTGACAGGCCTAGCTAACTAGCGGTTCCAGTGGTGGGGGTTGCTTGTCGACAAAGTGCAGCGAGCGCAAAGCCGATGGAGATAACAAGACTTGCCGTGGCCAGCCGAACGTCCACTGCAGCAAGGTACGCGGGACCGAACACGCCTCGTATGCGCGCAGTGGTCCTCGGAGCCGGGGGTGGGCAGATCGTGGCAAGCCAACAAAGGAATCTCTGAAGTGGTGGCGGATGAAGGGTTCCTGTAGCAAATCACCGAAGAGGGGAATATGCGAGCTGACGGGAGAGATTTCAGGACCTTGAGAAGGAAGGTGCATTACATTCGTATGCACTATGCACGCAAGCCGTTCCTTCCGAGCTTCTAGAATATTTAATGTTTCTAGAGAAACGCCTCCCGCTGCATGACACGCATTTGGGTAGTATTCGAGTGACGAACCGAGGCGCTCTCGCCGTGGGGCAGGCCCCAGGCACATGGACAGTGCAGAGCGCCAAGTTACATGTGATCGAGCGGCACTGCTCACGGTCGTGACAGACTGGACACAGGAAGTAGGCTCGCGCACCGACCTGTTGGAGACTGCTGCTATCCCACATATAAGTCGCGATGTCTCCGCTTGCGACAAGGGCGTAACTTGTGGAGCTCTCCGTCGCCAATTCTCTCACCTTCGAACAGGAGGAAGTATGCATCGGACAGTGACTTGCGCGAAGAACCTCAAAACCTCAATGATCATAAGAGCCGTCAGCTTACCTTACACGGGACGTCACGGGTCTGGGCCATTCGGCTTGCTTGATCGCTGGGTGGCTCTAGCCCCGTACGCTATTCGTTGAGGGCTACAATCATGGCCGCGTGAAGATGCCCGCAGAACATCCTAGCTTGATTGTGCATGCATGAACCACTGTGAGACATGTTGGTACCGGGGTGGCACGATAGCCCAGTACTCGCTGCAACCTTGAGGCACTGCAACGATGATGATCATCAGCGGAGTGCAAGGTCTATCACGGGGCCGCTTCAACGGCGTTCGCTCATGTATGGGTAGCCCTACAAGGTTTCAAATAATCTCGCGCGAGCGCTGGCAGGGGAAGCGCAAGGTCTGCGCCGCACAACTCACGGTGAGTAAGCGCAACTTGTATTGGTAAGTTACGGAAATGGCTCCGAAATTTCCACGGCGCGATGGCGACGGCGAGGCATCCGGAAGGATGATTGTGCTTGCTTTCATCGTCAGCCGTGCCGCCGGTCAGCCGTGCTGCCGGTCAGCCGTACTGCCGGTCGGGCTGTAGCTGGTGCCAGACCCAGTCACAGCCCTGTCGGCAACTGGAAGACATTTCGTGCATGTTGTGCCTGGATCTTCGAATTATGTAGGTCAAGGGCATGGCCATGTAGCGCTCGAGGACATCATGCTGGCCTGGCTGGTCTTAACACAGCTCGCACGCAGACGACTGTTGGCGATTCATACCGTCGACATACATGTAGTGATCGATGTTTCAGATCGTGAGGCACAGAAGGTGCTATTCGCCGACGTCGGGTGCTCGGACACCGAGTCCTGCAGTGACAAACAGCCCATCATCGTTGTGTCGTTCGCCATCTTGCATATCTACACCAAAAACAAGCCTTGTGAACTAACGCCGCAGCCATGGACACCGACAATAAGGACAATCCGAATCCCACTATCCTCAATGCATCCGATCTCCCGACCCGCCAGCGCGACGCCCACGCTGCCAAACGCCCCAGTCTCTTCGACGCCTTGACCCAAGACGCCTACCCGAATTACGCCACCACAGACCTCTCATCTCCAGAGGCCTCGGACGACTCAGACTCGGAGAGCGACCCACGTGAAGAGATCGACGAGCAGGAAATCTACGACCTCATCTCCACCATCTCAGACCCCGAGCATCCAACCTCACTTGCGTCCTTGGCCGTAGTGAACCTCCCGGACATCTTCATTACCCGTCCGGCATCATCAACCTCACGTCTCAGTACTGTCACAGTACTCCTCACGCCTACTACGGCACATTGCTCACTAGGTACGGTCATCGGTCTGGCAGTGCGGGTACGCCTCGAGCAAGCTTTACCACCGCGCTTCAGAATCGATGTTCAGCTTAAAGAAGGCACGCATACCACAGCGGACGCCGTAAACAAGCAATTAGCGGACAAGGAGCGCGTGGCTGCCGCCATGGAGAACGGCACGCTCGTTGGCGTCATTCGAAACATGCTAGCAACCTGCGAGTAGATCTGCAGGCACGGAGGGCGTTACTGCGATGGGAAGGAGTCAAAAGTAAAGAACGTACCTGCAGTAGTGCACAGACACGCTATGCACCGAACATTCGGCAAGCGGGTCTGGTCATCAGAACCATGCAGACCGGGTCGCAAGCACATCGGTCATATTGCCCGGATTGGGTTGCGCTCCAACGACCTGCTTGTGGAATTGCATGATTGGAAATGTCAGTACCCGAGTGATCGACCGCTGGCTATCACGACAATGTCGGCGGCGCAGGATTAGGCGAAGGTGTCGTAGGCCCCACGAACTTGTAGCACATGCGTGCTCGCCCGCGTCGGCAGTACCAGACGTGTCCACTGGGGCATGAGGATGGCAAGCCGAGGCATGTCGCTACGTACGAGCGTAATGATGTTGAGGTTGCCTCAAGCCTGCAAACCAAGGATACCGAGGCATGACCAATGAAGCGTCGCGCGCCAGGTGAGATGGAAGTAGGCAATGACGGGTAAAGCTGCCTCAAGCACGCCATGTCTACCAATGTGTGCTCGCTATTCTCCAGCCACGCCTGGCTTGTGCGATAGCCCGTACGTAAGCGCCCTGAGCCGCATCAAACAAGTAACAGCCCATACCAGTCCATGCCAAACCCTATGCAATGCAATTCCGTTCGAGCACCTCAGTCCAAACCTTCCATTACCAAGCTCCATTTCCGCTGCTGCAGATTTACAAGCGCGGCGCGTCCCCTCCACTGCTCTCCCCAGCCCTCTGCACAGGCACATAATTCTGATCCGCCGCCACCTTGCTCCCTCCCTGTGGCGGCTGATAAACCGGCGGCGGCGCCACATGACCCTCATACGCCGGCGGCGGCGGAGCGAACCCCTGCATTCCGTAGCTGCCAGCGTTGTACCCTTGGTTACCACCGTTCTGGTAGTACGGTTGCGAATGCCACTGCTGGCTCGGCGCGACGTAGCGGGATGTGCGGCGGTTGACCATCCAGCGGTGGTAGGCTAGGGGTGGCAGGCCTTTGGAGACGCGGCGTTTGGCGTGCAGATAGCCGCCGAGGAAGTAGCCGACTAGGAGGGCGAAGATGAGGGTTATTATTGCGTAGCGGACTGCCATGCCGGCCTGTGAAAAGTATTAGTGGACGGAAGTGGGAGAGGCAGGAGGGAGGTGCTTACGGGACTCCACCACCAGTCGTCGTAGTAGCCATCGGAAGGGTCGTTCATGTTGTTGTTTGTGTCGAAGCCGGGGAGGCCGGTGCTCTGACGTTCGTAGAGTGGAGGCGAAATTGTGAGGAGCTAGTGAAGTGGTGTGCAAGTGGCGGAGATCGGAAGGTGTTGCAGGGAGATCAACACAGCATAGAGCGAGTGCTGTGTTTCAAGGGATGAGACGAAGCGAGCGACGGGTCGATGTCCAGGCGTAGAGGTGGGAATGGAGAAAATTACGGTAGGCGGGAAGGGCGTGATGAGAGTTGCGAAGGTCAAGGCGTCAAGGAGGGATCAACAGAATGGAGAGTTCGAAGGTCAACAATGCTGACTTCCAGGTTACGATGGCCGGGCAGCTGCTGGGAAGCGGCTGGAGGATCTCGGGAGCAGCCGAACATCCGGGTTCCGAGATCGTTTTGCGAGCGTGCACGAAGTCAACATAATCATGGTCTAGATCTATTCGAACAACGAAATGCAAAACTCCTCCCCGAAGCGAAGAGACTCACAGGCAATTGGATGGCTGCCATTCTTTTTGGAGTTGCTGGGTGTCCAGTGTACACCCGAGAGGCAGCAACCCCGAGTAGCGGACAGACCACCTTCGTACAGGCAACGGCTGAAGCTTCGACATGATACGACAGTTGCTATAAATAGCTACCACCGGAG
Organism: Cryoendolithus antarcticus; assembly: GCA_002077065.1. Lineage (NCBI taxonomy): Eukaryota > Fungi > Ascomycota > Dothideomycetes > Cladosporiales > Cladosporiaceae > Cryoendolithus > Cryoendolithus antarcticus. Next base: position 385,250 of record NAJO01000040.1, on the reverse strand, counting down.
AACTTCGACGAGAAGCCAGACGCCTTGTTCAAGAAGTCTTTCCGCTCTGCACGACCAAGCAAGCCGCTCCCTATATCCTTCTCTCGATCGAATTTGCGCTTGCTGGGATCATCGTCTGCTTTGTCAGGCTGCCGTACCTTGTGCTGCTCCATGAGTGATGGACCTCGTGTCTTCTCCTGTGATATCTGTTAGCACGCTGCCCAAGAGTTGGAACACAATCCATAGACTCACGTTGTGCTCCCTGATCTTCCTCGCGGCCTCCTCATCGTGATCCATCTCCCTCGGCCCCGTCGGCGCCACACTCCCAAGTGTAGGTCCTGCGATCCGCAGCATCTCGTTCTCCAGTCGTTTGCGCTTCTGCTCAGGCGTCTCGTGCCATATTGAGCCATCCCCGCCTTTCTCAGGCGGAGCTTTGGCACCTTTACTCGTATTGAATCCTTTTGCTCGTTGTCGTGATGGGTCCATACGCTGTGCTAAACCATCGGCCTCCGGTGCCATGGTCATCCAGTCGTCTCGCTTGGGCTTCGCTGCTGAAGTGTCTTTCTCCAGAGCTTTCGCGGACGTAGATGAATCCTCATAGTCGTTGCCGTGATTCGATGCAGCAGTGCTGGGCAATGCTGGCCCAAAGCCGTCGTCGTCATCGTCGTCACTATCATCGTCCTTGTCGCTCACTGGAACCGAGGGACGCTCATCCAGTGGTGCTGGCGGTAGTGCGGGCCCTACGACTCGTCTCCGCTTCTCTGGTGTTGGTGAGCCATCTTTCGTGTTTGCGCCGGATGAAATGGTAGACTGATTCGCAGCCTCCTCCTCTTGCTTCCTCTTTCGCTTGGCTAGTAGACGAGGAGGAAGGTCTGCACCTATGCCCGACATCGTTCCGAGGATCATGTGGTGTGTTGTAGAAACAGAGTTGTGATGCTTGCATTGTGCATCGTAAAGTCGAGCTTGCCAAGCCCCAGACACCTCCATCCTCAGGTCAAGGCATGTGTGGTAGCCTCTACAAATGCTCAGCTACCTACACTGTGTGTTGCATCCCGCCAACATTTATCCAATTCCCACATCTCAGGGACCACACTGGTAATCAGCACCTCTTACTACTTTAGTATCAGCCGGAAACATCCAGGCAACCATAATACTTCCCAAAGCTCGAATTGAAGGCTAGCTGCACTGTATAGCGTTGAGATCACGGACGCTGGGACTCGGACGCATTAGATCGAGACTGTTGGCAGCGATGAGTGGAGCTCTTCGGGATCGATGAGCTCGTCTACGAGCGGTAGCGATGCGGGCGCATACAACAAAGATGTGGAGGCAGACGAGGCCAGGCGGACTGGAGATGATCGAACCCTGGAGGTCAACCCAGCAATCGAGCAGGAAGGTGCTGCGGAAGGAGCGCCTGAAAACAATGTGCTTCCCACAGTCGAGATGACGGAGTCTTGTACTGAGGACTTGGACACTGCTCCGGGGCAGGACGATACGACAGAGCTCGAAAGCATCGACGATGTCCCGCAGATCGAGTTCGATAGGCAGCCTGCGACCCCAGATGGCGACGAGATCGATCTTCCGGCGGATGAGGCGGAAGCTGTCTTGAGGACGCCTCTCGCAAGCCCGATTGACTCTGGCTCCATCCCAGACGATACGTTATCAATCCAGGGTTCGCAAGCGCTCTCGTCTGATCGCCGACGATCACCCACAGCACGCAGAACGCCAGCGAGATCTGTTTCAGGGGCATTACAGCCCTTCGAGAGGCGATTCAAGTCCCGCTTCACCGCTTCTCCCTCTCCATCGCCGCGGCCTAGCTCACCAGCATTTCTGTCTCCGCACTCGAGACAGGTCTCTCTGTCGTCTCAGATCTCCCAGATCTCTTCACAGGATGGGGCGGCCTCGGATGAACATCCTCAGGCGCCGTGGGAAGTCATTCGCTGGACCAAGCTGAGAAAGCTCAGTGGTCAAGCCTTCTCAGAGGTAGGCAAACGTAACTTCGGCAAGCCGACTTGTCTTGCTGTCTCCGCACTGATCGCAATCGGCACTTCGAAGGGGCTCATCCTCGGCTTCGATTACCACCAGACACTCAAGATCATCATTGGTCAAGGAACTAAGGCCGTGGAGTCAGGTAGCGTGACCTCTCTGGCGATATCATCAGACTACTCAACCATTGCGAGTGGGCATGCTAATGGAGCTATCTTCACTTGGGAGATCAGTCGGCCAGCGCGGCCGTTTTTGCAGGTCCCGCCGATCGAGAGGAATGCTTCCGATAAAGCACAACACGCTGATGGCCATGTGGTTGACTCCGCGGTGCTGCATGTGGGATTTCTGGGAACCCGACATACGGCTCTTGTGTCAGCAGACTCAGGTGGCATGGCGTTCTCGCACCTAGCAACAAGAGGCTTGGGGCCTGTCGCGCGGAGTATCAAGAGTACTCGACTACTGGGCAGATACCCGACAGTCGATCCTACGCAAGAGCAGAACCGCAGACCTAGTTCCGTGCTTGCATTCTCGCCTCTGCCGCTGGGTAACATCGAGCAAGCGACAGACAGTATGGGCTTGACGGCTCTGCTGACGCCATATCTACTCGTCTTGGTGTCGACCACTCCGATAGCGCAGACTCAGTACAAAGCGCCGCGATCAAAGGATGTCTCGCCTCATGGCACGCTGAGTGGGTGTCTCGCGTGGTTTCCTGCGGTAAAGCTGAAGCATCCGGATGGGAGCGACAAGAAGCAGTCCTCAGATACCAAACTTGTGTACTGCTGGTCGAACCAGCTTACTGTGCTTGATGTCGAAGTGATTGATGAAGACGAGGTGCCAGATCCGCAGAAGCCATCGAAGCTCGCCTTCCATACACGAGGCACATGGCGCGCAGAGGAGGCTATCGTTGCTGTACAGTGGCTTGGAAGATCAGTCTTGGGAGTGCTTACGATCAGTCAAAGGCTGCTGATACTGGAGGATAACAGACTTGAGGTAACCGATACGATCGATCTACTTGACAGGCATGTCTATCATCAAGACCTGTTCTCCGCACAACTACATGCTGTGATTGAGCGACTGAATCCAGATGATACATCTATGCATGGTGTGGTGGCAGATGCGTACTACATGAGCTTTCGAGCGTACAAAGGTCGCACTTTTCTCCTCGGCTTCAACGATGTCACCGTTGGTACACTGTCGAATTGGGCAGACAGACTAGTGGCACTGATGGAGCACGGCGACAACGTTGCAGCCATTCGCCTTGCGATCGAATACTACGGAGGCGTTGCCAACAGCGTCACCGTTGGTTTGCCAGACCATGCTACGACACGCCACGAGATGGTACGGGAACGACTGATTGCAATGCTGGCTGCTTCAGTAGATTACACGTTCTCGCAGCATGACATCGATCGCGAAGATCGACTGCGAGATCTCGCCGAAGTGTGCTTCGATGCCTGTGTGACGATGGACGAGACTGCCTACCTGTTCAGCACAGTCTTTGACGCTTTCGAAGATGCCGGCGAAGAAGGTGTCTTCGTCACGACTCTCGAGCCGTGGGTCCTAGATGCAGACATCAAGATCTTGCCTCCCGAGGTCGTCAAAAGTGTGGTCTCCCATTTCATCTCCGAAAATCAGAGCGCTCGTTTGGAAGAGCTGCTTTGTAGACTTGAACCCACGTCTTTCGATCTCGACCAGATCACAATGCTTTGCCGGCAACATCAGCTGTTCGACGCGCTGATCTACGTATGGACGCGAGCTTTGCACGACTTCGTCACCCCTCTAATCGACATGCTGCAACTCATGACGATTATCAATGCTGGCGATGGCGCAGACCTCTCTGACGACCCATTCTACGAGGCGGCGATGAAGACGTTTCCATACCTCGCGTTCTCACTGACAAGTCGATGGTACCCCAGTGGCGAGTACATGAGTGACAGCGAGGCTGCGCAAGCGAAAGCTGATCTGTACGAGTACATCTTCTCGGGTAGGCCTGTCGCGTGGCCTGCTGGGAGCATCACAGTGTTTCACACCACTGCATCGAAGCTCGACGAGCCTGCTTTCCCGTACTTGAGTCTACTCTTGAGCTTCGACGCTGCGAGCTTCACTAGTATGCTCAACGAAGCTTTCGAGGACTCATTCTTAAACGACACCGACGACGATACCGGGATGAACGGCTCAGCTCAGATGAACGGCATAAAGCGACGCTCGGGGTTCAAAATGACGAGGCAGCACATTATCTCGATTATGATTGATGTCATGCACAAAGGCGACTTCGCATACGATGATACGGTCTTCCTCGACATGTTTATCGCTCGAAGCTTACCCAAGTATCCATCTCAGCTGATTCTGTCCGGCGCGCTGCTAAGTGGTGTGCTGCAACGACTCTGCGATCCGCCATCCAACGAGCTTCGCGATGACTGTCAGCTTAGTGTTGAGTATCTGCTGTCAGCGTTCAGTCCGACCGACATGGGCGGATTGATCGAGTTGCTGCGCGGTGCTCGTTACTTCAAGGTGTTGAAGACAGTATATCGTAGACAAAAGCTTTGGCCCGAGCTGCTGAGTGCCTACTTCGAGGATCCAGATGATGAGCAGGGTGTCTTCGATTGCATTACCTCAATCATGCAAAGTAGCGCGATGGTACCGCAGAAACAGCGACAGGCAGTCAGAGGCATCATACTAGAGCATGCAGTGTCACTGGCAGACATAAACATTGAGGGAACAGCTCTTACTCTGGCCAAAGCCGCGCCTGATCTCCTGCAGCCTTGTGTGGAAGCATTATCTAACACATACCAGCAATTTCTCTACCTGCGAGCACTGCTCGAGCCCGCACTGCTGCACCGCGATACAGTAGCCAAGTCTCAGACTCCGCTGCCCGACGCCGTGAGGTCAGCATTCCAGGAATTGTATGTGCAGCTCATGTGCTCACACCAACCAGACCATGTCGCAGACTACGTGGGATCTTTACCATCAGGCGATCTGCGTCTCGATCAAGTGCTTCCAGCCATCGAAAGCGGTGGCATCATTGACGCCGCAGTCGTGCTACTAGCCCGCGATGGTCTTGCTCGAGACGCAATGAATCGGCTGATCACGCATATGCAAAGCCAACAGCACGCACTCGTAAGCCTGCTCGCTGCGGCGTCGGAAAGCCCTGACGTTCGTGGCACGCATCAAACAGCTGACGAGCTGGTCGAAGACGTTCAGAAGTATACCAAAGTTGGCGTCTGGCTTTGTCAAGGCCAGAGTGCCAGGGCAGAGCGAGCTCCTCGACCGAGAACGAATCCTACTTGGGACATTGACGAGAACGATCTCGATCTAGACGAGTACCTATGGCTGAATCTCATCGACGCAGTTGTTCAGCTCACGCAGAGTGTTACAGCCGCATCCCATGACGCCCAAGCTACTGATTCCGATCTCAATGACTCTACCCAAGACTTCGACTCTCTTCGCTCCTCATTGCGGACCAACGTCCAACAGACCTTCACAGCACTCCTCGCAGCCACCTCAGTTCCCGCCAGAGTGCCCACCGCACCCGCCAACGGCTTTTCAACCGCTCAACAACGCACCCTCCACAACCCACAGACCTTCCTGCGCATCCTCCGCGCCTTCCTCACCCGCGCTGCTGCCTCAGCCTCCTCCCTAGCCGACCTCCGTCAAGTCCTGGCCGATATCTTCGCCGCCTACACCTTCGAGCAGAATGTGCTCACATTGGCGAATGACCTGCTGGGTTCGGACGTTTTTACAGACATGGCTGATGCCCATGCGCTCCGACAACGAGGCTGGCGGCCAAGAACGCAGGCTTGTGAGATGTGCAAGAAGCGGGCTTGGGGGACCGGAGTGGGAGAGGCGGTGTATGATGAGTGGGTTAAGAGAGAGCAGGGGAGGGTGGATGGGAAGAGGGCCAGGGATGGAGAGAGAAGTGGCAGGAGCAGGAGTCAGGGGAAAGCTAAGGCTAGAGCCGTTGAAGACGATGATGATGCGAAGAGACTGGCGCTCGTGGTCTTCGCTTGTCGGCATACATTCCATCGGGCTTGTCTAGAGGACAAGATGCACGGTGCTGGCGCGGCGCCTCAGGGCAGGGTGTACCGGTGTCCAGTGTGTACAGATGGCGTTCAGCGCAATGCAGCGAAGTCATAGACAGCTTAATACGAGGCAGCTCTTACCTCGTGTCTCGGGTCCATATAGTTTCTTCTACTACAACCTCATTGCTTGGCAAACCCAGTCTTCGTATTCCATTATAATAATCGCTATTGACTTCACTCACGCGGGCCACTGCCGTGAGGTTCATAAATCGACAATTCAGATATCGGCTATTCACCCTTGTACCCATACCTTCTCGAGCAGAACAGATCTCAAGTTGGAACTCATATACGACCTCGCTGATCGACAGTCTATCATTGAATCTCCCAACATATATCACTGATCAGCTTGGATAGCTTGCGGATTCAGCTTCTCACGCTACTTGACCTTCACTTGAAAACGATCATGGCCACGGACAATCCTATTGTGTTCTTCGACACGGCTCTCGGCGGCGAGCCTCTCGGCCGCATCAAGATCCAGCTCTTCGCTGACGCTGTGCCACGCACTGCAGAAAACTTCCGTCAATTCTGCACTGGCGAGACGAAGAATCATCTTGGACGACCCATTGGCTACAAAGGCTGCAAATTTCACCGTGTGATCAAGGATTTTATGATCCAGGGAGGCGATTTTATCAATGGCGATGGGACGGGAAGTGCGACGATCTACGGGGTGAACAAGTTCCCGGATGAGAACTTCAAGTATAGGCATGAGGAGGCAGGGTTGTTGAGTATGGCGGTAAGTGATCATCTCTACGATATATATTTTGGAAATGATGTGCGTTTTGCTGACTTCACCTCCAGAACTCGGGCAAAGACACGAACGGGTGTCAGTTCTTCATCTTGACGGCACCCGCACCACACCTCAATGGCAAGCACGTCGTCTTCGGCAAGGTCATAGACGGCATGGATGTTGTGCGCAAGATTGAGAACGTGAGGACTCGCGATGAGAAGCCGGTCCAAGACGTGGCGATCTCGCAGTGTGGTGAAATGTGAGCACAGGCGAGCTTCTGCGCGCGACATCTACTACCATCGGCGACCGAGTGATCGTGTCAAGACTACATTACCCTAATGATGCAGTTGTTGTACTGTGGGTGAGATCATCGACGCTGCAAAGTCGGTCTGTCATGTCGCAACGCTTGTACGAGCACGAAAGCAATGTCAGCAGCTCGAAGTGACCGATGTTGGACAACCAACAGACGATTTCGGGTGCTGATACGCGCAATCCCATGGATAACTCTCGATACAAGCAGGGGTGTCGAGAAATACCTGAACGCGCTTATATGGGCGCAGTAGAAAGAAGAGGACGGTGTATGGTGTTGGGTGTGGACAGGGCGATTCCCTTGTCATGTCGAGCGTTGACAACTACCCGTATCAGGCAAATAAGCACACAAGCAGTCCAATATGCTACACAAATATTGCATCACACAGCATCCTAATTATCGAAGAGGTCCCCGCTTCATCATCAGGTACCTCGGACATTGGTGAAACTACATCTCAGAGCTTGACATCGTAACAACAATCAAAAACAAGCAATCGCCGTCGAGAATCGCTCGTCCACACATAGGTAACTAGCAGCCATGTCGTCAACATCCGCCTTCGCAGTGAAGTCCCTCGATCACGTCGTACTCACCGTCAAAGACATCCAAGCTACCATCAACTTCTACACACAACATCTGGGCATGACACATGAGGTTTTCCGATCAAACGATACAGAACGGCAGGTGTAATCGATCACACCTCCTCGTCATGTGAAGCTGACTTGCTTAGACACGCACTCAAGTTCGGCTCCCAAAAGATCAACCTCCACCTCTCCGGCCACGAGTTCGAACCCAAAGCCGCGACTGTACAGCCTGGGAGTGGTGATCTGTGCTTTATCACTGAGCATCCGATCGATGAGGTGTTGGGCGCGTGGAAGACGGCCGGACTTGAGATACTCAAAAAAACCTAGTGCGGGGGTCGTAGCTGACCGTAAAACCGACAGATCCTCGAAGGCGGTAATGTCGTTGATCGCACCGGCGCAGTAGGCAAGCTGCGAAGTGTCTACTGCCGTGATCCGGATGGGGACCTCATCGAGTGTGTCCACATGTACCGGCCGATAGCTGAACTGGTGCTGATATGATATTACAGGGTATCAAACTACATCTGAAGCGTCAATTTAGCGTCCGGCAGGTCCACCAGCTTCGTCTTCGTATGCCCTCTTTCCAAGATGTACAGCTTTGACCGCATGCGAATCACAGGCCAGTACCCTTGCGTGAAGTCTCTTCGCATCACTGTCGCGAAGTCATAGTACTGCTCCTGCCATGCGACCGGCACGCGGGAATTGCGGTTCGCTGCCAGCTCGTCGACTTCTGGTCGTAGCGAGACGCCCTCGAAGGCTGTGATCGTTTCCTTGACGGGCCAGTTGCCGATGATACGTTTAGGGTCTTCCGCAAGGACGTAGTCGAAGTCTTGCCAGAAGAGTGGCGTGAGCAGCTGATCTGGATCCTCCGTCTTATCGTAGAGCCATGTATCTCGTATTTGCTGGAACTTCGTGACGCCTGTCTGACATGCGAGGTTATCTAGGTAGACTCGTTTGCCGGGCGTTGAGTCCAGCTGGTGTAGTCGATGCAAGGCCTGGCCGCCCGGGTAGTTCGAGCCCGAAACGTACAGTAAACCGGCGCTCGCCATAAATGAGGCCATCGTTGTGATGATCAAAAGATTGCTCAGTACATAGTAGAACATACTCTTTGCCCTTCGTGTCCAAATCCAGGATGCGCCAGCTGAGGCTACAGCGGTGAAGGCAGGAATGCTGTAGATGATGAAGCGCCACTCCTTGTGAGGGAGAAGACTGTAGGCTGCGATGAAGCCGAGATGCGGAATTAGCAGGTCCTGGCTAGTCCGAGTCAATGGCTTCAGAGATATTCCCATCGGCAGGGTGACCACGATAGTCATTGGATTGAGTAACAGTCTAGGCAGCGCCACGAGGAAGTACCAATTAGCTGGACTTCTGCCCCAATCGGCGGACTTGCCCAGGATGGTGTTGTAGTAGAAACCAACCCATTCGGGCCAGAGCGGGAATTGCTGCCAGAAGAAGGAGTCGACAGAGACTGTAGTGAGGAGGCCGACGGCAGCTCCTGTCAGACCGGCGGGTATGATCTCCTTGGTCAGCGACGGGCGTTGTCGATGAACGAGCATGGCCGTTTCCATAACGAGCAATATGGCAATCTCGGATCGGAACACAACGCCAGCAACTGTCAGCAAGTACAAGGCAAGCCGTCTCCGTTTCGCGCTCTTCGCAGACTTCCCACCCACTGCTTTCGCCAACAGCAGCTGCCTCATTGCCACGGTGGTCATAGTGAACGCGAACATATTCGGCAGCGTGCGTGAGGCATAGTACATGACGTGGAACTGACTTGCTTGGAGCAAGACAAACCATCGTCCAGCAGTCTTGCCGAATGCAATATCGATTGCATGGCGGAACGAGACGAGCGCAGCAGCGTTGGCTAGACCTAGGACGGCGCGAACCATTATCTGCATCTGATCGGGCGAAGGCAAGAAGTACTCGAATGGCCTTGACAGTCCAGCCAGCATGAGCGCGCCAGTGAAAGTCCTGGGGACTGATCCCGGAAAGGAGACATGATCGTAACGTTCCGCGAAGAAGGCAGTGGTGTTCGACCAAGGGATGCCGTATGTGAGAATGTCGTGGGTTGCTTGGATGTTGAACGATTCCTCGACTTTCGTGTACGGCGACGCGATCAGATGTGCGATCACCACTAGGGGTATGAGGGCATTAATGGCGAGGTCTGGCGAGCATCAGCCATGATCGCGAGAATGATGGCCGGACTTCGCACCTAACATTGCTCTGGAGTCGCCAGACGGTCGTGGCATACGTTGCGACAGAGTGAGCTGCAGTGAGCGCCACGTGTGATATTCCGCTATAGACATGGGTTCAACTCGTTGTGAGCATCTCCAACGATGGCGTTGGTTGGACTTCATGCCAAGACTCGACAACAGCTTCACGTTGCTGACTTCGATCTGACCACCTGCCTGCACGGGAGTACCGAGCCCACACCCTGGCGTTCAGCTGTGTGCGCTACTCTATGCCTTGACTGAACAAGACTGCTCCCGCCCTTCACTACCTTACCTCTAGCGACACTCACCCACCATGGCATCCCTCATCTTCTCCGTCGCGGCGCTCTTCCAAGGTACTTTCCCACTCTCTCAGCTCTCCCGTACCCGATCTCTCACTGACAGCTCCTGTGAACAGTACCTATCCTCCTCATCAACGCCGTGGCGATCCTCTCCGAAGACCGCTTCCTCGCTCGAGGTACACCCGATCCGCGTCCAGACTCCAAGACCCAGGTTCTGATCTATATCGCAGTCGGCTGGAGCAATGCCCAACAAGCTTCTGAGCCTTCATTTGGCGGCGGCAGCATGCAAGACACCACGAGTGTGAAGTACAAGATGATTAATCTCATAAACAGTGTGCGGACTTTGATGAGACGTATGTTGAACTTGTAAGGGAGAGTGCATGACGTGGGCTAACAACCCGCGCAGTACCGCTCATTGGCGTGAACGTGGTGATGATGTTCTTCCTGTTCTTTCTGTGAATGGAAAGCTTCAGCAGTCGAAGACATATAGTTTTGGACGCAGAAGTCGATACTTGCTCCGCATGTCAGGAAGACCGTGCTGAGACACAGCGCGCCGCGTTGGGCAGAACTTTGCTGATGCGTGCTGGTAGAATGCGCGGACGCACGAGCTGCTGGAATTGTGGCTACGGCACACTTGAGAGCGCGAGATCGCTTGAGACGGCCAGAACGATACCCGAGAGCGAAAAGCTGCAGGGAGCAATGGCGAGCCATTGGGAAGTTGCTGAGACATGTAATAGCAGGCTTGCGAAGGTGCTGGGAGCCACCACTAGGATGACCCGAACGACGACATGATCGGGAGCGGGGTCACGACTAAGAACGTAGAAATGAGAGACTTCAGAGATCTCAAGCTGCTACGCGTTTTCGTCCTGCTATCTACTGTGCTGTACAATCCAAATGCCATCTCCTTCCCAGATGCCTGCCCAAGAAACGCCCACGCCATGTGTCGCTGTGCTCGCTCAAAGCACCACGGGTATCGCTCAATGATCCGAACCTGTACATGTCTCCACCCTCACTGCAACACAGCACTCTTCTTCCTCCCCAGACTGAACCGATTCTTCTTCGCCTTGTCCTCGTCAGTCACAACACTTCCTTCCCTAATTTCACCCGGGCTTCCAACATCCTTCTCCTTATTCCCAAACAACTTCGGCTTTCCCCTCAAACTCATACTCCCATGCCTGGCGAACCTTGCTAACCCACCACTAGACTTCTCCTTCTCGCCCTCCCTCGGGACACCGCCACTACCAAGCGGCGCGAGCTTCTCACTTAGCTCTTCACCGCCTTCTTCACCGGGTGGACGTCTTGCGGCGTCCTCAGCTGCACTAGCCTTGCTCATCTCAATGGCGGCTTTCAGCTCCTCGTCCTGCTTCTTCCACATCTCCATGCGCTTAGTAGCGGACTCCTTGCGTTTAGCAATCGCTATCTTCTCGTCAGCCTTCATCTGCGCCTTGCGTTCTTTCTCTTCGGCCTTGAGCTCTTTCTTTGACTTTATCGGCAAGATCGGCTGGAGAGCTGGAGTTGTGGGCAGATGTTGTGAGGGGTTGCTGTATTGCTGTGGCGTTGGGATGGCGAGGACAGGCGCCGTAGCTGCGTGCGTGAGGTGCGACATGTGGTCTAGATCTTCTGTCTGTGGCGTCATGACAGTCATCGTGGTGTGAAGGTTGTTACTGTTCGTCTTCGCGGATTGGGTCGATAGGACTGGTTCCTCGGAGGTGCGGATGGGAGGCTCGGTGTAGTGGCCCTCTGCTTCTTGCTCCTTCATCACCGCTTCGAGGGTGGTTTCTTGGTAGAAGAGGACATATGCGCATGCGAGCTGCTTGGCATCTTGCGCACCTGGCACAGGCTCACCACCGAAGAAATTGAGGACATAGTTCTTGTCCACTGGTTCAACAAGCTCGTCATCGAATAGCAGCCAGCCGCGGTCTTCGGTCTTGATGATGCTGACATAGTGGCCATGATATGGACCGCCTCCGATATGCACTACCACAGCGTAAAGCTCGTATAATCGATCCGGATCTTCAGCGTCGTCTGTGGTATTGAATAGTCGCAAGTGAAACGGGTATACAACCCGATGAAACAGCTTCTGTAATCGCTGTAAATCCTCGGTGTACTTGAAGCGCTTCAAGTGTAATGCCAATATTCGCGGCAAACGCTTGATCTTCATACGCTTCTCCGCTTCTTGCAAGCCTCCGCAGTTGTCGCAGTGGAACTTGTTACGCTCGCACAACATCTCCTCCTCGGAGAACTTTCGCAGACACGAGGTGACTGATGTATGTGCACTGAGATCGACTGACAAGTCCAAGAACGCCTCGTCGCGCTGTGATGTGGTTTCGCAAGTCAAGCACCTCGTTTCCGAGGTGAGCAGACCCTCAAACAGATCATGCACCCAATGTGTGTCCAGTCCATTCTTGTGTGCTCCTGCCACAGCCGAAGACATCGCGGCTGCTAAACTATGCTCTGGCGCACCGCCATTCGTTTTTGGTGGCGACTTCATCGGCGCAGGGTGCTTGTTCGACAGCGAGTCAACATTATCAATTACCTGGTTCAGTAGCAAATTCAGAAACTCATGTGCGTCTTGGTGCATAGCCGATCGGAACATCTCGTTCTCTCTCCGTAGGATCTCCAGAAACTTATGCGGACTGACAACGCCTAATCTCGACTTGTTTTGTATTATTGCCTCGAAAATATCTTTCAACGATGTGAAAAGCGACTCATCCATGCCGTAGCGATTCGAGTTGTCGTACACCATGTCCAGTACTGGCCCCGCCTGCAACGCCAGCTTCTTCTTGTACTCGGGTGAGTCCTTCGTCTCTTCTGGCTTCTGCGCAGGACCTGGTGATGTTGGAGGAGCGACTTTGCGTGCTGGCGAGGCGAGATTGGGGTATGGTGTCGTGCTTTTATTTCGAGGTGATATCGGCCCGCCATTGCTCTGCGGGAGCTCGTCTCGTATGCTCTCTAGGAATTGCTGTGAAGGAAATTTAAGAACATTTTCTCGGAAGGGCGCCGAGTAGTATAGACATTGTACAATGGAGTTGCAGTAGCTGTGTCTTCGAGTCAGTATTGCTGATAGTGGCGTTGGAAGAGCTACGCTGCCTACCATGTGGAACCATACTACATTTTTGCGTTAGCCATATACAATGCCACATTTCCAGCAGGTCAACTTACATTCTCAAACCCAAAGAACTTGTCGCTGCCGTCTGGTCGCACCGGCCCCGTCACTTCAGCCAGATGCTTCTCAAGCGGCGTAGGTTGTAGAGCATTGGGATCCTTCTTGATAGGCGATGTGAGGTTGCCCGGACTCTGTGTCTAAGTGCCCACATGCTGTCAGCTTTGTCCCGCTTGCGACGTGTTCGAATGCTGTCGTGATTACTGACCGAACCGCCCTTGAACTTCCCAAAGAACGACATGGTTCAAGCCTCCCCCCTGCCCCCACCAGCGCTGCTATGCGCTCTGAGCGCACCAATCTGCTCCAGTGGTGCTCAGTCCAAATATGCGCACCCTCACAACCCGATTATGTTTGTGATGTTCTCAGTGCCAACGCCGAATCGCAAAGTCCACTGTACAAGGTCCGGTTGTCCTGTTCCTGAGCTCGGCAACCCACGTAGGTCCACTTAACCCGATCTCTTGTCGCAATGTTCGTACTCAAAATTGGAACTCAGAGAGTCTCCAGCTATGCAGGCGAAGAATCGCTGGATCGAAAGGTGAATGATTTCAAATCCGTGCAGAAGTCGAAGTCCGCGACGCGGCACAGCTGGTGATCAGTAGGCTGCGGGATGATCTCGTGTGCGGAGAGCCCCCAGTGGAGGTACGAAGTGGAGGGAGCCTCGAACGGTAAACGGCCGTGCATTAGGCGATTAGAGATGGGGTCAAGACAGATTGAACGGGGTCTCTGCGAACGATACTGAATAATCTACAGGTCTACTCTCCATGGACTACATGCACCTCAGCTCGCGGCGCAGGGCACCCTGCGCAACCACACTCACGACGCATCAACACGTGAAGCGAGCGCAAATCCCCACGATCTTGGGGCACTTTGGAAGCGGAGCTCTATCTTCCCGGCTGAAATCGAACTGCCACGCGAGCGAAGGGTAGAAGGTCACAGCGCGCTAGCCAACGTCAGTGGCGCAATCGAAGGAACGAAGTAAACCCAATTCAGCAATCGAGATGGTATTGTAGCAACGCTGTCGTGCTACGGTATACTGTGCCCAGTAAACACCTCTCCGCGAGCGAAAGATCACACCTCATGCTTCACATACCAAGGCCAACACAGGCACTGACATTCGTCTTCCTCTTCCCGCTTTCCCCGCCGAGTTCTCCGCTGAAACCCTCGGGCGGCGGACGCTCTTTCATGAACTCCTCCCTTATCCTCTTAGCCTCCTCATCCCATCTCTGAACTCCTGCTTCCCACTCCCTTCTCGCGCGATCAGCCTCCCCTTGAGCTCCAACGCTCTGCTCGACCCACGGAACTTTCTCTGCTTTGCTCAATGCTTTCCATCTCGTGCCCAGCGTAGTACGGATGATGTTCCTCACATCCCTCAACTTCGGATCTTTGTTGCAGAACTCGCGGCACTCGTCCCAGTGAGCTTTCGTGAAGAGGAGGAAGGGATTTACGCCGGGGCGCAGAGGCTTGATAGGGCGATCACCAATCTTGGAGCCGATGAGACTGAGTATGCAAGTCTCATAGGTGAGATGTGAGTCGAATGTGTCGGGAATCCAGAAAGATGGGTCCGCTGCACAGACCGACTTGCGTGGTATGGTAGGTAGAGCTGCCGCAGGGATACTGTGAAGTGGCATCGTGAAGGGTTCCTGCTTGATCTGTGGCTCTGTTGAGGGCAGAGTCGTTAAAGTTGACCTGTGGGTAGCTAGCGATGTCTGTGGTCGCGATACTGGCGTAGGCGTAGGCGCGGCTCGTGCGAAGTGACCAGTCGATGTCTCTTGCTTGATCGTCGGTGGTCCCACAAGCGGGCTGGGCAGCTTGATTGGTCCAACCAAGCCCTCCATCACATCTGCGGCAGCTCGCAAGCCAGATAGAAAAGCTCCATGGACCGTAGCAGGATGTGTGCCACATGTAGCCTCGCCCGCAAAGTGTAAGTTCCCAACCGATTTCGCCATGAGATCGTAATCCTGCGGTTGTGTACGTGGCGCGACGAATGAGTATGTGCCTCTGGTGAAAGGATCTTGCTTCCATCTCGTGACTATCACCTCTTGCGGGAGTGGAACTGATGGCGAGAACACTCGTCTTAGACGGTCCGTGACTTCGTTCACGAGGGTGGACGTGTCGGTGACTTCGGCCTGGTGTGCTGCGTGACCGGCCATGAGTGCGATCAGAACTGGTCTGCCGCTTGTCTTGGATGCATTCCAGATCAGGTAGAAGCGCCCTCTTCGTCGTTCGTAGTGTGACGGGTTGAGGCTGTCTGCGTGCTCTGCTTCGTTGAGCAAGCCGAACATGTCGCGCGATTCGTCCCAGAAGGGCTCGTTGTATACCAAGACGACCTAATCCATGTCAGTGAATGTATTATGGCGTTGGAGGCATTCGGCCATACCTTGTTCAGCAGACCGAAGCCCATCCGATCGATCGCGCCCATCTTCCAATGTGGCAATGGCGGATCGAAATCGATGGCTTCGCTCTTCAGCACACCAAGCGGTGCAGTGACCACAATTTCATCAGCGTCAATCACTTCACCATCTGTGCAGACTATCCGCGTTCTAAGCGAATCGTCCTCCAAATGGTCATCGTAATGTATGCTGTCGACGATTGACTGGAACTTGACATCAAGCTTCGTGGGCAGGTTCATCAGACCGCGTGGGAGCTGTGTGTATCCGCCGATTATTTCGGAATGTGCGCCTTCGAATTCGTTACCGGTATCTTGATCATGTCCGCTGAGACTGAGCCAGCTGACAGGCGCGGCATTGGCGTACTCCAGATTCGCATGATGCCAATTGAGTAGTCGCATATCCTGGGATGTCATCTCGAGCAATGACTGGTATTGCGTGACCGCATTGTCCATGACAGCACCCAAAGTTGGATACAAAGTCGCTTCGGCGATGGGCTTCAATGATACTGTGTGATGCTTGGAGATGCCCTCCTTGACTTTCCAGCCCATTTCAGCTGCGGCCTGTGCTGCTTTCGCTGTGCCAGTGCTTGCCTCTACCACTTGTGCTCTTCCTGTCAATTTTTCGGTCCCGGGTGGCGCGTTGAGCCGCCGCCCTCTCTTCATAACGGTCTTCGGCTTGCCTCCAAGGGGTTCAGGTAGTGGCTCAAGCTTGAAACTGTTATACCCGCCTTGCATTGGATCTCGCGAGCGTTTGATGAGATCTTCGTCACCCTTGAGCATGTTTCGAGGCTGCGCCATTGCTCGAAATTCGCCTGTTCGATCAGTTATGTCCGTGTACAGCTCAGTATTCAGCATATCGCGCTTCTCTTTTACAGGCTTGCCATTCGTGTCATATATTGTGAGTGCATCCGTCATGAGATGATATTGCAAGCCAAGCTGGCCACGTATGACTGGATCGAGCGGATTGCCATGTTCAAACCCAGTCACGATCATCGCACCCATCTCTGCGGTATTTCGAAGATCACCTGCGAGACCATGCGGCTTCTGCATTCGTAATGGCTTTGAGTACACGCGTCCACCAATGCGTTTGCGGGCTTCCAAGATGACCACTTTTGGCGGCTTTTCATCCCTCTCAAGCCAATGATCTGAGTGTTGTGCGAAAAGACCCTCAAGCTGGCGCGCGGTGGTGAGACCAGCTACGCCGGCACCGATTACGACGACAGTCTTCTGCTTCAATGCTTTCTTTGGCTTTGCACTCGTTGTCGGATTTTGTGGGACTTCGACACAGCCAAAGTTGATGTACCCATTTCGGGTGAGCCACTTGTACGCAACCTCTGTCAGCCCATAGAAGCGGCCCTCTTTGGCACAGCCAGCTGCCTCTTCGACTGTGACACAACACCGAGGATTTTGTGTCCAGAGACGTAATATCGCGTTTCGGACGTTGAGATACACCGTGACCTCTGCAGAGGTGATACGGTCTGCCAAGAGAGCGTGTTCGCCAGCATGCAAGACGTATGGGTCCAGACGAGAGGCGTGAGCAGCTTCGATGCATTGAGAGGCAAATATGCTGATCGGAAGAGTGTATGGAATCGCAGATCGTGGTTTGACCTCCCCTTGCATCGTCGAGATGAACGAAGCAGTACGATGTCGGGGCTTCGGTAGCTGAACGGTCGTCTTGTCCTTCGGCGGACGTCCTCTGCGTTTCTGTTGTGGCTTAAGGTTCCCATTTTTCTCTGTTGGGATGCCTCTTTGCTCGATACTTCGCGGTGTTCCTGCACTTCCCGAGCTGATGCTGGATGATGGCAATGCGACTTTGATAGTACCATCGGACATACGCTTCTTGGACGAAGAAGGTCCTGATGATCGATCTTTCAATACATCGTCAGCGGCAGTAGAAGAACAGATGGAAGATATCCCTGTGCTCGTAGCTGACTCAAGGGAGCCATGTCGATGCCAATTACCATTTGCATCGACCTCCCAGGATCCGCTACTTGCTCTCTTGTTCGATGGGAGCCGGTCGAAAATGTCACTTGCTGTAGAAGAGAGACTTGAGTCGTCTTCGTCAAGAGGAAAGATCGCATTAGCAGTCGTGGCATTGGCCTTGTGTCCAGCCACCAGTCCAGCTATATTCGACATGTTGCCAATCGCCGCCATGACTTCGACTTTGTGTCACACGTATGCCAGATGTGATCTTATGTCGTTCTGTGATCATCGCGAGTGTGCCATTGTCATATGCGATCGTTTCTGTGCTCAATCTGGCCTATATCATGGCTCGGCCAGACGACTTGGTCGAGGTTATCCGAAGTGGGGCGAAGGCGAAGTCCGTAACTTGCGCAGCAAACGTGTTCCTGTATTCTTCCTTCATCAATGTCGTCTTATCTGCCATGCAACTGAATGGGTCACGATGGCTGCCGATATCGACTGCGATGCCCATGGTGGCGCACAAGACTCCTCTCCGCTTCGACTCCACTCCTCCCTTCCCTCATTCGGGCAAGCGCTGTCGTCCGACCTCACTTCATCCTGCATCCATCAACCATCTATCCTGCGCTACATAATTCATCATAAAGCTTGTCTCACGCGCAAGTCACCCCTCTTACGAGTGGTTGGCCACAAGACCAAGACCTCCGCCTGCATTGCAAATTTTGGATGTCGCTCACACTCGACACGCCTCCTGTTAGAGCAGAATATTCTGGCATACCATGACACTGGCATTTCCACACAACACACCTTGCGCTCTCGAACCCGAACCTACTCGAGCAGACAACATGGGTACATCGTACTTGGTCGGGGTGGTAGTAATACCGCAGACGGCTGCATACCTATGCAGTAGCGAGACATGTCATATCGGCTATTGACACGCTAAGGGAATCCACGGCTCACGAAGGATCGTAGGCTGTCATCTCCATCAAAATCCGCATCTGCCTTAGCATTTTCCCCCGTCCTTCCCACTCATCTGCGCTCGTGATTCCTCCGCAAGCCAGATACCTTCTATCCCGAAATTTTAGCTGACTGGCAGGAAGTATCAACTCACTCTAGTAATATTGCAGACCTATGCAGGCCTTCAGGGACGATGCTCCACGAGCAGACAAGCGATTGCTGATAGACATGGCTGAGGAGGAGGGCGGATAGTCAACAATTGCGCGCCACCTGATATTGGACCTGTCTGCACACTTGGAGTAAGAAGCGAGCACGTAAACTTTTCACACATGAAGCATTGAGACAGGGGATCTGCCACCGGCGGGCGTTGCCGTGAGACATGTTATGTAGGCCCCGCTACAAACGCCGCGAACAAAATAAACTTCTTACAGTGCAGCCACTCTTGCACTTCTTCATCACCTTCAATATCTCAAGGTGGTATGGCTAATCCGTAGTCTTTCGACCATGACTACTCCAGGAGCCCTTTTCGCGAATACTGAGAAGTTCAAGAGGTCACGTAATATCAACGCGGGCGTGTCATAACCGTGTACTGACAGTCTTTCGCGCGCAGCCTCTTCGAGTCGGGCCGGGCGACTGATTTCACCATCATTTGCGACAAGAAGACTTGGAAAGTCCACAGCTTCGTGCTCAATCTGTACTCTGATGTGCTGGCTTGCGCTTGCGATGGTGACTTCAAGATAGGCCGCAATGTTCGGGACAAATATACTGAGCACACGCACTGACGCCAAGCAGGAGACTGCAAATCGATCTATCGATCTTAGCGTAGATGGCGAGACAAGTGTGGCGGCACTCGTCAATTACATGTACTACTTCGACTACGCCACTGACGATGAGTGCCGCGAACCTTACACCCTGCACGTCAACATGATTCTTCTTGCCGACAAGTACGACATGCTCCACCTACCTCAGCTCGCAAACGACAAAGCAGCTGTGTTGCTGAAAGACAAGCCACTCGACGCTACGGCAGATCTGGTCGAGGGTGCCAGGCTGTCCTACGAGGCCGAGGGACCAATCGCAAAGTTCAAGGACGCACTTGTCCATGCAACAATCAAGAGTAGCATGAAACAGTCTGAGCAGTATAGTACAATCATCCGCGCCATACCGGCGCTCGCACAAGACGTCACTATCGCCATGCCGACTTGGAAGGAGCATGACAAGTCAATCAAGGAGACGCATACCAATTGTCCGAGTTGTGACTATGGACGTTACAGTGCCGCGAGAGGACAGCTCGAGAACTTCATTCTTGACGTCGCAACAGCGGAAGGAAAACAGGACATACTTCATCGCCCTGGGGTGCGGAAATTGCCTCTATGCCTGGAAATTCAGCGCGAAGGGGCAGGAACCAGAGGTGGACTTTTACTGAAGTGTGCGTAAATGCGAGGGTATCGGGTTGATCGAAAGATTCGCGCGGTGGATGGCTCAGCTACCCGTACTCAGCTCGACGCAGCTGCGAGGACAAATGCGCGGTCATGCAAACAAGGCGGCAATGCACGAGGGCAACAGCTGTGTAGGTGACTAGGATGGACCAGCAACAATCGTATACAGTTTCCACACAGCCCATGTCAGATCATCGTTCCTCGGTCTCGCTAGCGCCTCCGACATCGTCTGGAGCAGTCTGTTTCGGTTGCTGCAAGGCCTGAAGGTGACGATAGCAAATTGCCCGGTCCAGAGTCCTGTGCCTGACCTATAACTGAACATCACCCGCAAACTGGCAACCGCTGCTGCATCGAAGGGGTCAAGAGGTGCGATGAGGCTAACAGTGCAGCAGCGATGGGCTTAACGATTCAGATGGTCGATCTCCATCGCTCCTTCCCAACCGCACACTACTGCCTACTTCGTCAATGCACTGCAGGTCCAACGTCAACCGTGTTAATGACACTGGCCTCCCTACACCGACTCACCGACAACACTCATCATGGATGCTGCAACAGTCTTCTCGACCGTATCTGGACGGTTTAAGATGTAAGGACGTTCACCTGACTGAAGCATGCGGCCACTGACCAAGCCTTCGCAGCCTCTACGAAACAGGCAAGGCTATTGATTTCGAAATTGTGTGCGATGATCGCTCGTGGAAAGTGCATCGCTTTGTACTCTGTCTATACTCCGATGTCCTAGCATGCGCTTGCGACGGCGGTTTCGGGGTGAGTTCAGTTCAAATGGGGCTCGTTCATCTTGCCACTGACTGTTGCTAGGAGGCTTCTGTGAAGCGCCTCAACCTGAGCGCCGATGGCGAAGACTGTGTCGACGCCCTGGTACGCTATATATACTACTTCGATTACGCCTCGCCAAGGAGCGACAATATCTACACGAGCCACGTCAACGCGGCTATCCTGGCGGACAAGTATGACCTGCCGAATCTTGTGAAGCTGGCGAACATGAAGCTCGCCGACCTTCTGGCCAAGGTTCCTATCAAATTCACCACGAATCTGATCGATGCAGCCACGCTCGCCGAAGAAGCGACAGGTCCTATGGAAGACTTTCGCGCTGCTTTAGCAAAAGCCGCAGTCACGCTTAGCAAGACCAACATCTCCGACTACGTCACTCTAATGAAGGCATTGCCAAATCTGGCGCAGAGCGTGGCTGTGCAGCTCGCTGCTGAACTCGCGGAGATGACGCTCCGTAACGCACAGCCTACGGAATTCTACTGCCAGGCTTGCAACATGATGTGCGAAGGGGTGAAGATGGGAGGTAAAGTCCGGAAGAAGCGGGTGATTTAGTACTATTGTCCTCATTGCCAGGGCACTGTACACTACGATACAAGCCAGCCTGCGGGAGGGAACAGAGGATGATCTGGGTGGAAATTGGGCATTGTCGCGGGGCGCAATGAACAGCGAAGAAGCAGCGGAATGGACTCGACTGGAACTTGGAGAGACAGCCGCTCGGGGACATTGAAGCGCGCAATTCTGGGCTCATGACAACCACATTGTCCTGGGTACAGATTGGAGGACTTGTTCGTCAGTTCGAGAGATTGCAGCAGCTACCAACTCTCGAACAGGATGGCCAAGGGTTCTACGGTGACCAACGAATCGTTCCTTCATCTACTTGTGCAACAGGTGCTTGACCTTGTCCCCAATCTTCTCCTTCCCCTCGGTCTGCCCAGAGCTAGAGCTACCCCCAGCGTTTTTCGCAGTGTTACTCGCAGTCGTAGCTACACTCAAAGTCAGCACACACCCCATTCTTGACCACCCCGCTCATCGCATAAACTCACGATCATTACTGCTACTCTGAATCCCCTTTCCCTCATCCTGCGGCGCGAATCCAGCATCAGGCACAACCTTGCTCTCTCCCCAATGCTTCTCCCCAAGCCTCTCGCCGCCCGCAGTCGGGATAGCGCTAGGGTTCTCCCGCTTGGCGGCGACTTTGTTATCGTGTTTCCTCTCCTCTTCGCCCATCCCGCTGCCGCCAGTCTGCTGCTGGCCTGAGCCGGCGGCGGAGGGATCATCGGTGGCAGGGTTGTCGCGTCCAGATTGGGAAGTAGAGGTGTTTGTGGTGGAGCCGTCGGCTGCTGGGTTGCGGGAGTTGTCGCCGGCGAGGGTTGTGGAAGGGGCGGTGGAGTCGTAGGTGCCGGAGCGGCTGCCGCTGTCGGTGCCGGAGGTGGAGCTGTTGTAGTCTGAGGAGCTGTTGCCGGTGAGACCGGAGCTGCCACCAGTTAGGCCGGAGCCGGTGCTGCTGTTGTCATAGCCCGAGGAGCTGCCGCCTGTGAGACCGGAGCCGCTGCTGCTGGTGTTCGTGTTCGAAGAGCCTCCGCCGACGAGATTGGAGATGGCGCCCGTGATGCCACCGCTGCTCTTGTCATTGTTGTTGTCATAGCCTGACGAGCTGCCACCGGTCAAGCCGGAGCTACCGCCCGTAAGACCCGAGCCACCTGAGCTCGTCTCTGTATACCCTGAGTCAGCACCTCCAGGCAGACTCAAGCCCGTCCCACGATTCTGCGACTCGCCATGCACGGCTGGGTCGAGAGCGTTGCCCGCGAACGTGTTGTGCGGTCCGCCACTGTGGCCAATGCCACTGGACCCAGTGCCGCTTGACTGGTTGCCATGTAGCAAGCCAGAGCCGCCATCGGTGATGTCACTCGGGTTGCCGGTGGTAAGAGAACTATACTGACCTTGACCACCTGTAATGCCTGAGCCGGTTGTTGAGCTTGTGTTGTCGTAGCCACTGCCTGTCAGGCCGCTGGTGTTGGAGCTGTCGGTTGTCTTGTTGCCTCCCAGGCCGACCATGCCAAGTGCAGATTGAATGATGCCGCCGCCGGACTTGTTAGACTCGGTGTTGCTGAGACCGGAGCCAGTGGTATTTGAATCGTAAGTGTTGCTGCTGCCGCTGCCGGTGAGACCCGAGCTGCCACTCTGGGGATAAATTTCGCGTTCAGACATGGTGGTGAGTATTTTCTTTGCTTCGACAGAAACGATAGCGTGGTATGTTGATGCTCTCTTACGTGTACGGATATGAGAGAGCGTCAAGCTGCCAACCTGAGCAGACCTACCTGTTATATACAAACCAACTTACCTTGGAGACGCCATCCGGACCGCAATCCATCGCGGGCACGCAATACAAGGTCACGTAGCCCTGGAGCTACGCCTCCCTACGTAGGTAGCTCGCGCCGTATTCCTTTGGTATGAGGTGCCTTAGCGGGGTAAAACGGCAGGTACGGCATGTGGCATGACGTTGCTGCGTGCGAAGAAACAACGTGAGCATTGGAAGTGGAGGAGGGTGGGCTTGATTTGCGATGCGTATCCATGGCTCGGTCAGGGTTTAGTCTTGCTTGATGTCAATGTCGAGGGCTTGATAGGTGGATACGACTTGGGCGATACCGGGTTCTCGGTGCCAAGGCTGCTCACATGGCGTGCATGTGGGCACGAGGCTGTTTAAGCATGTCTCTGTCCTGATTGCACACTCAATACCCAATGGCTGCACGTTTCGAGGCACTGCTCAGCGATTCTTGCGAAGTCACAACGGATGCTTCCTTGCACGTGCTTCCAGCTTCCCCGCTGTCACATGCCCTGCATGTGTCCCGGCTCGCTACTTCCAGCTCTTGAGCGCGTGGCTGTCGAAATAGACGCCGGCCAGTCATAGCTAGCAGTAATTGGGTCTGACCTTTGCGACTTGAGCTCGGGTCATCGAGCTCTGATGCGAGGCTAGCGCAATAATGCTTAGGATTATGATATCGTCGTTTGTTGTAGTCTGCGCGGTGTGCGCCTGTCGCGATGAAGAGGGTCAAGCAATCGCAAGACACGTAGATCGACTAGACTCCCAATTGAATGGACACGGGATAGTCTTCCTTAGTGGAAAAGGGTGATATATATGTCATGTAATGTCCCACCGACACTTTCCTTCCAATACATGTCCGATATGAATGACGTCAGGCTTGTTGATGAGTCGAGATTGAAGCTTTGACAGAGATTCAATGGAACGGCGTCTGTACAGAGCAGCAGACCGCAAAGCCTTCTCATCGCGTCGAATCCACATAGATGGTCTAAAAGGAGACCGTCAGGTGCCCAGTTTAAGAATGTCTACATCCTGAGCCCTGGGTACATCATGACCGCCCATGCTGCAACTCCACGCGATGCCACCCCCCGAAGCACGCGTCATGCCTCACGCGACCTCACACGAAGCAGATGCCGACTTTCTGGATGAACGACCAGCAAAGAAAAGGAAATTGGAGCTACGCGTCGGGCCTAAGCAGCAGACACTAGACGGACTTGCTTTCTTCACACCTCCAGCGGTTACACCGCCAAGACCTCCGAACAAGATTACCTTGAGGAGACCTGGTGGAAAAGCGATAGAGACTGTCAATGGCGTGCAGCGCGAGCTTAGCGTACAGGGCGATGCGGTCGCAGGGGCTATGCGAGAGGTATCTGCGCCTGTTCCACCAGCAGGATCAGCCGCGAGCAGGAAAGAGGAGAAGCGCACGCTACGAAGTCAAGACGATGGACCCAAGCTGAAGAGCGAGCTGGCTGTGTACTTCCCGAACTATGAGGAGATCATGTTTGATTTGCCAAGGGAAGACGACTTCATCAATCTGGACTCGGTGATCTACGTGGCAGATGACTTGCCGAAGCGGTCGAACACCGAGACGCCTTCACCGGCGAAGCAGCTAAAGAAGCACAATGCTTCTCCTACCAGCTCGAAAGTCAACGGAAACTCAGACGAACCGTTTGCACAGACACACGCGCCAGGGACCACTGTCCTTGACTTCTCCACCTTCCTCAACAATGTTCCAGAAAACGGCGATGACCCTCTAGCCAAAGACTTCTTTCTGAAAGCACACAAGCGGGCTGAGCGGAAAGAGAAGCAACTCCGCAATATCGAGCGCGACAGAGCCATGCATGAGAAAGTACAGCTGGATCGCCTGCTTGAAGGACTACTGGGACACGACTGGCTGAAAGTACTCGGCATCACGGGCATTACGGACAGTGAGGCGAGGCGCTACGAGCCGAAACGAGCATACTTCATTGCAGAGGTACAGGCCCTAGTGGACAAATTCAAGCAGTGGAAAGAAGAGGAGAAGCGGCAGCGGCTAGAGAAGGAAGTTGCTCGACTAGCAGAAGAGGAGGAAGAGGACGACGACGGCACGGAAGTCTCGATCGATGCACCCAACTCCGACGCCGCGAGCCGCCAACTCCAGCTCGAGACCGCTCGCGCCGGCAAAGCAGCACGACGCTTACATGCACTCCCGCAAACTTCCAGCCATCCTCCAGCACAGCCGATCCCATACCGTCCGCCTTCGCCCTTCACGACGTTCTACCCTGATCGCTTACGGCGTGACGCTGCGCTGAAGAAGGGCAAGGAGAAGGAGGGTGTTAGTACGCGGCGGGCTGGGCAGGTTATGGCTTTTGGATTGCCGGTGCCGGAGTTGGGGGAAAGGGAGTTCAGGCTACCGGGGGAGTATGTTAGTGCGGAGGTGTTGAGGGCGAGGGGAAGGGAGAGGAGAAGGAGGCATAGGGAGAGTGTGGTGGATGCGAGTATTGCTGCTGGGTAGGCACGTCCGTGATCCAGCGAGTGGGCTATAGTAATGGGACGAATGGATCGTCACTCTATTTGAGTCATTCCTGCCAGTACTACGTGACCGCGCAGTACCGCATAGCAGCGTTATCACTCGGAAGTAGTATAGGAGCGACACTGACAGTGTTGTGCTGAGAGGCGCGAGCGTTCCTTCCTGCAGCACATTAGTCAAGCCGTCAAATATGTTGTGCCTCTCTAGCCACTTGTGTGAGAAGCTCGCCAGCCTGGGAAAGCTGGTCTCGATTCCCCCGCGCCGTACTATGTAGTGTCCAACCGCGCCCTGAAGTTTCCCGTTCAACCTCATAGCATTCACTCACAATCCAATTCCTCGCAAACCTTCCCGACAGCGCGTTCGTATCTGTCTCCTACCGCGGTCATGTAGTCACCGCTCATGTCTCGGCCGCCGTCGGCGCTCTGCGCCAAGAATAGCAGCCACGCGAAACGGCGTCAGCACGCAAGACGTCGGATATTTACGAGGTCGGAAAGTTTAAGCGCAGCTCCGCAAAGATCTGCACGAGCGGTTCAGGGGTCCTGCCAAGACCCTGCAGCTTGTGAGACGGTGCCTGATTGGATGAAACACGAGATGGCATGCAGGTGGTTTGATGGCCGAGTAGAGACTCCTGAGGTGTTTGCAAGGAAAGGGTATGTCTGCTGTTACTTTGTTGTTTTGGTGAATGCTGGAAATTGGGGCGAGGAGATTCACGTGCTGTGTTGGAGAAAGAGAAGACACACTCATTTGGAAGGAACAGCTTAAGAAGTGAGAGCAGCAATAACAGTGATCAGACGGACAAGCACGCGACCTGGATGAATGAACGGAAAGAACGACCATCTCCCTCCTAACCCCGCCCAACTATGGGACCCCGACCGGCGAACCTCAATCTCGCCTCCAGTAGCCACCACCCCTCGGACGCCAACGCCCCGCTTCCTCCTCCGCGCTTCCCCAACTTCCAACTCGACCTCCCCTCTCCGCGAACTGGCGAAGTCCCCCCGGCGCTCTCGCCCCTCGACGCATTTGCCCTGCAGTCCCGCCTCCTAGCGAAGAAATTCGAGGACGAAGCCCAAGCTGGAAGGCGACTGAGCCGGCTACCGCATGGCGATGTTGCGCGCACGTTGGCCAACAGGCCCGAGTACTTTGCGAGGAGTGCGAGTGGAGGCATGAGTGATGTGGAGGAAGAAGATGGAGACGGTCAGAGGCCGATGACCAGGGGGAATGATGAGGACGGTAACCGGCCTGTGACGAGGGGTGGGGAGGACGAGGGCAAGCGGCCGAAGAGCTTCTATCCGTTGCTGGAAAGGATCAGTATGATGGACGTGCCTGCTGTGCCTGACCTGTCTGAAAGAAGGACGCTGTACGATGCGAGTCAAGAGCAGGGTAGTGGATTGAAGCAGCCGCAGGTGTCGAGCGATTACTTCGGCGCGCCGAGAGCCGCGTCGCCTGAGCCAGTGGACCCTAGTATGGTCAATGTCGAGGCACCGTCGCCGCAGCTGCCAAGTCTGACGAGCAGCTATGATTCGCTGCAGTCGACTTCGCATCCTAGGACGTTGACGAATGGCTCGACAAGATCGAATAACGGTCTGCTTCCACCTCGATCGCCCGGCTTGCCGAAGTCGCCGAGGAGTATGAAGAGCATTCGCTCAGTTATGCAAGATAGCGGCGATGATGACAGTGCTTCTACACGAGGAGTACAGCCAATGTCTGAGGTGCGGAAGTTCTCCGGCAGCAGCGCGAAGTCGCGAACACATTCACCCTTTTCACACTTCATGCGCTCGGCGCAACGTTCGCCTTCGATGACTTCAGACTGCTCATTGAACGACTCTACGCAGCTTCCGAGGCCGTCGTTCAACTTCTCGCGCCCTTTGAGCAGTCACGGCAGCAGGCCATCACACGGCGTTGCCCGGCGCTCGATCGAGAGCAGGCGATCCTTCGATGGCAGCAGGCCATCGGGCGACTCCGCAGCGAGACCTCCGGCTGTGACGGCTGTGAGTAATAGCAGTGTGATTTCATCCACCTCGGGTGGAGGAGCGTCAAGACAGTCATCGCATGACGGCATCCTTACACCGTATGCCAACGTGCCGACACCGAGCAAGCTGGAGCACGTAGCTGGCGAGTACTTCTCGGGCGTGCCTCTACCACAGCCCGAAGCGCGGGCGAACAGCCGATTTTCGCTGCCACGAGGCCGAGCGATGCAGCGATCGAGTGCAGAGCAGCGAGCATCGTGGATCGAGAAACAGTTCAGCTGGGACGATGCTGGCAATGGTGCGGATTGTAATGAGCGCGAGACGAGTCCCACCGCGAAGCCAACGATTCGAGCTGTTACGCCCGAGCGGTCGCAACCTTTGCAAGCAGCTGCGCAGTCACCCGTTCCGGCACTCGACCAACGCGACACCACCGAAGACCTCCTCCCCGGCCTCCCCGCTCAAAATTCCACACCTCCTCATCCGAAGCACCGTCCCAGCCCATCCATCTTGTCGCAGTCCACAGACGCCACAATCCGCGCAAATCTTCCCCTGCACACCCGCGTCCCCTCCGCAGAACTTACACCCGAGCAACATCTCGAGATAGGCATCCAGGCGCACAGCTCCGGCGCCTTACAAAAATCGACATACCACCTCCGGCTAGCCGCAAAAGCTGGTCTGCCAACCGCAATGCTCCTTTATGCCCTCGCCTGCCGTCACGGCTGGGGCATGCGGCCTAGTCAGGAAGAAGGCGTCATCTGGCTCCGTAAAGCCATTGCATCCTCGTCTCTCGAAATGGCAGACTCCTCGGACCTCCCCGCCGCAGACGCCTCACCTGCTGCTGCGCAGGAGAGAAGGAAGCGGAAAGCGCAGTTCGCGCTTGCGATTTATGAGTTGGGGATTAGCTATATGAACGGCTGGGGCTGCAGTAAAGATAAGCCGCTGGCTGTGCAGTGTTTCGAGCTTGCTGGGAACTGGGGCGATGCTGACGCGCTGGCCGAGGCCGGATATTGTTACACGCGTGGTGTGGGTTGTCGGAAGGAGCTAAAGAAGGCGGCGGCGTTGTATCGGCGGGCGGAGGAAGGCGGAATGAGTATGGCGGGGAATAGCTGGTGAGTCGCTCGTTATCCACTAACACAGATCCCGAACATCTTACTAACGCGTACTTGCAGGATCTACAAATCCAAGTACATGGACTCCACCGACTCGGCTTCAGCGCGGAATACGCCTGAGAAGGACGTGGAGAGCAAGCGTTTCGAGAACTTCCTGGCGAAGGACATGAAGGACGTCAAGGATATCGCCAAGGCTGCGCATGAGAAAGATGGCGCACCTACGGGCCGATCGAGAGGGAGGTCGATATGGGGACGCAAGAAGGAGAAGTAGGATCGCGACCATACAAAACTCTACCAAAGCTATGAGCATCGCCAATGACCATGTTTGCCCATCTGCTTGTTCACAACCACAGTAACTTATCGTGGGCTATGTCCCACAGCCACGGATTCAAATGTCGCAGTACCCTTGCTTTCAATCATAGTGTGGTTTGCTGCCCGTGGGTTTTTCCCTCCAAGAATTCTCTCGCTGACCAGCTTCGAGACCTCGTCACCTCGGCTTGATTGTGTTAGCCCAGTTCGGCGGCAAAGCTACTCCGCCACTCCATCAAAATCTGCAAAAGGTTGGTTTCTTGCGGATCATTCGTACTTTATGTCCAGTACGAGGGTCGAACTCGCGACCTTGGCGTTATTAGCACCACGCTCTAACCAACTGAGCTAACCAGACTTAGGCTGCTGAAGACAGCAGATATTTATAATGTTGAAAACTACGCTGTAGAGGGAGTTTGGAGCAGACCATGGAGGAAGGTGCGACCCAGATGTGCGCTCCTTCCTCGTTGGGACCTTTCGGTACATTACAAGTCGTCCCCAGCACAGCATTCTTGAGATATAGCTCGACAATACGATATGTACAACATCGCTGAGAATCCCCCGGAGCGTTTCTGTCTATGATCTATCTTTACGCTAACTTTTACGCCAAATCGAGCATCAATCAAACAACTCCTTGAACCTCCCCGCAATCTTCTGCCCAACAAATACTCCAGCGGCCTCGTCCAAGTCCTCTGCAGACAAGTGTATTGTGACGAACGGTGTGAGGATCTCGTGCATCCTCGATAACAGCCAGGCCTCTTCCACTTTGAGATTTTCCAGTGGAGCAGGTCCTAAGTCGGCGCTGCGTAATGCACCCCAGCACATCAGTAACGCTTGCAAGAAGACTCTTCGTTGCAGATAGCACCAAGGCAATCGCGCGAAGTAGATCGCAATCAGGACGTCGTTGTAGATCCTGCGAAGCTCCGTTCGCGCTGACACGGGGTTAGGTAAATTGTACTGAGGGTATAAGTCTGGCGATGCGTTTTCGAGACGGATACACATTCGCAAGAGTGCAACGCGAGTGTGCCAGTAATGCAGCCTCGATGTCAGATTTGCCAGGTCTGGTTGTACGACTGTAAGCCAGTTGGCTCCCGGGGACTTCGCCTGGAGTATGTCGATGACTTCCATGCTAGGATAAAGGCTACGGCCGACCGTGTACTCAAGGTCCTCCACCAGACTCTCTGCGCTCTTCAGCGCTGTGGCTACTGCTTTTACATCGGCACTGCTCCTAGTCGCAGCGCGGACGAGCAACACAAGCCGCGGTAGCCGAATACTGAGCTTGTTGCCCTGCGCTCGTAAATCCCCGGACGGTGTTGAGACTCTTACGGCATGGTCAGGCTGACAGTATTCCTCCTCCACCTCCTCCAGTGGCGACGCGATCCCGCGTATACACGACACGAGATAAGTGTCACAAATATAGAAATCACAAACCAGCATCGCGAACTCCGTCGTCGGCCCATGCCTCGCCCTCAACGTCAGCATACTCATCAACCCATTCAGATGCGGATTAGAGATGAATTTCTCCTCAGCCTTCCCAGGCTGACACGAGTATACTGCAGCAATACTCGCGAGTGTCAAGTCATCCCACCGCTGCTCCTCTGACTGTGTTGCGCGCCTGATAGCCGGCAGAGCGACTTGTAGCGAGCGGTAGCAGTCTGATAGCACGATGCCGTTTGTTCCGCGCTGGTAGTGGTATATTGTCATTAGTGCAGCGATTGTAAGGTCGAAGCAGGGCGAGTGACCGAGGTGTTGAGGCGCGAATTGAAACCAGGTATGTATCACGCCTGACCAGGCTGCGCCGTTGAGAATTTGGGGCGCGACTTCGGCGTAGCAGCCTGTCGCACCTTGGAGCTGCCGGTGGACGTTAGTCCAGGACCTGGAGGCGGGTCTGCTGCGTTGGTCGTACGTGTGGCGTGATCTGGCCAGCGTTGAGATTTTTCGTTCCGATGCGGTGTGATGATCTGAGTGACTTTCGAGAGGTTGCCGCGAGTCCCATATTGTCAAACTAATACTACTGGAGGCTTGACTACGTTCCAGTCGCTTGTCAGGACGGACAAGATCCTCCTCGGAGCTTGAGGTTCGTTCCGATGTTGTGGCAGGAACAGCAGTCGAATCATGTCGACATCTGCCCTTCTACTTAGAGCACTTTGTGCAGGACTTCAGCAAGCGTCGCTGTCGATACTCCAGCTTCTCGCCCGGAGTCATCTGGCGTCTGTGCTTTGGCCTGACTTGAGAGACGTCGATGAAAGTAATGCCATCTGGCGCAGGTATGCGCGGCCTACCAATGTTGCTTTGTAGAGTGTGCCGGTCGCTCACCGCCGTGAGTGTCTGGGTAGCCATTTTGTGCTGGTTGTGTATGTTCCAATCAGTGGACTAAGTGGGATTTAAGCAGTCAGGGTCAGATTGCGGCGTGTCGAGACTTGCCTACGACCACTGCAGCGACGCAGGTCTCTTGTCGTCGGTCTTGTCTCCAGGACAACTGACCCGGTGTACAAGGACGCAAAGATGAGGAGAGTGACAATGCTTATGTGCTCACATCACCTATAGTTCGCTTGTCTAGCCTCTGCGGCTGAGATTCCGCTCTACAGTAGCTAAGTGCTGACATGCAGTCACGGACTCGGGATACATCCCTGCAAACGAGACTCTAACAAAGTATGCTACAGAGTACGAGGCTATCAAACGCAGGCCTAGCTTGACAGCCCGTCCACTGATGTAACCAAACTTTGGTAGGGTATAGTACATGAGTATGACTCAAGCTCGTCGGCTTGACCGCCTGCTCTGATTTTTTGTCTCACCCCAACTCCTCGCTAATACCATGAAGATCCCTCATTATTGTTCATCCCTGCCGATCCCCTTCTAAAGATGCCTCGCATTGACGAGACGAGCTGTCGGCGCTCTAATGCCTGGCTTTCTTGCCCGTCCTTCCTCTACCCCTTACAGCGGCTGCAGCGCTATCGCCCACGGCCCCCATCTCGAGTGTTCAAGTCGGCCAATGCAAACGCACTCAGCCTCTACGCACTCTCACTCGACTTCCGCACACCCAGCTTCAGCGTGAACTTCTTCTTGGGCGGTGGCGGCATCGACACGCCGCCGCTGCCGCTCATCGCATCTCCCGCTGCACTACCCGATGCCGCTGCCACACCCTCCAGGGGACTCATCAGCGCTGTGTCGTCTGCGGACAGTGGCCGGAAACCTCCGATAGACCCAGATAATGCATCAGGTGCCATGTCTGTCGGGCTGAACATCACCTCGGCAGGTGTTGCAGCGTCAGGCGTGTCGAAGGATCTGAAGGCGCCGGGGTTCCAAGCAGGCGCAGCCGGTGCAGCGGGAAGCGATGGACTGGCCAAGGCAGAGTTGGCGTGGGACTGCTCGAAGCTTGGGCGTCTTGTTGCTGTGTTTTTACGCTTCGGTGGTGATGACAGTATTGTCGCCAGCCTCCCAGCAGCCATCTTCCCGAATTTCAGCGTGACGATCCGGCGCTTCTCTTGTTTCTTTCCAGCTGACGCTACAGAGCCTGGCGTCGAGCTACGGCGACCCTTCGACACAGCAGCGGGACTACCGCGTGCGGACATGGGGCTGCCAACGTAATTGCTCGGCGTCTGCTGCCGCTTGGCTGACTTAGGAGCCTCCTCGATGACTGATGCAGTGCGCTTGATACCGATCTTGATCTTGGGCTTGTCACCCGTCGGCGTTGGTAGAGCAGGCGACGCAGGAGGTGCCATTGGTCGCTCGAGAGCTCGCTGTCGCTTCTGGACCTCTTCGATCTGTGCACGTATCGCTGCAGCCTTGTCCTCGGCGGGTGGTGGTGTCGGCTCAGCCTTGACCACGATCCGACTGTCTGGACCGACTCTGCCAGTGTACTTCAGGCCGAGCTGCTGCATGCGCTCCCATTCTTCATATGGCAGGGGCGTAACAGGAGCTGTGCGGTAGGGTCCATCGGCGACGAACGTGATCTTACCTCCGCCCAGGTTCTTCGCGTGGTATTTCTTGGGCAACTTCAAGCTGAGTGTCAGACTAGTCTTAGGCTCGAAAACCAACGCAGCGACGTCAGCGATGGCGGCTACTTCATCGACAGAGAGAGCGTCAGATGTAGCAGCCGACCATAAAGCGTCCGCAAAGCTCGCCTCTCCTTGCAGTGCGAGCTTCAGTGCCTTCAGTGCGCCGTCTGGAGACAGCTTCCTCGTCAGAGCCAGATGTCTCGCCTCGCTGCTCATGGCTTGCTCGACGATGAGTCCGCCATCAGCAGCGCCAGTGACGCCGTCGGCTTCCTCATCATCGTCACCGATCGCAATGTGTCCTAAAGCGACGCCAAAGCAGGCCAAAAGCCTCGCACGGAAAGCTGGCGAGTGCGACTCCTCCAGCGACCGCAACAGGTAAGCCATCATCGTCATCTTCCTTGTAATCCCAATCTCCGTCAGGCACTCGAAGGCAGCTATTCGAACATTCTCCGCATTCTCAGCTCGCGTGTAGGACAACAGCTCCTTGACCTTATCCTTGACGATTCCTACCTTCGTGAGCATCTGCAAGCACTCGATCGCAGTCGTCGAGTAGATGTTTTGGTATGAGGATATCCACTCGTCGATGCGGCGGTAGCGCTCAATCTCAGCGAATGCCTCTTGCTCAAAGTCGGCATCATGATCCACCTCATCGATTGGCATTGGATCATGATCGCCAAACTCGAAGTCGTAGGTCGGCTGCTTCTTCCGATGCGAGATGACCAGCGACTGCGCCAGACACTTCATCAGTGTAGCGATGTAGTGTGCATCCGAATACTCGTTGTTCGAGTTGTCATTGAACTTCAGCTTGTCCACGAAGAAGCGTCTGACGGCCATTGGCACCTTGCCCTCGTCGTTTCGAAGCTTGACCATCGCTTGCGGGATTGCGCATTGCAGGATGAAGTTCACCCGATCAGACCAGTCATTCGGTCGAGTCATGGTCTTGCCCTCAAAGCAGAACATTGAGCTGAACGCCTTTTCAAGCATGAACATGCCGACATCTCTCAGTCGATCCCGTCCAGTCTCTGCGATAGCTTTCGCTGCCAGAGTCCGGATGCCGTGGAAGTAGCGTTTGTCTATCAGAGTTCTGAGCATGACACTCATGCTCGTCTGGTAAGCACCACAGTCTGCAATATAGTTCACACTCTCGTACTGTGCAACAAGATCCCTGTCCTGCTGCAGCTGACTGACGTACATGTACATCGGCATCTGTAAGTGGATCTTTCCAAGCCATTCGAAGTCGGTGTCCATGCGGATCCACTCGTAGCTCTCTTGACCCATCAAGTTCTCGTCTTCAGGCGTCCAGTCCTTGAGCTTCCACTCTTCGACTTCTTCAGCAGTTTCAAGGATGTCGCCGAGACAGTAGATAAGAGCATCTTCGCCACCTTCGCCAGCGTCTCCATGATTGTCCTTCTGCTGATTGCGTTCCTTCTGCCGTCGTGAGCGCTTGAGTCGCTTGTACTTTGTGTTGTACGGGATGTCAAGCTTGGTGACATGCTCCTTGATATCTATTATGTGCTCATAGGGCGTGCCATCAGCCTCGTGGATGCGAACTGTCATCGGCCCAGTGAATACTGCCTGTGGCTCAGGCGCCCACACTGACCCGATGTCTTCCTTGACTTCCCTCATGAAGTTGCTCGGCTGGAACGCAGGCTTCGTCAGACGCTCCGTCTGTCGCTGGGTGATGGTCATCTCAACGACGAGCTTCTTCTTATTGAAGCGCTGCTTGACGTCGAAGATCGGACAGCCCGCACCTTGGACCCACTGACGAAAGAAGGGTTCGAGCTTGCTATGACCGAGTCTCTCAGCAGTCCGCTGGAAGTCGTCTTTCGTCAGCTCCCCGTTATTCAGAGTGCCTGTTTTGGCGTTCAAGAAGATCTTGTTGATGACTCGAGTAACGCCTGTAGAGTTACTAGCTTTGAGCAGGCGTCGGTCGAGTATCGCAAGAACCATGGAGGACTTCATGTTGACAAACTCGCGTATAGTAGGATCATAATGCAGCAGTCTGCCGAGCAATTCGAGGGACGGCCGCTCGACGTCCAGCTCGTAGATCTTCTCGGCCATGACTTTCTGGTGCCACTTGTACTCATTCACGCCGAACAATTTCTTGATGAACATGTCGGTCATAAAGCCAGCTATGCCAGATACGACCCATTCGTCATCTGTTGTCCTCGCAACCACATTAACGCCAATCCACTGATCTGCCACAGCTCGAACGAGCTTCTTGGTGTTGACAGTGATTGGCGCTAGGATTTCATCTGGGAACAACAGGGTCGCACTGCAGAACGTCAGACCTGCTGCTGGAACTGTGTCATGTATGAGGTCGTCCACGAACAACATTCGGTAGTCTGGAAATGGAAAGGAGCCGAATTGAACTCCAAAGTAGTCCACCATCATCGAGACTGGGAATGCTGTGTTCCGTAGCGCCTCCATATGACCCGGCAGACAGTACGCATCAATCTTGATTGCGCTTCGACCCAGCCGTTCCTCTTCTTCTGCAGTCCTGAACTCAGCTAAGTCGACGTGCTCGAACGGCCCAATTGCGAAACCCACGTGGCGCGCTGTGACGGCAGTGGCGACACCGAACGTTGCTGTATGCCTGCTTTCGTCGTCAGAGTCCACAATATCGCTGATCAAGTCGCCCACAGAGCATATCACGAGTTCCAGCGCAGTGTCAACGGGTTCCAGTGGGATAGAATACCCCTGCTCGTCGCCATCATGCATTACAACGTTAATGCCCGGGTCGCCAGGTCGCATGAGAGCGACAGGAGGAGGTGCTGCAGGCGCTACGCGGAATGCGTCACCCAGTGTTCGTGCGCATGTGATCGCTATCTCCCAGACACACCTCGTCGTCGTATCGTCCAAGCAAGGGAAGATACAAGATGTATTGCCCGGCGCAAGCTCTCCCTTCGAGTACACATACGGGTACCGAGGGTCCGAGTCGTCGCACCCAACGAAGTGTAGCCCGTCCCGGAAGTCTGGTACCTCAAAGTCGATGTAGATCTTGATTGGCGCAAACTGCGCACTGCTCTGGAGTGCTGATACTGTCGGCGTCTCCAGAATCGCCATCGCATCTGACTCTAGCTTCTGCAGACTTGGCGTCGCAGCATAAGTTGGCATAGCAGTCACCGCATCCAGCTGGATCTCCTGGATCTTCAGCTTCGATGGTAGCATGATGACGAGGTTGGGCATGGGAGCAGGCCCCACGTAGTCTTCTATGCGCGACTTCAACATGCCATGTTGCTCGACTGTGGACCTCGCGGGCATGCGCATCTTCGCGTAAGGATCCTGGAGCTGCCATTTCGTCGTGAGCCCGTTGACTTGTACACCTGATGCCTTGCCCTGGCGAAAGTGTAGGCGCACTTCCTTCAGATTGCGCACCAAGGGCTGGATCGTGAGCTCAGTGCTGCCTTTGATGGACTGCCGCGCCAAGTCCACCTCGATGTCCACCCGCTGCTTCAAGACATTGTAGTGCAGCGCATCACTCCCCAAGGTGTCCTCATCGTAGCCAGACATCTCGCCGCCGTGCACGCCCACGCGCCGCGCGAGCTTCCTGATAGCTCGCTTTCATCAAATTCTGCAGTGCGCGCAGTGAGCCTGCGATGCGCTGTGTGCTGAAGTCTGGCGGCCGGCTGACTGCGTGCGCTCCGGTTCGGATGTTGAATCAATCCTCAATCTTGCGTAGTTTGATGTTGTTCGATGTAATACGGAAATGTCTCCAGTCAGTGCATCCGTTGTTGCGCCTACCGATGGAGGAACGAGGGCGGTGGAGAGTGATTGGTTAAATAGACAGTCGTGGGTGCGAGTGAGCTCATGTAAAGTGTTCGGCTGCTTCACATCAGTCGCGCTAAACCCGATGAGGCATGGGTACACCCGCAGGCTTCACTCTATGAAGTAAAATGAACGTGAAGTATATACGAACCAGGGACTTGTTGTCGAGGCATCAGCGCTACTGTATCACTGCTGCCTCATATGAAGTGCGATATACCTAGAAGTCACTCATACCACCCATGAACGCCGCTCTCGATGCTTCCATGATCTCACCAGCCCGCACAAGCAACCCAGCAGCCAGTGTCCTGACCTTGGCCACCTCACCCGTTCCGTCCTGATCTACAAGCCCGCTAGCGCCAGTGCGCTCAAACACCATATCGACCCAGTCTCGCGTCTCCATAAGCTGCCTCGAGAACTCATCTGCTAGTTGCTGCTTATTAGTATTTACCTCAAGTAGGGTCAAGAAGCCAAACAGCACAGCTTCAAGAACGGTAATATCGCCCAGCGCTTGTACTCGTAGTGCCAGCAGCATCTGCCAGAACTCCTCTGCAACTTCCCGCAGTCCCAATGTGGCCGGTCCAGAAGCATGGAGCAACAACGCCAATGTCTTTAACAGCGTGACGAGGAGGAACGGTGCACTGACCCACACACTCCCAGATCCGTACGCTGCTACATCTTTCTGATAGCTCCGCACGAGCGGAGTGAAGTAGCACTGCGCAAAGATCTTCGCAAGCCCGTTCGGAAGTTCTTTCCGCTTCGTGCGAGCCGTCGCCATGCGGGAGGAGAATGTGCGGACTTTGACTGCATTGAGGTGAGCTGTGCTTTGGTCCGCTGCTTGCAGTGCCAGAGGCGCGATGAGAGACTTCTCTAACGAGAGGTGTGCAGCTTCGAGGCGGCGCGTCGGCGGCGTGTAGGTGTCATGCAGGTGCGAGGGCAACTGCTTGCTCGGAAACGATGGTTTCGACGAGACGGGGTTCAATCCATCCGGCTCTTGCAGACCCGCGAGCTCACGTCCACTCAGGCCGAGAGCAGTGAGCATTACGCAGCGTTGTGCGATGGAATATTCACCGACGAAAGCCTGTCGACCCAGCCAGGGAGCAATGGTGATCGGACTGCTCATGACGACAGCAATCAGAGCTTGTAGCTTGAGCTCGTCAAAGTCGTCAGTGTCAAATGGGTCTTGGAGACTGCAAAGGATTCGCGCAAGCTCCTCTGCGTGGTCGGAGACTTCCTTGCCGAAGCCGATCTTGCGTCTGGTGAGACTAGCAGCATGTTTTAGACCTAGCGTAAATGGCCCGTGGTTCTCAGTGTCTCTTAACATGGTCATCAAGTCCCTAATGTACGCTGGAGGTCGCGTCTTGTTGCGATCGACCAGCGTAGCATCCTCATCGCTATCCTCCGGATCACTATCTGGCTTAGCATAGGGCTTCAACTCATCGTCAGCCTCAGATGAGCTATCGAGTATCTCCGTGACTTTGGCACCTTCGACTTCGGTCTGCTGCACAGGCGCCTGAGGTGGCCCAAGTGGGCCAAACGTAGGCTTGCCATCAATGACAGGCAGTGTCGTCGTCCGTTTCTCGTGCTTTGGACGTGGACGCCGCGCTACGATGTCTTGCGTGGTGAGCTTCAGCAGCGACTCGCGCGAGCCGAGATCGTCATCGACCTTGACTAAGTCGAGATACCAGTGTGCATCAGCCGTCTGCATGTCGTCTGTGCCGAAGTTCATCTTCATCCCCTCCTTGTCAACGAGCCCGGATAGTGCAGTACCGATAATCATGCCCAGCCATCTGGCACGAGTGTTGGATGCGTCCAGTCGGCTACTGACTCCTTGCATGTGGCCGGACGAGCGGACTAGCGTAAGAAGCGCCACAGGAGTGGTACGGTGTATGTACCCGGCTGCGACTAGCAGAGTCTGTGCCATACTTTCCTGCTGTATCGTAGGTGCGTGCATGATGAACAGCGGGTCGCTAAAGTTCCGCAAAATGTCCTTGAAAATTGTATGCAGTGTGTCGTCTTCATCGCGGGAGATCACAGCGAATACGGCCCTGCGTATGGCGAGCGGGAATGTGCTTGAAGTTGTCGGGTCGGTGACGAAGGGTATCAGATTGTGCTGCATTGTCTGATCATTTGCGACAAGTTCATCGACGAGGTACGCGGCGGCAGAGACGCCTTGTGAGGATGACGCTGGCGCAAGATGGTATGTATCGTGGTGAGAAATGAGAGGGGCCAGCCAGCGGAGGGTGTGTTCCAGGAAGGCTCGCTTCGAGTGCGCGGGCAAGGGTTGGGTCGTGTACCTCAATGCAGTGACAGGCGTGTGACTTGATTCGGCAAGTCTCTGCAAGAGTGTTGTGTGGAAAGCGGCGATGAATGGCAGAGCATGGCCTACAGTCAAGGCCCTAGCGAGGAGCTGAGATAGTGCTTGGGATGTGGATGCATCATCCGATACATGCTCCGTGACTGCAAAGTACGCTATACTACGACCGAGCCATGCTGCGTAATCGCTGCCTGTGGCCAGCCATCGATGCTCCTTCGCGAGAGTCGTGTCTGGCAGTGCATCCTCTGCCTCGGCGACCACACTAAGCACCTTGCCGGAGCCGATGATGTTTGCGAATGACTTCCAGGTAAGGTCCAGCTTCACTTTGGCTGTCGAAGTGCTGCTCAGCGAGGCATATATCTCATGAACACGATTGTCTGGTTTCAGCACCTCAGACAGCACCGAAATAAGGTCTACACATCTCCCAGTATCTTGGGCCTCGCGCTTGGTGTTGAGTTGTGCGATCAGTGCTTGGATGCTGGAAACGATTGCGCTGATAGCAGTCACCGTCGACAAAGAGCTTCTCAGCAGTCCCTTGATCTCGCGATCCGAGCTTGACCAGCAGTTGGGAATGATCAGAGTGAGGAGAGTGTTGACTATCTGCGCCTGCAGTGGTCCAGGACAGCTGGCTTCGAAGACATCATCGAGACTTGCTGGTTCCAATAAAGCAGAGAGTGAGGCTATCAATTGCGAAGGGCTCGGCTCTGCACGTAAGATATCTAGGACCTCTTTCGCAGTTCGAGGCCTCCCGAAAACAAGCGCCGATTTTGATGGGATAGGATGTGTCGTCGATCCATCAAAAGGTTCTTTGGAGATACTTCGCAATGGCTCAGAAGTGCGATCGATGGCCGTGAGATGGTTCTGCTTCGCAGAGACATTGCGGTCCACCGTCCGCGCAGCCTTCAGAAGATCTTCCATCCTATTCCCGCACACATGACGACTAGCAAGGCTGTGTCTTGTGGAGACGGATTGCACATGGAATGCTATTGTGAATGAAAGATGAAAGTAGGCTGCCGTTGATGTCTCGATCGTAGCTGCCTCAGGCAGAACGTATGCCTGAGGCCAGTGGGCTCGCTGTAAGTTGACTTCCACGCTGTCAAACGATGACTTCAGTCCAACATCACACTACCTATCATCATGGCTGCTGTGATGGCGCCCAATGCGCCTGTCATGAACGGTCATGGGTCAGGCCGCGCCAAATGGAAACACCTCGACACGTTGCTGTCCCGGCCTGGCGCGTACACAGATCCGGAAGCTTTCGTGCCTGGGGAAGTGCCGATTGCCAGCCTCGATAATGCTCGCATCCTCGTCATCGGAGCTGGCGGTCTGGGATGCGAGATCTTGAAGAACCTTGCACTGTCCGGCTTCAAGAACATCGATGTGATCGACATGGACACGATTGATGTCTCGAACCTGAACAGGCAATTCCTGTTCCGCGCAAAGGACGTCGGCAATGCAAAAGCTACAGTAGCGGCCGAGTTCGTGATGAAGCGAGTGCCTGGATGTCAGATTACGCCGTACGTTGGCAAGATCCAAGACAAGGTTGGTTGTGACGCTACCCTGTTTTGGCGATTGATGTACTGATCCCGAAGCTAGGACGAAGACTACTACATGCAGTTCAACGTTGTCATCTGCGGTCTGGACAGTATCGAAGCTCGTCGCTGGATCAACGCCACGCTCGTCGGCATGGTAGACATGGACAACCCGGACTCGCTCAAGCCACTCATCGACGGCGGCACCGAAGGCTTCAAGGGTCAGTCTCGCGTGATACTGCCCACGATGACTTCTTGCATCGAGTGTCAACTTGACATGCACGCACCCCGGGCAGCTGTGCCACTCTGCACACTTGCCACCATCCCGCGTCAACCACAGCATTGCATTGAGTGGGCACACATCATCAAGTGGGAGGAGGAGCGTAAGGACATCGTGCTTGACACTGACGACCCAGCTCACATCACTTGGCTGTATGAGAAAGCTCTCGGCCGAGCGAAGGAGTTCAACATCGAGGGTGTGACCTACAGCATGACTCAAGGCGTCGTTAAGAACATCATCCCGGCGATCGCGTCGACGAATGCTATCATCGCAGCGTCCTGTTGTAACGAGGCTTTCAAGCTGGTCACGAGTGCTGCACCTTGTATTGGCATGCCTGGAACGAATAATTACATGCAGTACACTGGCGACGCCGGGGTCTACACATTCACATTCGAGGCTGAGAGGAAGGAGGACTGCCCAGTGTGCGGCAATCTGCCAAAGGACCTGTCGATCGATCCGGAGCAGACACTCGAGGCGCTCGTGGAAAGCTTAGCCGAGCGCCCGGAAAGTCAGCTGAAGAAGCCCAACGTAAGCACAGGACAGAAGTCACTATACTACTCGAGTCCTGCCAGTCTGGAGGAGCAGACGAGACCGAACTTGAAGCGGAAGCTTAAGGAGCTGCTGGATGACGGGGAGGAGATGGCTGTGACGGATCCCGCGTTTGCCATTGCGTTCCGATACAAGGTTCGCTTTCGGTGAGCGATGGAGTAAGAGTGATGTGCGAATGATGATGACTGGTTGCATGCATAGTAAGGGCGCTCGGGAGAAGATGCATATGCCATGGGATGGCAGCACAGACACACTGGCGTGCTGGACGTTGTGGTGTGAGATTTCACAAAATGCCATCTGGCTAAGACTTGATGGTGTTGATGATCACGAGCCGAGCTCAGGAGAACGAAGCTCATGCACGTCAAGGCCACTCCACGATAGATAGATTCCAAAAGCTTCCGGTAACCCCGGCACTGTCCATACTGCATCTCGCTTAGCTGTCAAGCGACCTGGCCTGAGCTCCTTTGGCATCTCGACAGGGCAATTATGCCGCAGCTTATACAGTATACGGAAGGCCAATCCAAAAGGTTCGTCAACCTTCAACGTACCTTGTCGCCAACATGAACGATACTAGTGGGGATGCTGTTGTGGTCGTCGAGCTGGAATATATCAACCCGACATCAGGACTGGCCGTCCTACCCGCCGAGCTCATCAATGTGATAGCTAGTGACCTGTCAAGCAAGGACCTATCCGCCTTCCGCCTCTCGGCACGCGCACTCTACGCGCATAGTCTCGAGAGCTATCGCGCGGCTCTGAACACCGGAAAAGGTTTAGTCTACACTCGCTCCGGCCTCAAGAGGTTGATTAGCATAGCCAAACACCCTTACATTCTTCGCGGCTACGTCGAGATCTGGGTCCCGCCTTACCCACAGAGGGACGCTTTGCTCCTGATGTCCAAGCATCGCGATCGGAACGGCGATCCATGGCGCGCTGCGAAAGCGTTGGCTGATGACGACAGGCGGAAGACGCGCCGGGGCAACATCCTGGCTGAGAAGCTGACGGAGGCGCTCTTGTGTCTCGAGAGAAGGGAGAAGGGCGTGACTGTGCGATTCAGGAACTTTTGAGTTTGCCGCAGGACTTATTGACACGTTGCAGCCGGGATTATTGCGTCCATCACACAAATTAGACCCTGCGCTTAGGACTCCCTCGGCTTTCCCACTACTCACAAGAATACAGAGTTATGGGACGACGTCAGACAGGCCTAGCTTGACTCGGCTTGCCAACACTCGTACACATTTGTGTAAGTCATGCAGCTGAACGGTGATGCTGGAACCGGCTCCAGGTCATTCAGAGATACCTTATGCATAGTCCTAAGCAATCGCAGTTACTTGAGCGCTCCTCTTCGCTCACTGATGTGAGCTATCGTACAAAGCTTCATTTCGAAACGCTACACGATCTATCACACAGCCCTATGCGGAAGATCCGCGTCATCGTCCGGGCACATGCCTGAGCTACGCGGATTTGCGTGTATACTTCCCCTACAGCCGTACAGGCCGGCCACATTGCAAGCTCTAACGAGTTTCTAGATTGCTAGGGACCAGCATCACACTCATACGATGCAGGTGTACACGGTAGTATAAGATGATTCGAAAGCACAGGGCTCGGACACACTGGGCAGCATCCGGGTACTGTACACCTACCCGGCTATACACTCCCCCGTCGAATTCACGCACTTCCCCGATGTCGTGGCGAAGATCGAGAGCGTCACCATTGGCCTCGTCGCACCGAAGTGGAGGGAATGTCCGCCTTCGAGTGTACACGAACAGCTCACAAGCGTAGCGGAGCAAGTTGCAACTGCCAAATTGTACCGGTGGTTGTACTCTGACTCTGCGGTGCGCGAACCGTACACCCGAGAGTACGAAAGTGCTTTGCTCACGGCCTTCGATAACGCTTTGCTGAGTCTTGAAGCTTCTAGGACCCACGTCAATTTTCGAATAGCATACTACGATGTGGAGGGAGACTTTGGGGGTATGGACGACGACGCGCGATCAGCCACTGTACTCAAACCTTACATGGGCGGCCGACGGCTCGACCGGCTCAGTGAGTACCACCGGGACAACCATTCACAGTTTACAATTGACTCTATGAACTCAACAGACTCGACGCAGGCTGTGAGTCTGCTTCTCTGCGCGCTGGCACGCACAGACTATGGCCCTGCATCGATGGATTTAGATTGCAGTGCTCGCGGGAGTCGCGCCCCGTTTCTCGAAGGAGCGTTTGTGCTCCATGCGAGTCTGAAGCACCCAAAGCTAGCGAGACTCACAACGCTCAAGTTACACCTTAATCACGCTGATTTCTATGACTTTGCATCCGACGACCCCAGGTTTGCACGAGGAGTGATACAGATTGGTGAATGGCTGGCGGTGATGCCAGGCCTGGAGTTCCTGAGCATACGCTTCGCTCACGATCCTCCAAGATACGAAGAAGACCTGAGCAATATGTACACTGTGACAGTGACAGGACTGGTTCACGGTTTACGACATGCGAAGCTACGCAGTCTGGTCCTGGATTGATTCCGTGTGGCTACCGCGCCTCTCACCCGAATCCTCGAGTCGCAAGCCCCATCTCTGCGGCGGCTAGCCTTCACCCGCTGTGAGC
This sequence comes from Cryoendolithus antarcticus, assembly GCA_002077065.1. Classification (NCBI taxonomy): domain Eukaryota; kingdom Fungi; phylum Ascomycota; class Dothideomycetes; order Cladosporiales; family Cladosporiaceae; genus Cryoendolithus; species Cryoendolithus antarcticus. The sequence goes on along the minus strand of NAJO01000040.1, from coordinate 341,181 downwards.
TTGAGGAAAGTCCCAGCGCGTGGTCAGCGCTCTTCGCCTGGGTTGCGAGGACTCTCACGCTCTCAGACTTCGTCTTTTTCGACAGTCGTGAGTTGGTCACACCGCCTGACTTCCTGGAAAGTTCGGTAGAGGGTGCAGAGAATGGTGATGATCTTGCGCATGAGACAGTGATAGCACTTGATCCTGCAAGCTGTTGGCGATCGGGTCCCGAGGCAGTCAAGAACAGTCTCAAAGACGCTAGTCATGGCGTCTTGCCGGTCTGTGACTGCCTGGTCAACAACACGTCCGTCTGTTGCCGTTGGCCCTGTGATATAGGACGCAATGTCGCAGACTGGATGGACCACGAGCCGATCGCGTGGAGCGGACTGAACTTCAGTAGCCACACACAGTCCTACTCTGGTGTCGCCCATCGAATTCACGTCTATCTCTGATGCGCCGCCGAGGGTACATAAGAATAGTGTTTGTCCGAAGGCCCACAGTGGCGAGAGTGTGGGCCATACGAACATTCTGTCAAGCAAGTCTACCTCATGCAGCAGGCTCGCAAAGACCACAAACAGGCACGACGGATGCCGAGTGCTTACTACGTTCTGTCGCCGGTCCTCCTCCGGAACGTCCGTAGTATGCGATAGAATGTGCAGGAGGCGCCTCGAGCACTGAATTTCTTTTCACCGACCACGGCGAGGCGGCTTCCGCACCTAGCGCGTACGATTTGCCACGCAGTGTGAGCTATCACCTCCTACCTCGTCTCAGGAGCCTCAGAGCCGAGTCCTCCTAAGTCACGTACTGGCACAGGGGCAACAAAGAGTGGGAGTACGGCGCACCGGAATGGATCACAGGCTTCGCGAAGTGGCTGGCCATGATGCCCAGCCTGCAGTACCTGAATCGGAGATCAGGCCACAGTATCGACATCAATATAGATACGGAGAACGTGAATGTGAGCGGCACTCACACGGCCGAGCTACAGAATCTAGTAGACAGTCTGCGACAATTCAGCTTCAAACTCTTAGACTACACCGTTTCTGCGACTCACTCACAGCCCTCACGCATCTGCTCAGCACACATGCCGCGTCGCTCCAACGACCAAGCCTGACCGCTGTACGCCCGAACACGGAGACAAGAGCGCATGGCGCAATCTATTCTCGTGGGCCGCCGCAAACCTAATTGTGACAGACTTCATCTTCTTCGGCTGCGAAGGGGAGTGGGTTGAGGAAGGCGAGGACAAAAACGTCGAGATAGAGCGGCATCGGGAGCGGCTGGCGTTGAGAGGCGCGGTGGGCTTGTGGCGTGCAGGTGCTGAAGCAGTGAAGCGGGGACTTGGACAAGCTGCCAAGGGCGCTTTCCCGCACTGCGAGTGCGAGTATTGTGACAGTAGGGTTTGCTGTCGGAGGCTGTGTAGAGTGGGACGGGAGATGAAGCATTGGGAGGGCTATGAGCCGATTGCTTGGAGCGCGATATAGAAGTATAGGGATCTGGACTGCTAGTATTTGCTGCTATGCTGCAGGGACGGATCCCTGCCATCTTGCCAGCTTTGTTCGCTCCGGAACTTGGTCTTGCGCGGTGACTTCGCTCGCAGACGTGCGTGGACCTCCTGTCGCGAGTCGTAGGTTTCCGCACACTGCTGTCTGTCCTCGCGAAACGTAGCCCGGGCCGGGCATCCTGACTGTGTGGCGACGCAACTGCGAGCAGATCTTGTCGCACAGACTCGTTGAGTTTGGGCGTGATTCGGGATCACTCTAACCTCTCAACTACCAGCGCGCTCGCACCACCCCCTCCATTACATATCCCAGCACACCCGATCTTCCCGCCCGTCTCTCTAAGCACGCCCAACAGCGTACACACAATCCTCGCTCCGCTGCCTCCAAGTGGGTGGCCCAACGCCACAGCTCCACCGTGCAAGTTTACTTTCTCCTCACTCAAACCGAGTAACTTCATATTCGCCAACGCCACAACGGAAAACGCCTCGTTGATCTCAAAAGCATCGACATCCTCCTGCTTGATCCCCGCGTGTTTCAGGGCTTTCGGGATCGCTAGCGCGGGCGCGGTGGTGAATTTTGATGGAGCTTGTGCGGCATCGCCCCAGCCGAGGATCTTGGCTATGGGTTTCAGGTTGTGTTGCTTGACGTACGCTTCGCTGGCTAGGACTAGCGCGGCGGCGCCGTCTGAAAGCGGCGAGGCGTTGGCAGCTGTCACCGTGCCGTCAGTCTTCCTGAATGAAGGTTTAAGGGTCTTGGTCTTGGCTTCGTTGAAGTTCTTCGGCTCTTCGTCTTTGTCTACCACCGTATCGGGCTTGCCTCGGATGCCGGGGATGGTGTAGGGCGAAATTTCGCTGTCAAATTTGCCCGAGGATTGCGCAGCTTGAGCTTTCTTGTAGGACCGGATCGCGTAGTCGTCTTGTTGTTCGCGATTGAAGCCATGATCTTCAGCGCACTCCTCGCCCTGCAGGCCCATATGCTCGGCTTTGTAGGCGTCTGTCAGGCCATCCTTGAGTACGCCGTCCACGAGCTCTTGGTTCCCGAATTTGGCTCCGTTGCGCATGTTAGCTAGGTAGTGGGGGGCATTGCTCATGCTCTCGGCTCCGCCCGCTACGACGACCTCAGCGCAGCCAGTGAGGATCGTCTGAGCTCCGAGTGCGATAGCCTTGACACTTGAAGCGCAGACTTTGTTCACTGTGGTCGCTACTGTGCTCTCTGGCAGTCCACCATGAATTGTGCATTGTCGCGCAGGATTCTGGCCGAGATTCGCTTGCAGGACGTTGCCGAAGAAGACTTCGTCGACGTCTGAAGCTGGGACCTTGGCGAGGGAGACGGCTGACTTGATGGCGTGGGCGCCGAGCTGGATTGCTGTTTGGCTGCTGAGAGAGCCGAGGAAGGAGCCGACTGGGGTGCGGGTTGCCGAGAGGATGTAGACTGGTGGTGGAGGGGCCATGATCGCGGTGGTGGGAAAGAATTTGAGTTGAAAGCAGGGAGAACTTTAGTGTGCTACTGGATCACGAGCCTGGGAGTTGTAGCGTGGTAAGGACAGTAGATTGGATAGAGGATTTGATAGGAGGGAAGACCGAAGATCCACCGCTTTCTCGATGCCATGGTTCGACTTTCCTCGTGGCTTGCCCCACCACTATGGACCTGCATAAACCTTCTCTCGCGTGGCGTTGACGGGCCGTAAGCCTGGCACCTTATCTCGACGTGCATCCGCGACACATGAGTCGTGTGTCTCCAGACCAGTAACTTTTTGCGACGGCGACCCTCCTATACCCCACTCATTCCTGGCTCACTCCGTGCTTTCGACCTCGCTCGCGTGAACACAGCGATCGGTCACACGTCAACACCGCCACCATGGACGACCTCTACGACGAGTTCGGCAACTACATCGGCGAGCCCGAAGAGAGCGAAGAGGAAGAAGACCAACAACCCATCTCCGGCGCCCAATACCTTGACGATGACGAGCCCGAAGATGATCCCACCACAGGCCAAGAGCTCATGGAGCTCGACGATACCGGTCCCTCTAATGCGGTTGTCCTTCACGAAGACAAGCAATACTACCCCTCCGCCTCGCAAGTCTATGGCCCAGACGTGGAGACCCTCATACAGGAAGAGGACACCCAAACACTGCAGCAGCCTATCGTCGCGCCAGCAGAGACGAAGAAGTTCACGATCGAAGAGGACAATCTGCCGGAAGTCAATTTTGATCGGAAGTTCGTGGCGGATTTGATGGGCTTCCCTGAGCAGATCCGCAACATTGCGCTAGTCGGACACTTGCATCACGGCAAGACGAGTGTGATGGATATGCTCGTTATGCAAACGCATGATGTGGCTTCGTTCTGGGACGGCAAGACGGGCAAGGCACAGGACGATCGGTTACGGTATACGGACACGCATTTGTTGGAGCATGAGAGGGGTGTGTCGATCAAAGCGAGCCCGATGAGTTTGCCCCTGCAAGCGACGAGTGGGAAGACACACTTGTTCAACATGATCGATACGCCTGGGCATGTGAACTTTGCGGACGAGGTGGCGGCGAGTATGAGGCTGGTGGATGGCGTTGTGGTGGTGGTAGATGTGGTCGAAGGCGTGCAGATTCAAACTGAGCTTGCGATCAAGCACGCTGTATCGGCCAATTTGCCGATCGTTCTGCTGGTGAACAAGATGGATCGACTCATACTGGAGCTGAAGCTGCCACCTGCTGATGCTTACTTCAAGCTGAAGCATGTCGTCGAGGAGGTCAACACATACATCGAATCTGTAATACCTGGACGAGGCGAGAAGTACCGAGTCAGTCCGGAGAAAGGCAATGTTGCATTCGCGTGCAGCAGCATGAACTGGTGTTTCACGTTGCCTAGCTTCTCGAAGATGTACGCTGAGAGCTACCCGAATGCCGAGTTTGACGTCCGAGAGTTCAGCAAGCGGTTATGGGGAGACATATTTTTCAACCCACGATCGCGGAAGTTCACACGGAAAGCAGTGGAGGAGAAGGCACGGCGATCCTTTGTGCACTTCGTACTCGAGCCGATCTACAAGCTATACAGCAACACGATATCAGAGAGTCCTGCCGATCTGAAGAAGACTCTGGAGGAGCTGGGTATTGTCCTCAAGCCATCACAACTGCGGGCAAACGCGAAGGACCTACTCAAGATGGTATGCGAGCAGTTCTTCGGTCCTGCAAGCGGCTTTGTCGACATGATCGTGGAGCATGTGCCCAGTCCAGTGGAAGGCGCAAAGCAGAAGCTCGACAACTACTACACTGGTCCAGTCGACTCACAGACAGCGCAGAGCATGCTCAGGGTAGACGCCGAGGGTCCCCTTGTCGTCCAGATCACCAAGCTCTTCAACACCTCCGATGCCCGCTCCTTCAACTCTTTCGGCCGCGTCATGTCCGGCACAGCCCGCCCCGGCATGACAGTCAGGGTCCTCGGCGAAGACTACACCCTCGACAACGAAGAAGACATGGCCATGGCCATCATCTCCGACGTCAGCACCTGCAACAGCCGATACAACATTCCTACCTCTGGCATGCCCGCTGGTAACTTCGTCCTCCTAGGCGGCATTGACAATAGCATAGTCAAGTCCGCCACCGTCGTCGCCCCCTCTTTGCCAGCAGACCAAGACGCCTACATCTTCACCCCGATACAACATTTCTTCGAGTCCGTTTTCAAAGTCGCAGTCGAACCCATAAACCCCTCCGAACTCCCCAAAATGCTCGACGGCCTCCGCAGAATCAACAAATCATACCCCCTCATCACGACCCGGGTCGAAGAATCCGGCGAGCACGTCGTCCTCGGCACAGGCGAGCTATACATGGACTGCGTGCTGCACGACCTGCGCAAGTTATATGCAAACATGGAGATTAAAGTCTCTGACCCGGTCACCCGCTTCTGCGAAACGGTGCAAGATCAGAGTAGTATAAAATGCTACGCTCTGACGCCGAATAAGAAGAACAAGCTCACTTTTGTCGCTGAGCCGCTCGACGACGGGATCGCGCAGGATATCGAGACGGGGAGAGTGAGCATCAAAGACCCTGTGCGCAAAGTGGGCAAGTTCTTTGAGGACAACTACGGATATGATTTGCTGGCTAGTCGGAATATCTGGGCTTTCGGACCCTCAGACTCTGGTCCGAATATTTTGCAAAACGACACCATACCTACATCCATCGACGCAAAACTCCTGCGCTCAGTACGTGATACGGTCAAGCAAGGTTTCAGCTGGGCTACACGAGAAGGTCCGCTCTGTGAAGAGCCAATCCGCAACACCAAATTCCGCCTCACAGATCTGGAGCTCGCGTCTGAAGCTCTCGCTCGCGGCGGAGGGCAGATCATCCCCACGGCACGACGAGCATGCTACTCCGCCTTCCTCACAGCCTCCCCGCGGTTACTAGAGCCAGTCTACGCCTGCACTATGCTCGGTCCCTCCACCGCCGTCTCAGCGCTCTACACAGTCCTCTCCCGCCGACGCGGGCACGTGCTCTCCGACGCTCCCGTCCCCGGTACGCCCTTATACTCTGTCCGAGGCTTGATCCCCGTGATCGACAGTTTTGGCTTCGAGACGGATCTGCGAATCCACACGCAGGGCCAAGCGACGCTGAGTCTGGTATTTGATCGGTGGAGCTTGGTTCCTGGGGATCCGCTGGATAAGAGTATTAAATTCCGGCCGCTGGAGCAGGCGCCTAGTCAGGGGACGGCGAGGGATTTCGTGCTCAAGACTAGGCGGCGGAAGGGCTTGAGTGGAGAGGTGAGCGTGGGGAGGTTTCTTGAAGGGGAGGTAAGGAAACAGATGGAAGGGGAAGGTGGAGGGTGAGTGAGACATGTGAGATGCATGAGGGGAGTGTATATTGTAACGGTGTAGTATATCATGAAGCGTTTCATCAGCCCTGAAAATGCGCGCTGCGATGAAGTTGTACAGCATCTTTCCCCTGATTCCTCCGTCGTAGTCTTCCTTCATCTCGTTCTCACTCGATACAGCATACCGACCACCGGCTTTCAGCCCTGTGACGAGCGGCCTTGTGTCCTTGAGCTTGAGGCTCCTTGCCGGCTGCACTTGAACCTCAGGTGCAAGCTTGAGGCCATGCTGCAGCCCTGCGTACCCGAACAACATACGCAGCTGGCCTCGACGACAGCTACGTCAGTGCGTGCGCCGCGGGTCCCGCTCGCAGCACTTGGCTCGGCGATCGTAGCTGACACTTTCGCTGGTCGCTGGGCTTTCTAGATGCGCCAGCGGTGGTATTCCAGCGCGACGTATGATGAGCGTGGTCTGGTGGGCATTGCCGGTCAAAATAATCACGTGTGCTCATGTCAGAATGAAGAGCAGCGCAATTGAACCACAGAGCCAGACGCTAATCGACCCAACATGATCTGCGCCGGAAGCAGTCTTCACGGAAACACCAGGCGAAGCGCTAGTCCCGGAATCTGACTGTCCCGGATTCACGACACTGCTTGCCGTAGACTGCACTAGTTGCGCAGTTGCGGTCGCGCCGTCGACCACCAGACCGGATAATCCGAGGGCCACTGTGTGTCCGTCAACAACTTGAGCGCTGCCGCCGAGCGACAGTGTCTGCGAGCTCATGACCAGCACAGAAGCCTGTACTAAAGACGCTTTGCCGGGCGAGTCGGGGCCACGTGCAGCTGAGTTGCCTGGGGCAGGCGACAGAGTGTAAGTTGCGGAAGGCAGTGTGTATACCACGGGACCTCCGGCGTCCTGGCCTTGCCGACCACCGGTAGGAGAGAGCAATGCTGTCGAGCCATCAACGACTAGACCACCCGAGCCAAGAGCCATAGTATGCCCATCTACGACCTGTGTACTGCTGCCGAGTGTAAGAGATTGCGATCCCATAAAGAGCACGGAGGACTGGACTGGAGAGGCCTGGTCGGGCGAATTAGACCCAGCTGGAGAGAATACGCTTGCCGGAGGAGACAGGGTATAAGTCGCGGAAGGCAGGATGTAGATCACAGAACCCGGGGTGCTTTGATCTTCGACGTGTGATGATGTATGGTACGCGCCGGGATCACAGTCCTCGGGCGTCGACAATGTTCCATCTGGCGGGACAGTGCCTGTAGGACCATTGTTCATGGACGTTGACGCTGGATCCTTCATAGGCGCAGTGGTTGCAGGTTGATTATCCTGCTGCGCAGTACCCGTAGCAGTAGGTGTAGGGGCGAGCGGGCTTGAAGATGGCGTTGCATCCATCCCCGTTCTCTCTGACCCTCCAGCTGAAGTCGTCGTCGTCGTCGTCGCGTCTGCTGGACCCTTGACAGCAACAGCCGCCTGAAGCGCAATCGGGGGATCATACACGCCATACAACGGCACATCGCACTGCGCCCACGCAGGATCCAGCGCACGAACAGCTTTCGGCACAGCCAGCTGCGCATGATACAAGTCCTGAAACACCGTAGCACACTCTGGTGCAGGTCCGCGTGGGTTCATGATATCTTGAAAGCCAGAAGTTACCTCATTACATCCCGGTGGACCAGCACCTACACCACCTGACTGCCAGCCAGCGCCGAAGTAGTACGCCACTGGATCAGGCTTGGTTAGAGCGTCGAAGTCGACAGACTGCGGAACCATGTTCATGCCTTCTGCTGGGCCGACTAGACCATTCCAGCCGCGATAGAACTCTGTGACGTAGCGGTTGGAGCTTGTGCCGCCGGTGGCTATGTCGAGTGCTGCTGAAGACATGTCGAGACCCGTGGATGTGAGAATCATGCTTGAGATGTCTGATGGATCGACTGCAACCCACTGATTGCTGCGTGTGGCGCCCACAGGCTCATATACATTTTGGTGACCTGCGATGAGGTGATATGCACCTATCATGTCGAAAGACAGGTAGACCGATGGGGACGTGAAGGTCATTGTGGAGCCAGAGATTACGGTAGTGGCAGTCTGAACACTGGGGCCATTGGTGATGGTAGGGCTGGGCCAGTACAGCACTTCTACGTTCCTACCAGTGAGCTGGCATGGCAGGTCTGAATTGCTTGGAAGAGTTGAAGATGTAGTAGTGGGCGTTGGTATGACACAGTCTGGGAGCGACCAGTTCGGTAGCTGGGTGATTGATGCGCCAGATGGGAGACCCAAGCTGCTCCATACTGATTGAGACAACAGTGAGCACGCGATCGGGCCAACGCTACAGCTCGGATAATCAGGTCCTGGTGACATCGACGACGTCGTTGTGAATGTAGGGCCATTGAATGTCCACATCGAGGTGCTCGTGGGCGTGAAATTGCCATGGGCGTAGGCGAGGCCGGCAGAGGTTGTATAGACCTCTGCCGTCCCGAGTATGACAGGGGCCTCGAAGGAGGTAGAAGTTGTGACTGTCAAGGTTGCATAGTTGGTGGGCTCATGGACGGAGCTGAGCCATGCGCTATGCGAGGCTGCGCAAGAGAAGTCTACCGTGATTGCTGAGGCATCTGCTGGACTCAGAGTCGTGTAGCCCGGGAGCAGGGTTAAGAGTGTCGTTTGTGGTGAGATCGGTAAGTCGAATGGACCTTGAAGCAACCCGGTAGATGAGTCGTTGTTCGTGCTCGGTGATGTGATTGATGTGGAGGGACTTGACGTCGAAGAAGGTGTAATCTGCAGTCCCTCTGCTACGAAGTCGCCTACGTTTGTAATGTTCGTGCTCGTCGTCTGGGCAAAGGAAGTCTGCGCGAACAACGCGACAAACAAAAGTAAGAACGCCATGATTGGTGACTTCCGGACAAGGACAGACTCGAAGGACCAAAGAAATCACAAGAGTAAGAAAAGTGATCGCTGAAGCGAACAAATGCAAAGGTCGAGAACGTGAAACGCGCATCGCTTGACCTTGACTCGTGCGTCTTCTCAGCCTCATTTGACCAGGGCTGCTAGCGCGATCCTTCAGCATGGCCTTCGTCCTGTCGTCTGGCTGCTAGGCAGTCTGCCGAAGGACGCGAGCGGCTTCGCCACAGCAGCGAGTCTTCGCGGAACATGCATCTTCCATGCATAGACGAGCGATCCGTCAGGAGCTGCAAACTGTCCTTGCCCAGGGTGCTTCCAATTGGAGTACGGGCAGCGCAGCACGCCAAGATGTCATGGTCCAGCGCATTGTCGATTCTATGCCAGCGCACGTTGTGCTTCCACGCTACAGTGCGAGCAAGGACTAGCTGCGGACCTGTGGTCGGTGAACGATGTTGTAGGATCATTCATCACAGGCCTGCCGAAGAAGCTCAAGAGGGTTCGACACTCCCGCCTTGGCGCCCGCCGCCACGTGCGTCGATGTCTCGTTCCGACATCACCTTCTCCGCCATCGACAGACATTCCTTCTCCAAGAATGCGATGCGATGGTAGAGGGGCGTGATGCCGTCATATCTAGCTCCAGGTGCTTGAAAGACGCATGTAGGTCCCACATAGTTATTGTAGGTCAGGTTTGACTTTCCTCTTTGTGTTCATCATCGTCTACAAGGTGTATGAAGACAAAACACAGTCGTCATGAGCGTCCTCACTATACTATCACTCGCATATTGCGTACTTGCTGCGAACGTAACGCGCTTCTCGCTGACGGTCCCATTGGCTCCATCGCCGCTTCCTCCGCCCCACCCCAGATCTGACGGCGAAGCAATCATCTCCCTCTTCCAAACCCTTGGCCGCACCACAATCTGGCGATCGATCGCCAACATCTCGCTCCAGTCTCCCGGCTACACTTACGAGGCAGAAGGCATCGTCCGCCTGGGTTCAGACCGCTATGTCGTCAGTGCAGGCGATTGGACTGTTCCCACGGTATCCTACGGAAATGGACTGATCATCAATGGCACCGATCGCACGGCAGGCGAGGGCTCTGCTCACTTCCTTGTCTACACCGGAAACGGCACACTTCTCGCCGATGCAACTCTCACGTCGCCGGGCGAGATCGAGTACCATACCGGTGGCATAGACTTCGACGGCGAGTACATCTGGACCACACTCGCTCAGTACAGACCCAACACTACTGCCCACATCGTCCGCGTAAAGCCGTCCGACCTCTCGCAGGAGACTGTGTTGCGAGTCTTTGACCATCAAGGCGCCATAGTCCACAACACAGCCAAGCAGACCCTCCACACGCTGAACTGGGGATCGCGCAACGCCAGCACCTTCGCCTACCCTGCAGGTCATCCGCATGGCAAACCCAATCACTACAAACCTCCACCATCGATCAACTCGGCATACACTCCTCCAACAGCCACAGTCCGCAACCCCTCCTACTTCATCGACTACCAAGATTGCAAGCTCCTCTCCCTCGCCTCTCCAAGCTACAACTACCGCCCTATCATGCTCTGCTCCGGCATCGCTACATTGGGTACCTATTACCTTGGCGGCATCGCGCTGGTGGATGTCGAGACTATGACGCCTGTGGCTGAGGTGCCCATCACGTTGCGAACGGACGCTGGGGTACCATTGACTGTGAATCCGGTGGAAGCCAGTGTGGTGAACGGGAAGCTGAGGATGTACTGGTTGCCTGGAATTGGGGAGACGGTGTTGAGAGTTCATGAGGCTGATCCGAGGAGCCCGTTTGAATTTGGGGGTGGGCCGCAGTAGGTTTGAGGTTGTTCCCCGTCAGCACAAGTCACCGTAAGCCTGAAGCAAGTGTCTAGAGCACCTCAAACCTTTGACGGGCGCTGTGACCGGAACGCTTGGAAGCATCAAGTACACAAGGATACATGTAAGGTAATCTTGGTCAAGTTCTTTCAAACTTCTCAGATACCCTAGGCCGTAAAGATTGTCAGGCTCATGCTGCATGGCAGCTGCTCTTCCGTTTCCTCAGTTCTATATCTCTCCGAAACCCCAGTGCTTCGTCCACGGACGGAAACGGCACTACAAGAATTTACTTGCCATGCTCATCAGGCCTCCAGACCCACCACCGCCCATCTCGGACTTCATGAACATCTTTAGCGCCATTTGGGCTGCACTACCCACTGCATCTTGCTTGCTGGCGCCGCCCGTGTTACCCTGTTGACTTTGCTGGTCTACATGAAAAGTTAGTATGCACATCATAAGCTCATGGTACATGAGAGGCGGGTACTCACCAAACAGCTTGGACGCCTCGCCCATAGCCATTCCAATGAATTGATTCTGCCCTCCTCCGCCCATACCTCCTCCGCCCTGTCTACCACCTCCCTGTCCACCGGTGAACATCTTCAGCGCCTGCATTGCAGCCGCAGCGCCCATGCCATCCGCTCCAGCACTCGCCATGCCGCTTCCCTGCCCGCCACCACCTCCACCATAGAAGTTCTGATGCGCCTGCACAGCGCCTTGCTCATTCAGATTCTCATCCTGAAGCTGTTGCTTCTTGCCCGAAAGCATGCCCAGAGCGGAGCTGAACAGATCGCCATTCCCGCTGTTACCAGCGTGCTCCTGAGCGTGCTGAGCAGCGCCTTGAAAGTCGTCATTGCCGCTGCCGTAGCCACCTCCGCCGCCGTACGAAGTGCCTGTCGAGTCTCCATAGCTTTGGCCCTGGTGGCCGTGCTCGGAGTACGGACCATCGTTGCGACCATGATCGGACTGATGACCATAGCCTTGCTCCTGACGTCCGGAGTCCGCGCCATCGTAGCCGCCTCCGCCCTGACGTCCACCGCCGTAGGAGTTATTGTCCTGCTGGCGACCTTCATTGCCGTAGCCTTGCTGGCGTCCCGCATTGCCATACTCCTGCTGGCGTCCGCCACCACCGCTGTAGGAGTCGTTGCCATAGCCTCCACCGCCGCCTCCACCCTGACGGCCGGAGTCGTTGTTGTAGTCATCACCATCGTTGCGGCGGCCTTGCTGACGGCGGTCTTCACCGTAGCCGCCCCCACCTCCGCCCTGGTTGGAGTCGTAGTCGTCTCTGCCGTAGCCTGACATGATGGATGAAACTTGTGCGGGTTGAGAGGTAGAAAGTGGATGCTTGAAGATCAAACGAACGATACAGCTGCCTGATTAGGAAGCAATCAAGTAATTGGTACATACAGTCAACACAAGGCGTACCTCAATTTCCCATGAGTGGAGGGGTGGCTACGTCATCGTCAACCCCTCCACCCAACCCCCTCACGCCCGTCCAAGAACAATGCACGGCATGGTTACGCGTGCAGCAATCAGGTACGGAACCTTCTATCGCGTCAAAACCCGTCACACTTAGCCAAGATGTTACTGTAGTACACACAAGTAGCGTGAAGGAATACTTCAAGACGCTGTTCATTTCATCATTTTCAATACTCTCGCCCACCACAGTAATCGTCCCAACATGTCTTCCACTACCACCATCCTCGCAATTATCGTCGGCGTATTCGCCGTGACAGGCGGTGCGATCTATCTGTAGGGTCTCCAAACTCCGCCCAGTTTCCTCCAATAGACCTGACACAGACGCAGCTTCGGTATCCCGGCATGGCTGAAGCGTCAGCTCGAGGAGAAGGCTCTCGAGACCATGGGCGAGAACAAGATGAGCTACATGATGAAGGACGGCATCTCCAAGATCCCCGCAGACGACCAGGAAGATGTGAAGGAATTGAAGAAGAGTCTTGGGAATGCTGGTGGAGGGCTGATGCAGAATCCTTTGGGAAAGCAGGTGAGTGCTCTGTCTGGGTTGTGGCGATCAAGAGGTGCCTGCTGATAGATGAGGCAGACTGGCAACACGCTCGATGGGTTGACTAGTGGGTTTACTGGACGTGAGCAGTGAGGAATGAGCGATGAGATGTTTGAGCAAAGGCACGACGCATCTCCGGGAAGTCTGAACTGGATCTAGAGCCAGATATTGTAAGATACGTGGCGTGTGCGATGGGACTTGACCTTATGAGTACTTGTCCTCTACAAGCTCGTACTCGTCTCGTCCGTACGTGCCGTTGAGCACGACACGTCCACTCTCGCTGCCGTCTTCGAGCCGAGTCCAAGTCTGGACGCTTCTCTGCTTCAACGTTTCCTCAGTCACTAGCACCTGTCGACTACCTCGCATCCAGCTTCCGTAGCCTCCGTATCCTGTATGTCGACCGAAACATAGATCCAGACCATTGCCAGTAATGTTCATGCCCGGTAGTCTAGAATCCCAGTGCATGCACCAGTCATCGCCATGATCATGCCCACTGAACACAGCCATCAGGCCTGGAGTGTCGAGCAACGCTTGCATGAAAGGGACGTCCTGACCTCCGTATGTGAACGTCGTTCCCGACACCGAGCCCTGACCCTGAGCATCGCCCTGAGGTGCAAGAGGGTTGTCATCGTTGATTCCCGGCTCCTGCGTGGGTGAGACGCCTGCAGAAGCTTGCTGGAAGGCTAGCATGGCTGAGACAGGGATGTGGACGAACGCTAGGGATGGTATGGAGGCGTTCTGGTAGTGGCGGGACAGATTTTGCTTAGTCGAGGTGAACCATTCCACCACGGACGGATTGACCCAGTTGGGTATTGGGACGCCGGTGCCGTTAACTTGCTGTTGGTACTGGTTGCCGCCGCGACTATCGAAGAACCAGATGAGCAATTTTGGGGTTCTGTCTTGGCGGTCCCTGGAGTACACTGGCAGGTAGTAGTTGGTCACACCAGCATCGGACGTATGGACCATGTTCGCGGTCAGGCTGTTCGCGTAGTGCTGCTCACGTGCGAACAATGCATGGCGTGACAGGTTGAAGTCGCTATCATGGTTGCCATAGGTCGACGCCCAGTAGTTGCCACGCTGTACCAGTGGTGCGACAATTTGATCGATGTATGTGCTGCTGTTGTGGCGATAAGTGTTCTCGCCTGTGATCAGATCGCCGTTCAGCACTACGAGCTGCTGCTGCTCGCCGTCCAGGATGGCATTCATGACGCGGGTCGTATTGACATCCTGCTGCGGTCCCCATTCCAGATCCTCTGCTTCGCCGAAGTGCAGGTCTTCGAAGATAGAGACTTGGAATGTGCCATCTTCGGCGAATCGTAGTGGCTGAAGTCCAGGATGAGCGGCCGTCAGACTGGTCGCGCCGAGCAGGAACTGTAGAGGTGTACGTAGATACATGATGCTGGCTGTAAGGATCTGCATGGCGAGCAGCTGCAGAACGGCGCTGCTACATGAACACTTCCGGGTAGCTCTGCCTGAAAATCGAGAGTCTCTGGCTTACCTTTACGAAGCACGCCTAGTGCGTATGTATTGGACCATACAGACGCCTTCGTTGCGGGAACGTGGACGCAGGTACAGCGGTAGTCTCATGCACATGCGGCGCATGCTCCCAGCAGCTGCAGTCCAGCACTGCTGATGTCAATTTTGCGATTCGCAGGGCCAGGCTAGGAGTGCGTGCATCTAGCGTCTTCGAAACCTGGCGATAGCTTGATGAGGCGGTAGAGAAAGATATTGGCGATCCAAGATGGAGGGCCGTTTGGCAAGTGCGCGGGATTGCGTGGGGGTCTTGCTGGCTTCGTGTTCGCGGCCGCGAAGATACAAAGGTCCTCAACGTCCTTGAAGCAGCCCCTCGAGCAGTTCCTGTATACAAGAGTGCTATACAGCTTGGGATTGTTTTATTTGCTCTGGCGGTCGTCGATCCACAAGACGGAGATGCTACATGTAGGTCTTCGTGAGGCACTGCGGCTGCCTTGCGCTTATGCGCCCTTCACCGGTTACACGACATGAAAGTCGACTTCGAACACCCACCTGCGGTTCCCAAAAGAGCAACTCGACGTCTCTAAGTGACAGCCACGTATCTGCTTGAATGTCCTGGGCACACTCGCATCTGCACCTGCATAGCCACGATGGAAGTCTCCCTGATCGAGGACCTTCCGGAGGAAGTACTTGATAATGTCATCGCAGGGCTTACCTTGCCAGATATCTGTACCTTGAGGATATGCAGCCGGACCATGGGCGCGAAGACAGCGCAGCCGCGGTACAAGGCCAACTTTCGACGCACGAAAGTCGGGCTCGAGCGGGCGCAGCTAGCTCTCTTCGTCGGTATAACTAGGAATGACGGCATGGGCTGCATTGTCGAGGATTTGACCCTCGAAGGCATTCTCGAGAAATCGAGTGTGTCCTGGCCATACCAACATGGCGTGCAGAGTCCCTTGCGACTGTCGACGTCCAAGTCGAAGGCATGCATTGCATTGCTTAGTGAGGCGCTACGCAACATCCAGATTGCCAACGGCGATGTTCGCAGACTACGGTCTCTGACACTACGCGTCGTTGACGCACGAGAGCGAATACACTCATGGTACGATCCGACAAGGTTCGTGGTCATCCGGGACCGCTGGCGACCTATCTGGAACTGTGCGAGTACTTCCTTCAATATCGCTATATCAGCTCTGGCGGAAAGCGGCACAACAGTCGAGCAGATGTGCATCCTTGATAACAACAGCGAACAGCGAGGCAGTATTGCGAGTAGTACAGTGCACCTGGTCATGCAACGCAAGCAAATACGAGCCGCGATGCCACTGAGAGCGCTCAAGCGGCTATCGCTAAGTCTCTCTGACCCAGAGATTGGCAGCCAACTTTTCGGTCTACGATATGTCCTCGAGGCCTGCCCGGAGCTCGAAGCACTCGCTGTTCACCAGTTCTCGATCGGGGCCAAATTTTTACCAGAGACTCAATACACCCCCGCAGCGCGTTGCGGCATCAGGGAGTTTTGGAAGTTGCCGCAGACTGCGGAACAGAACCTCACATGCGTGTTCGGGAGTGCGCTTTCCGCTCAGAAGCTCCCTCGGCTCAAGTCTCTGCGTCTAGATGGTGTCTATACAACAGACGAGGATCTAATCCGTACAGCGCACGACACCGCAGTCACTCCGACTGCAGCACATCACGCTCGTCACTGGTAGCTTCGAGGCATTGTTCGGCCACTGCACAGCTGAAACGTCCTCGGTCACGACAATAGACTTTAAAGATCTCTGCGAGGGTGCTTTAAGGGTTACTTTCGACTCGACCGACTCCTACGATCTGCGAAGTGAGGGCGGTGCGATCAGGAATGCTATCAGCTACCATACTGCGTCGCCTGCGCGGACTCGCTTCGAGATCGAGCCAAAGATTCAACAGCTTTATGGTCCTTTCTGAACTTCACCAACGGTGCTTACTGGAAAACGACACCGGCTGCTGATTCAGAGTATGCCTGCGTGCCTAATACCGAATTTCATACAAAGCTCTCCGTTCAGCATCTTAGTCTGCGCTGTCATGAAGGATCCGCGCATGATACTTATGTTTGCCGCAACATTCACGAGATTTCACGCTCAAATTATTGGTCCGAGATGCGATCCGATCAGTCTGACAGCATGGGAGATACCCGCTCAAGTCGCATCCTGTCTTCGCATGCAGGCGATCGACGCCAGTGTTGACTCGCAGTCCTACTCACTCGTACCACGTTGTCTGCATCACGTCAACTATATACAGAGTAGAGAATAGTATCGTCCCACTGTAGGTGTGAGTCTCGTACCCATACTCAAGAATCATGTCGACCCAAAGACCGTTCAGTCCCAGACACCACTCGCTTAATTGATTGCTTTTTGCGTCATTGCAGCCGCCCATACTTCGCACCTTGCTGTACTTAGCAGTACCCTTATCCGCTCCCATGAATGCATTGAGACTGGGGACCTACAAGAGTGAGTATTTCGGATTGGATTCGCTGTGTCATCGGTGAGGCAGAATTATGGGCAGTGCCTCGAAACACTCCCTCGAAGCATTGCCTGAAGAGGTCCTCGATAGCATCGTTGAACCACTCGAATCAGACGACATCTGCAATATTAGACTATCCTCACGCACTCTCGCAGCGAAGGCTGTTCAAGGTCGTTACGAAGCCTACTTCTACCGCAAGCCAGTAAAGAATCAATCAGAACTGCTTGCCAGACTTCGAGCGCGTGACAAAGAATTCAGGACTCGGGTGCCTGGTGCAAGATCTTACCTTGTCAGGTATTGTGGACGACAATCGTGCGGACACTTCTAGCAGTGAGGAGCTGGACCTCCTATACCTTTCTACTAAGAAGTCCAGGGATCTCATCACTCTGCTTTGCGATTGTCTGCAAACCATTGTCAATGCTCGCAGCCTTTATGCCGTGAAAAGCATCGCCATCCGCGTCTTGGATGAGCGTACCGACAAGCCGGGCACCAGCTTCAAAAATTACTCCACCACTACTTCGATTCAATGGCGCCCTGCATGGAACTGCGCCAGCTCAACCTTCAACATCGTCATTGCGTCGCTACTAGGCAGCGGTATGATGGCGGAGGAGCTCTATGCTTTCCATGACTTCGACAACCAGCGCTGCAGTCTGTCCAGCAATACTCTCTGTACGACCTTAAGCTGTGGCCAAAGCGGCAATGTGTTCCACATGATCAAACGTTTGTCGCTCAATGTATACGACCCTGAGTTCGTAAGCAGCTTCGATGGCCTGCGAATGGTGCTGGAGGCAGGTCATACCCCGAAGATCTCGACCGGGAATTCCCTATGACCTTGCTTCGGAAGCCTCCCTGTTGTCCGCAGGCGCAGAGCAGCACTTGTCCAGGGCGTTCGAAAGAGCTTCGACCGCGAGAAGGTTACCCAGTCTCAAGAACAGTCTTGTACGCTTCGTGCAGCGCACATCGAGCCGTCACCTTTGCATGCTGCGGATCAAGTTGACTGCAGGCAACTTTCAACTTCTCTTCGACCACTGCACAGCGTCAGATTCAACTATCGAAAGCACAGAATGCGAAGATCTGAGAGAACCTAGTGTTAACGTGGTATTCGACGACCCGAATGCAGACTTGAAGTCCTCGAGGACACGACTGAAGCGAGCGTCAGAAGCCATGAAAAGTCCAATTCAATACCATATCTTGGGTCCCCATTGGGTGCAGGATAGTGGCTGGTGGCGGGTCAAGTGACAGCATGAGATCCAGCATCGGTATGGTCCGCTCTGAGCACGAGACCAGAATTGAACGAGCACTGAGAAGGGGAACGGCCGGTCTCGCGGTCCTTGCAATTTACTACTCGCGGCTTGAATGATCCGTTCGACGTTGCTCTAGACAAGTGCTGCCGGCCGAGCCCATGAACGTCTAAGGACTTCGAAGAATTGATGACAAGGGCGTTTGGTGAGCTGTCTCCTTAGAGTTGCCAGCCTGCTGTTGCCCTGCGTGGTACATCAACGCGAATGACGTGCAGCGGCCCAGACCCAAATGTTTCCAAATCGCTGTGTGGCTACATCTACATGTCAGCGCATTCCGTTCAACGAGCTGATAAAATGGAGCGGAGCAAAGGGCAGCGGAGGACGCTTGGTAAATCCAATTCCTGTCCAGGGCACGTAATACGAGGAGTATTTGTAGTGAACAGGAAAGGAAGGAAGTGCACTCGTGCGAAAAGTCAATGGGCATGCTCCCTCGGCTTCCACACGCCACCAACTTTATTTGATTTCACATCATCCGGTAGCCCTGCAAGACTGATATTCCTGGCGCGGTAGCGTCTTATTCCAGACCCATACTCTTCAAAATATCTGCCAACCGCCACACTGTTCTCCCGCGCCCTCCCCCACCTCACCCCTCTCCGCTCCGCTCTATCTCTCCCCTTCGCAGCAACAGCAACCCTGCTACACAACAAACCCACACCACTCGCTACCCCACCCCTAACCCGCGCAATGCACTCCAAACTCGTAATCATCGGCTCCGGCCCCGCCGGCCACACAGCAGCCATCTACGCCTCGCGCGCCGATCTCCACCCAGTCATGTACGAGGGGTTTCTCGCCCTGGGTATAGCAGCTGGCGGGCAGCTCACAACGACGGACGAGGTTGAGAATTATCCTGGGTTCACGAAGATCCAGGGTGCGACGCTAATGGACAACATGCGCGCGCAGAGCGAGGCTTGCGGGACGACGATTGTGAGCCAGACGGTGGGGAAGGTGGATCTGAGCGAGAGGCCGTTCAAGTACTGGATACATCCTATGGGCGACGATGATAATCTGGAGGAGGAAGTGCATACTGCCGATAGCCTGATCATTGCGACTGGTGCGAAGGCACGGAGACTGGATCTGAAGGGCGAGGATAAGTTCTGGGGTAATGGTGTTTCGGCCTGCGCAGTGTGCGACGGGAGTCTCCCGATCTTCAGGGAGAAGCCGCTTATCGTTATTGGTGGCGGAGATAGCGCTGTGGAGGAGGGCATTTACCTGACAAAGAAGGCGGCGAAGGTCACTGTACTCGTGCGGAAAGGCTTCCTGCGTGCCAGCAAAGCGAACGCACGACGTCTCATGGAACACCCGAAAGTCGAGGTACGGTTCAACAGCGAAGGTCTCGAGATCAAGGGCGACGAGGGTCCACGGGGGCTGATGAAGAGTATGGTTATCAAGAACAACAAGACTGGCAAGGTCGAGGAGATCCCGGCGAACGGGCTATTCTACGCAGTGGGCCACGATCCCGCCACAGCACTCTTCAAAGGGCAGGTGGACATGGACGAAGATGGCTACATCAAGACGATTCCTGGAACAGCAGAGACGACCGTGGCTGGAGTATTTGCTGCGGGTGATGTGCAGGACAAGAAGTATCGACAGGCTGTGACAAGTGCAGGTGAGTACTGTCGTGCCGAATGATCCCGTAATTGAGCGGCAGCTGACTTGAACGACACAGGCACCGGATGCATGGCCGCACTCGAAGCAGAGAAATGGCTCCTCGAGCAATCAGATGAGGACACGGCAGATGCTGATCATGATGTGCGAAAAGGCTCTGACAAAGCGAATGGTGATGTGCCAGAGTATCGGTCAAATCCGCTGCTTGGGGCAAGCTCGAAGGTCTGAGTCCTCACAGAGCATTTTGTGCGATTAGCGACTTCTCCTGTACAGTGCGATTGCACGATAGATGATACAGATACACTGTTTAAGGTGTTGAAGCAATTCTGTTTCGTCTCCACTCGTTGTCGTCAAGTCGTATAGCAAGTCAGTCCGAGTGCGTGCTAAAGCGACGCGGATCCTCTGTCCGTCGCTCACAGGATCACACAGCGAGCCGGATGCACATCATCCCAGTCGTAGGCATCAGCCGTCGTCGCGGTGCAGCTGCAACGTGAAAGGCTTGCAATCGCTTGCGTAGCGTGAGTCTGCACCGTCGAAGCGAGGCGGTCTGTCTTCGAGGTCCCGACTGGCGAGCTGTCAATTCCGAGCATGGCGGCGACCACGGGAGAATAGTTACTCACAATGCCTTCACGAAGGGCCAAGGAGCTTGAGCGCACTCTGAAAGGCTTCAACAACCTTGACGTCTGTGACATGTCAGTGTTGCTTGTCTAAGCGGCGGCAGAGACCCGACATACAGTGCTGACGTTTCTCCTCAAGCTGTCCCTCGTGATGTCGTACAAGCGTCGTCTGGGTCTTGAGCCTGCAACGATTGTCAGCTCAAAGTGAGTTGCTCTGCTGCGATCTGCAGCTCACGCACCGCTTCGAGCTTCTCTCGAGCTCGTGTCGTTCCGAAGCCGTGACCCAAGCGTTGAACATCTATGCAGTCAGTACAGCATCGGTGTTGAACCGCATGCAAGTACATACATCGGAGAGATTGTTGAAGTCTGCCCAAATTTGGTTCTCTTCGTGAGTGAGCTGGTCCATACATTTGCCATAGCGAGCGTACAGATCGCCCCAGTCCAAGTCTTTGATGGGCTCGGCAGGACTGTCGATAGCAGCCGTGTCGCTGCTGCCGTCTGATGGCTTTCGAGAATCGCTTCGTGTGTCATGATCCTTCGGAGCGGGTTTGGTGCCAGGTGCCTTTTCAAGCTGGTCCCGGCCGTCTGCCACATGAGTCTCTGGCTGATCTTGCGGTGATGCCTTACGTTTCTTGGGTTGATTAACTGGTGCAGACTTGCTGCTGGCCTTCTTTGCTGGCGGAGGCATTCGACGCGGCTCAACTTGCTCCGCTTCACGGCCATGATGTGGCTGTGCTGCTGCACCCAGCGCTTCCTGATTCCCGGGTACAGGCGTTGCGGGAGGGCTCATATCATGGTCCCTGCCAGTGTCGACGTTCGTCTGCGTGTTGCGAGCGGAATGCTGACCATCCTGCGTGATATCGAAATCTGAGGTCGGTAAGAGATCCTCGTGTGCGTTTCTTTGAGGATCCTCATTGTCAGGGAGTACAGCTGGTTGCTTTGATGAATCGTTGGCTCCTGAATCCTCGGCGTTGCCCTGCTGCATGTCATCGTGGTCACGCATCTCCCGCAATTTGTCGATTGAACCACTGCTGCTCCGGGTCGAGCGTCTGCCAGTTGAGCCTCTTCCGTCAGACTTCGCCATCGTTGCTGGTGTTCACGGCCACATGAACACGACTCGCTTGCACGTATGATAGCCTTGGATATGCCAGACTCTTGTCATGTCTCTGCTCTGTCAAGTGAATGAAGGGGTGAGGTCGGAGACAAGGCTGCCGTTGAAGCAACCAGACGCGTGTGACGCGCGCCATCATGTGATCTTGGATGTCAACCTCTGTGTCAGTCACCTTTGAATCGGTGTCTTCGATACGTGACCATATGACTTCAGCCGGTCGTATTCCCATCTATCAGTCGACGCGCTGGTCTTGAAACCTCCGCACAATGATACCGCGCATGCTACTGCTTCACCTGGACCGGATATCGACGCCGGGCGAGGACACTTGAGAGTATGGAGTGCGGACTATGCAGTCAAGCATACAACAAGACACGGAACCCAGTATGTGTCTCCTGTGCGCAAGCGACCTTATACAACGATCGGGTCGAACATGTCAAATTGCTGCTCGTTAGAGAGAAGACACACGCACACGCAGAAGCGATCGTCAGGCCAGGAAACGATGGTGTACTTGCAGCGTTGCCACAGGACGCGGACTGGGATGCAATCTCAAACGGTGTCAAAGACCAGGCTCTGTCGCGGATGAAAGGGGAGCTCGAGCGTGTAGATGCCAAAATTGCCGACATAGAGACGCAAGCACGGAGCTTACGCCAGTTCATGGTGGCTTACAAAGAGTACCTTGGGGACAAGAAGCGAGAGAATGCGAAGCGTCGTGGAGAAATTGGTCTTGAGCGCAAGGAATTCATGCTACGCAGGGAACTTGTGCCAGAGCCTGTTCACTCCGCTGCGCGCAGGGCCTCACGACACCTTGCGAAGACCCACACTCGTACGGTCGATGCTCGAGCCTATGTTTGCAAATTCACCTCGAACCTCAGCGGACTTCGTCAAGTCAAAGACAAGCTTGGAGTGCCTACGGGACGCTATTCACTGCATGGACTCATCCTCCCGAACCTCAAGGATCTGATCAGCAGCCATGCAGGGTACGCTGAAGGTGCGGAGACTGAGCACCACGAACACATTAACGCATGTCTCGACAACGTTTGCCGGCTTCTAAGTCTATGGTGTCATTATCTGTCTGTTCGGCTCCCGGCGGAAATCGTCTTGCCACATCCTGATTTTCCGCACTCTGCGATCCTCCTTGAACGGTCGTCCTACAAGGGCAGCGACCCGGCATACCCTGGCGACCTTGGTAATCACTCGTCTTCGTCATCTACCTCGCGTCTCAAGCGTGATCCACGTCCTTCTACACGTGCGCGGCTACTGCACCTCGATCGACCACTTGCCGCTCTCGAGAAGGAGGATCGAAAGACTTTCGGTCTGTTCCTGGAAGGCGTCGTGCTTCTCTCTTGGAACATCGCATGGCTTTGCCGCTCACAAGGGATCACCAGCGTCACCTCTTTCGATGACGTATGCAACATCGGCCATAATCTGTACCTCCTCTTCCGTGCTCAGGAGGCCGCCTTCAACACTCGCCCTTCACTAAACCGCAACGATACAGCTGGGACAGACGTCACTGTCCACTCCAATAAAGTCATGACAAAGGCTGCACCGGCGCAAACGCCAATTCGCTTCGGTAGCTACAGCCATGGCTCCACAGTCCATTGCCTCAGCAGCGCCGAAGGTGCAGCATACATGCAAGAGTGGCGAAAGCTACAGCCGCATCGCCTGGTCGATCAGCTGAGGCAGCACTTCGCTACCGAGATGACTGGCGTCGGCTGGGACGTTGTGTCGGAGTTCGATCTGGATGCTGCGCGGGAGGACGAGATGCCTGTGCTTGTCGGCGTTGTGTCGGGACTTGCACCGGCTGGCAAGGTTCTCGAGGCGCCCACTAATAGCGCTGCGACTGTAACGAAGCAGGGCGATGAAGATCGCAAGGCGAATGGGTGGATGAAGGTTCGGGGGCGCAGTGGTGACGTCTAAGCGGTCTCGCGCGTAGTTTCACCGTCCGTAATGTTGCCATCCATCTCATCTCATGGCGTCCGCCCAGCGAGCTCATGTAGACTTCTGCCTGTCTTTCGCCGACTCCAAAGTGCACCATCACCACCACTACCGATCTCGGCCAGCTGGCGCTTCGCCTCGAGCTCCCCGGGGGTGCGCCAGGTCTCCATTTCGTACATAGCAGAATCCGATGCCTCTGCCTTGAGTGGCAATCGATCGCTCTGTGACGAGGCACTGCTGTGGTGGATCATGAGGCCATTGGGTGAATTTTCTCTGATTCCCGTAGATTTGCTTCGACGACAGAGGCAGCAAAAGACCAGAGCTGCGCTGAGGAGAGACGTCAGAACGATAGAGCCAGCTATGATGCCGATGAGCGTGCCCTTAGCAAGGCTTCTGGTCGCCGGTGGAGGCTGCGCGGCGTCGGTAGCTGGGTCTGGTAGGGCTGTCTGTGAGCTTAAGGCAGTGGTCGCGGAGGTCGAAGTCCCAACCGAGGTGCTAGTGGACTTGACCGAGTTGATAGTCACGCTACCACCTGTCGGCACTTCCGCAATATCTGTACACTGCCCGCCTGGAGTGGCCAAGTCCACGTCATCTGTGGCATTTGCTTGCCAAAGGGAGAAAGTATTGGTGTCGTAGTCGACGAAGAGGTATGCAACGGAGAAGAACTGACGCGCAAGCATCGAGGTGTCACCATTAGTTGCGTCTTGCGATGTCTGAATCCGAACATCGGCTACGGAAGTGTTCGACTGCAGTACGCCAGCGTCGTCGATGTAGCGATCTGGCGTGACTAATAACTTGTTCGGGATATTGACTGAGAGGCCGCTGTCGAAGACCATCGTGAGGTCGCCTTGATAACTGTGTGCGGACTTTATCAGCAATCGTTCGCATTCACAACGAGCGCGAAAGCGCAGGAGCCGCTTACACTGCACTCGTCTCGTAGAGCGGCGTCCACCATTCGGTGCCGATCGAATGGCGAGTCCAACCTGCTCCAGAGTTCACTTCGAAGGTGTAGTAGTATGGGTCGTAGGGCATGTACATGACACCTGACATATCGTTCCGCAGGCACGCTGCAATAGGAGCATGTGGAGCTACAATGCTCGCATGTGTGCCGTTTGGGAAGTCCATCGTAATGTCACTAATTGTCAGAAGCATGCCAGAGGCACAGCCCACCGTGGGTATCTTGATTTGGCCTGTGATATTCGGTCCTTGAATCTTAGCAGCATCGTAGCCACCAAGGACCAATGAGCCGTCCATCTGGGCATTCTCCGTGGCGCCATCTTGACCCCACCAAAGTCCATATGAGCGAGAGGCGATGTGCCCACCATTGATCAGAGCGGTCAGCAACGTCGAGTTTCGTCCAAGACCCAGTGCTCCCTGTGGATGATTCTGCACCTCCCACTCCATACCCGGCATACCCAGCGGGTATTGCGACAATGTCGTGGCGCCAAGATGCACATCGTCCAGTGCCCAAGCATTGTACCAGATGTTGCGCCCTTCGCTCCTGTCTGTGTCGCTCGGACTGGCGTTCGCGGCATATACGTCTGCTTCGGCTTGCTTGTTGGACGACTTGCTCGGGTCGTACAGCCCCCCTCGGTACGTCGAGCACCAATTGCTGCTGGTACCATCAGGGCAGAAGGGTGAGGATGCGTTGTAGATCCATGTGTCGTTGTAGAACCTGATCTTAGGTCAGATCACCGCAATCCGCCAGTCCATGCAGACCTTCGTCCTTACATTTGGGGCGCCCATGAAAGATTCTGAGGCGGATTGCCGACCGCCATATACACTCCCCTCGACAATCTCCCACCTCCTAAACCTACTTGCGTGATCGGCAGCACTATTGGCGTAGAATTGGAGCATCTGCAGAGGCCGGAGCTAACATAAAGAAGCAGCAGTAAAGGAACAACCATGGCTTTGAATCTCAAATCCGAACCAGCGAACAGTAGGTAGATCTTGCAACGACACTTTGAGTCTCTGAAAGATGTAGGAACGAAGGAGTACCTACGAGCTGTACCACCTCGGGGCCAGATCTCCATGGCCTGTTGCTAAAGACCCTAAGCGCCAGGAAATGCTGGTCAGATCTTTGACAGATAGATCGTCACACGCACGCCGCATGACTGCTGCCAGCGTGCGGCCCAGCAGCGCGTAAAGGATTGCGTCGGTAACAGCCAGCAACCTACAATGTAAAGCGCGGTGGCAGATGGGCTGCCATTACAGGCAAACTGCTTTCAGCGAAGTGGCATTTGCAATGCCATGTCCAACTATAGGACCAGCATTTCGTGTCGTACATATCCCGGATCTAGAGCGATGCTTTGTAATAGTAAATGAGGGTGCGGTGGAGATGCGTGTACGCGCCGGGGGAGGAGATGAAACACCGCCAAGACGTCAACTTCATCTATGAGCGCTTAATCTCTCGCCATCACTGTGAAGAGCTTCCAAATTCTCTCACTCGCACAGTCGACATGACGATGGTGGCACTGTTGCTTGCCAGGCTCGAAGGCGACTCCACTGGTTCTTGGTGGCCGTACGGGCGTCTTGAAACACTTCGCTCCCAAGGACTTCTTACACCTTGAGATACCCGGCTCTCGTTAATGTATGAGGAGTATAAAAGGGACTCATCCGTCCAGCCATATGGAGTCATGTGGATGAATCGCACCTCGAGATCTCGACGGTCCATCTTGCTTCTCGCACTAGCCAGTCTCTTGTCTCTCACGCTCATCGTCGGCTTGCATCCCTGCCAGAGGAAAGATGTCTACTATATTGCCAATGAGTCACGACCTTCGTCCATAGGCAATGATACAGTCTTCCCACATAAGGTCTGGCAGACATGGCAGGGCAACAAGCAACTCGAAGATGAGCCTCTCCGACTCGCAAGGACCTGGGTCGAAATGAACCCTGGATATGGCTACGAGCTACTTACCGATGACTCCGCCCGCTCGTATATCACCAAGACCTTCCCGTATCGCGCGGATATCCTCCAGATCTGGGACCGCACACTAGACTACATCTTACGGGCAGACCTGATTCGCTACCTCGTTCTGCTTGGTGACGGAGGTCTGTACACCGACATGGATACGGACTGTACGCGACCGATCAGTGAGTGGCTATCCGACGAGAAGGCCAAGGCGGTCGATCTCGTAGTTGGCATAGAATTCGACACCAGATCAGATGATGTGCGAGCTGACATGGACGCAGCAGCTCAGCTGTGCTCTTGGTCGATCATGGCGAAGCCTGGGAGTCGTCACATCCAACATGTGACTGACACAGTGCTTGCGAGGCTGCAGGAGCTGGGCAATACGCCCGCTGGCATTCATGCCCCCAGCATAGACGACGTACTACGTACCACTGGTCCTCGCGTGTTCACAAATGCCCTGCTTAGCAGCATGTCCAAGCAGATCGTCGTGCCGATTACGACACGCAACCTTTCATACATCGAGGAGCCGAAGGTCATCGGTAGTGTCTCAATCTTACCTATCAGCTTATTTGCATCTGGGCAGGAGCACTCGGCTAGTAAGCCCTGGGGTAATGAACAGCAGCTACTGTCGCATCACTGGTCAGGCTTTCACACCTGGAAGGTGGATTACGACCACTGAAATCGCGATCAGTATATACTACGTACAGCATTACACTAACCCTTATCCCAAAGAGGTTGATTTCAATTGGCTTACCTCGTGCACATTAATATGTTTGGTCTCGTTGTCTCATAGTAGTGTGAAGTCAGTACAGGGCAATTGCCCATGTGAGATACGAGATCGGCGTTTGACGGCAACAGACATTGGACAACGCAGAGTCGATCATCACTTTGATATCGTCTTCGGCATCACAACTCTTTCGGATTGTCTATTCACCAGTGTAAGGCAAATATGGCTTCGACTGACTACGGTCGTGCCGTCGTCGAGTATGACCATAACGCCGCTGCTGTTGAAACGACATACAAACCTGACCTGCCCGGATCGCCCTGCTTCCTCGTCCACGACTCCAAATTTCGAGAACTCATAAGCGACACACCCAGCATCGAACTCATTCAGGAACGCAAAGGAGACAAATTCGCCCACGAAGCCGGCGTCTATATCAAATCCACCAACAGTGAATACTTCACCTCCAACTACCAAACCGGCAAAACGATCGAAACCTACTCCCTCGACTGCAACACTCGAGAAATCAAAGAGCTCCATATCCCTGATGTCATAAACCCCAACGGTGCTTGTAACTACCAGGACAAAGTCCTCTTCTGCGCCCAAGGCGATCTGACCCACCCCTCAGCCCTCGCGTTCTACGATCCGGGCGACTCCTCAACCTCCATCCTCCTAACGAACTTTCTCGGCCGCCCCTTCAACAGCCTCAATGACGTCGTAATTCACCACCCCACAGGTGACATCTACTTCACAGACCCCTGCTACGGCTACCATCAAGCCTTCCGGCCACCACCGCAACTCCCAAGTCAAGTCTACCGGTTCCGGCCTTCCACAGGGCAAGTCTGGTGCATAGCGGATGGATTCGTGGAGTGCAATGGGCTTTGCTTCAGTCCAGATTATTCGAAGATGTACGTGACTGATACGGGCGCCGTGCAAGCTCACGCCACGCCGTTTCATGGGACGAACTTCAGCTTTAACCCGAAGTTGCCAGGGAGCATCTACGAATTCGATGTCGTGGAAGGGAGACTGGCGAACAGGAAGATGTTCGCTTTTTGCGATGCTGGCGTGCCAGACGGGATCAAGTGCGATGCAGAGGGCAATGTGTACTCCGGCTGTGGAGATGGCATCCAAGTCTGGGATGCGCAGGGAACGCTGCTGGGCAAGATCTGGACCGGGTCGACAGTGGGGAATTTCAACTTCGCCAAAGACGGGATCTGGGCGTTCGGAGAAGAGCGACTGTACTTCATCAAGCTAGCAGCAAGAGGCGCGCTGGTGCAGGTAGAGTGTGAGTAGTCGTTGTACTGTACAAATTTATCCATTGACTACATGTCTCTACTCCTCATCCTCTTCCTCCTCATCATCCTCATCCATTCCTTCCGCCGCCTCCACCTCAAATGTCGGCGCCTGGTCAACTCCCGCATAATCTGCACTCATCAGGAAAAGTGTCAAAGTATGCTTCCCTGGCGTCGGTAGAACAATCTCAAGCTTGGTCTTCAGCGCCTTCGCGATCGTCACCCTCTTGATAGCCAGCAGTGTCCGCGTGCTCTCCTCGCCAACAACAAGCCACCAGTTCTCCGTCTTCTCGGCGGGGTAGAAAGGCGCATGCACGATGAGATTCGGCTCTTCGTCTTCCTCGACTTCGCGCTCGAGGGAGACAGTAACGTAGCTTGGAGAGCCGGAAGTGACGTTCTCGGCGTCTTCGAGCTCGAAGTTGAGCTCTACGTTCGGGTAGCGGTCGTTGGTGAAGCGGGCGGCGTCGGCGAGTTGTTGGTTCGATAGGCCCATGGCTTGCACGAGCTTGCCGTACTCTTGGTTCTCGTTCGGGTCCATGGCTTCCATGAATTCAACTACGTCGTTGATTCCGGCTGCTATGCAGGCTTCGACGACTTGTGGATCGAAGTGCGGGATCTGTTTGAGAGACGAATCGCGATCCCACATGCCCTGTACGACCATCTGAGACATCTCCATGGCGCTCATGGCGTTGAGGTGACCCTCTGACGACAGGACGTCAACGCAAGCGCTGAGCAGGTTGATGACCTTGCGCAGTATGATCTCTTGATCCTTTGCCAGATCAGTTGGCAGCTGCATTCGCGAGAAGTGTGCTTGCAACAGCACAAACGCCTTGAAGTGCGGGGACTCGAAGTTGGTCTCCGCCAGTTTAACAGGCACGCGATCGTAGATGCGCTGCAGAGTATGCTCCTCATGTCGACGGATCTGGATATCCTCAAATTCCGTAGCCGCTGTGACGATCTCCAGGATGCCCTTTAGCTTGGTGTTGCGCTTGAGTGACAGCAGCAGCGTCTGCATCGTCACGAAGGAGATGTTGTAGTACGCCGCAATCATCGCAGCATTCAGTGGCGCGACCGTATCCTCCTCCTCATCCAGCTCAATCAGCTTCGCATCCGACAGATCTTTGAGCGTCGACTCGACAAGATCCGACAAATATGCACTCAACCCTTCATGGCTCGTACTTTGCACCCCATAGAAGCTCGGATTTGCCAGCAGTCTCCGGTAGAAATACGTATACGTGCTCCAGTCCACGGCATCCTGCGTACTCTCAATAGTCTTTGTGCTGATCTCGGTCACAAACGCATCGTGAAAGAACGTCTGCAACTGACTCTCAATCGGCAGCGCCTCCTTCAAGAACTTCGTGTAGTACTCCCGCTTCACAGCCGGACACATCAATACACCTTTGCAGTCTTTATCCTCGAGTGACCGCCCAGCTTTGCCGAACATTTGCAGCACTTCGCTGATGGGGTAGTCGATGTAGCGGTGCTCGCGACCTTCGAAGAATTGCGTGCCCATGACTATGACGAGATAGGCGGAGGATTGGATCTCCCAGCTGCAGTCGCGGGAGACGAGCATGACTTGAGCAGCGCCCTGCGTGAACAGATGCTCTACAATGCGCTTGTCATTCGTGGCGAGTGCTTCGTGGTAGTAGGCTATACCGTGAGAGAGCGACTTGGCGAGACTGCGCTCGTTCACCTTCTTCAGTAGCGGAGCTAGGATGTCAGGCTCAGCGTGCAGGAAGCGGTCCTCGTCGTCGTCGGCAATGCATGCGGCCAGTAAGTCAAGCGCAGTAGCGCGCACTTGCTTACGACTTGGTACAAAGATGATTGTCGGCTTATCAGGAGCATGTTGCAAAATTGCCTGGTATGTCGGTTTCGTCATCGCCAGCATCAGCGACGGGAAGTGCGGGATACTGAACGACTGCAGGTGCAGACTCAGCGGTATAGGTCGCACAGCGGGACTGAAGTTGTATATCGTCTGCTTCGTGGCACCGATCCACTCACCCAAGTCTCGCGCGTTCGATAGAGAAACGCTCAAGCCAACTATTCGCAACCCGTTCTCAAGCTGCACACCGATGGCTTGTGTGCGGGAGATGACAGTCTCGTAGACATGTCCATTATGACCGCCAAGCATATGGAGATCGTCTGCGACCACCAGCTTGACGTTCTGCACGTTCTTCCGCCTCTGCCATTGCCGAGACATCATGTCCCACTGCGCAGGCGTAGCAAGGATCAGATCACCTTGCTCAAGGAGTTTGAGATCTGCAGCAGTTTCGCCCACGAGCTTGACGATTTGCTTGCCGCCTGCAACTTCCGTCAGCCGAGCAGACCAGTCCTTCAGCCGTGCATCGATTTGCTCTTGCAGCGGCGCAATATATACGGCCTTGCTCGCATCGGCTTTGGCGAAGTGCCTCAGCAGCGTAAATTCAGCACAGACCGTCTTGCCGCCGCCGGTTGAGCAGCAGACCAGCACATTCTCATCACTCTGATACAAGTGATTGAACGTCTGCGACTGCACACGATTGAAAGTCTCCCACTTCGGATACACATCAACGAAGTCCTGTCGCTTCAAGGCTGCAACAGGTAGGGGCTGCAGCTCGAGCAATGGCGTATGCGCTGGGAACTTCTCCGGCAGTATGAGCTTCTGGAAGCTTAGCGCTAGCTTGCTCCCAGCGTGCATCCACCTGTCCGATACGACGGTGATGAAATAGTTCGGCGGCATCGGCTCGGTGACAGGGACTGTGAACTCGACCAGATGCTCATTCATCTCCGCTGTGGCATACTCCTTCCTGAGCAAGAATTGGTCGTGGAAGAGGATCTGCTCGCCATCGCAGTCTTCGACGATGATCCACCACCCCTCAGCTCGGCCGTGCAGATTGTCGTCCCACTCGAACTTCGGCGTGAGTGTCAGCTCGACACGCAGCATGGTGCGCGTGATGGGCTGTACTTGCGCCTGGATATCGAGTCTTGGGAATCGCGCAACCATGTTGCACACTGGTCGGCCTTGCCTGGGCATACCAAGCAGCTCACCCATCCGTGGCGGGTCAAGATCGAAGTACTGCTGCCACGCGACATCAATGCGTTCAACCTTCTTGATGATCTCGGGCGAGCACTCCGGGAACTGCCTCAGCGGCGTCATCGTAGGCCACATACGCTTCTCAGCCATCTTGCACAGGCTCAGCGCATCCATTGCGACGCTCGACCAGCCTTTCTTGAGTGCGATCTCGAAGACCGCGCGTAGAATACGGCCAGCTGATTGTGTTACGTAGACCAGATCTGCCATCAAGGCGAGACCCTCAAGCTTCAGTCGACTAACGTATGCCTGCAAAAGAACGTTAATCTTACATTGCGGCTCGTCGATAGTCTCCTTCACCGGAATCGGCACTCGGCCAACAAGCTTAGCCAGCTCCAACTTCTCGTCCTGCCGCACTGGGATGTACTTGAACTCCTCACTGAGCGAGAAGATGCGGAACAGCTCGATGGGACCAATCGAAGGCTGGATGTTGCGGTTGTAAGTTAACATACTGCTGTGCGTGATATAGTAGTGGCTGGCAATCCGTCCAAGTTCAGTGGATTGAAGACGCCCAGTCTTCTTGTCGTACTTCACTAGACTTGCAGCCTCAAGCTGTACAGCAGCAGAGTGGATGAGATCGACACGCCTCTGTTCGAGGTGCTCGTCATCATCGTAGTCTGCACCCACACCGTAGAGTGTACGCGACTGGAGCATGCGCACGAACAAGTAGGTGTAGCCTAGCCACTCGACACCCTCGTCTCGTGTGCGTATGCTTCCAAGCACGATCTCGGCATTCAGGTTATCAGCTAGTCGCGACGCAAGTTGCGACTCAATCGGCAACTGTTGATTGAGCAGCGATAGGTAGTACTGCAACTCTGTCTGCGTGGTGATGATTATACCCTCCCCATATGTGTCATACTGCGGCCGACCTGCACGACCGAGCATCTGGAGCACATCCTGAGGACTAAGCTCGACCCAGCTACCCTTCTCTGGCGAGTACACCTGGGTGCCTTTGATGATGACAGTGTGTGCTGGCAGATTGACACCCCAAGCGAGCGTGGCCGTGCACACCAGCACTTGAATGTGGCCGTCGGAGAACAAGTCCTCGACCGTGGTCCTGTCTGCTCGAGTCATACCCGCATGATGTATACCGAAGCCGTATGGCAGCACGTCCTTCAGATCAGCATTGGCAATGGAGTCGGCCTCATCCTTCAAGATTTCTCGAGTCGCGCCATCAGTCCGCAGGATTTGACCAATTGTCTCGTTCTCAAGTGCCTTGTCGCGGATATATCTCGCAGTCTTGGCAGTCTCTTTCCGGGAGTGCACGAAGATCAGCATCTGCTGCTTGTTCTGTCCGACTTGCTCCAGTGTCTTCGAATAGCATACGTCATTCATAATCTTTAGCTGCTTGATGGCCTTCTTGTCAGAAACGCCGACGAACTCTTGCTTGAGCGGACAAGGTCGGAAGCTGCCGTCGAAGTGGAATAAGCCGTTCTGCGGGTTAACGCGAAGGAAGGTGGCTACATCGCGGTAGTTCGGCAGTGTAGCAGACAAACCGACTAGTCGAACAGCATCGCCTGTCTGCTCTTGTCGGCGGATTGTACGCGACACGATACTCTCTAGAACCGGTCCTCGATCGTCATGCAGCAAATGAATCTCGTCGATACAGATGAGCCGCACAAGACTCGTGTAGCTGGTGTCTGTGGCCTTTCGCGTGATGACATCCCACTTCTCCGGTGTAGTCACGATCACCTGTGTCTCAGCAATCTGCTGCTTCGTAAGCTGTCTATCACCCGTGAGCTCCGCTACTGTTATGCCGTAGGCCTCCAGGCGCTTGCCAAAATTGCCAACTTGCTCCTGCACTAGAGCCTTCAGAGGCGCAATGTAGATGATCTTGAAGCTGTCGAGGTCAATCTCACCGGTCTGCGGGTTCCGATGCTTCCCGATCTCGCGTAGCATGGTAAGCATTGCGACGTTGGTCTTGCCTGAACCGGTTGGAGCGCAGATTAGCATGTTGCCATCGTCCTCAAAGGCAGCAGGAAAGCACTTCGTCTGAATGCGATTCAGTGTCTTTGAGCTGCCAAATCCAGGCTGAGCCCATGCTGGAAGATCTGAAGTCGGCTTCAATGGCGCTTCTGATGGATCAGCTTTTCGCTTGGGTGCAGGTACATGAATCTCCTCGTAGCCTTTGAAAGTACGCTTCGTTGATCCCGAAGGTAACTTCACGTTCTGGTTCGTCATGAGGTGATTGCCTTGGTCAAATTTCAAGTCTTCCACGTTGAGCGTTCGTTGAGGCTTGAGACCTCCAACAAGGCCTTCCGGTGCTGCCTTCGTCTCCTCAACGACCGGCGCCTTTACATCGAGCTCCATTGGATCCAGCTTCACCTTCAGCTTCGGTGCAGTCTCACCCGATACTGCATCTGTGCGACCACGCAGCTCCTTGAGTATGCTTGCATGGCCTGCGTTGACGATATCTTTCTCGACTGCTAGCCTGGCCTGTTCATCATCCGCCGTACGCTGCCAGCGCAACACCCACACGATTTTATCCCTGTTCTTGACAAGCTTGCCAACTAGCTCAGGATGCTCGTAATCAAACAGCTCCATTAAGTCGTTCTCTACCTCACGCAGAGTCTTTGATTCGCCAGTTTCATCGATCGCGGACATCATCTCCTCGGCTTCTCTGGTCTTCTCTGTCTGCGTATGTGCGTCCTCGTACAGCAGTCCAACCTGCCGTTGAAGCCAATATGCGTCAATCTCGTGCGCTGAGATGATGTCCGGGTCCTGCTGCGTCCGACTGCGCTGATTGCGATTCTCGATGACAATACCGTCATCCTCGTCCTCCTCGTTTTCAGCAGCAGCAGCTGGTGGCGCATCTGCTTCAGGCAGATCCTCCTGATCGCCTACCTGAATCTCGTCCTCGGACTCGTCATCCTCGTCCCGGACCTCGTACGTCTGACCTTTACCTTCGTCTTCCTCATCTTCCGAGCCGAAGTCGACCGCAACACCTTGTCGCTCGTCGATATCTGCGCCCTCGCCAGCCTCCTCCTCCATCGCCTCATCCTCATCCTGCGCATCGTAGTCTGTGATCTTCTTCCCCAGATTTACCAGCTGGTTCATCTCCTGACTCGTCAGACTCACGCCAAGGATATCGTCAATCTCCTTCTTCTTGTCGAAGTCCTTCATCTTGTCGTCCTTGAGGTACTCCAGTATCGAGTCGGTTGCTGAAGCCGTAATCGCAAGGCCGTAGTCGCCACCCATCTTACGCGCGACCTGGGTCGATATGAGGTTGTAGACATCCGTCGTTGCAGAGGTCCGCGGTCGATATCGTAGTCCTTCGATGTTGAGATCGGCTTGGCTGAGCACGCCTGCTGCGCGACTGCTCTGTACGGGCTCCGTTCGCTTCCTCTTGCGCGCCTGCTCCTGTACTGGTCGCGCAGGTGCAGTCTCGCGCGCTGTCCGCGATCCCATCTCACCAAGATTGATCCGTCCAGCGAGTGACTCTGGATCTCCTGTAGTCTCATCGCCCCGTCTACTGACGAATCTGCGATCCGCCTGCAGGACCAAATTGGACATGGCCGCATATTTGTACTGACCGAGATTGGCATCGCCGCCACCGGCGCCGCCTTTCGGTTGGTTCGCCATGATTGCGAGTTGTCGTGTGCAGATCAGAAGACCTGCTCTCTACATATATCTTTCGGTAGGGTAGTAAAGAAGTTCGCCGTGAGCGAAGTACACATGACTCATGTGTCTTCGCTGAAGCTTAGCGAGACTTCACTTCCAATGAGGCTGATAAGGCGGCCGTGGACCTCGATATGCCTTCCATTCTCGATTCCTGCAGTACAACGGACATGTGATGGCGGGCGACGCTACGTAAGTGCTTCTCTCTTGCGTTCCTTGTATCTCATAGGATAGACAAGGCTCCTCATCGTGCACATGGTACGGAACACCAGGCTGAGACCTCGTTGCCCTTTTGATGCTGTCCTGAGGCATGCCCAGCGCTCTCACGCAGGAGACCGGATTGCACCCTTTCCTCGAGAGCAGAGGTTAGTGCATTGACTCATCACGTGTGCACGACTTCATGCCGCCGCCGAAGCTCCGCCTGCGGCAAAGCATTCGAGACATTAAGCAATACATCGCCAACATCATCGTGCCGCAACCCAAAGTCGAAACAATCGCATGGGTTCCGACTGACCCCGACAGCGAGGGCCAATGTGACTTCGACTGGAAAGGGTATGCAGCCAGCTTCGGTCAACCGTCCGATGACGATGCCAATCCTCTGTAGCAGCTGAGGAACACGAGTCCGAGCACGCGCTTTGCGGGCGGTTATGCGACCTATAGATCTTTCAACGCTGACAAGAATGTGACGGTTCTTCTGTTTGGTGATGTCTATGCCTCGGGTCATATCTCGCTAGCGGAGCCGACAGCAGGGTCAGATGCTCGATCAGCAGTCAGCCTATACCAGCTTACGCACAGATTCGAGCCGAAACGATCCCATGGACTCCGCGGACTCTGTATCGTAGCTGTCGCCATCGAGCCAGCTGAAGGTGGTGATGATGAGCTAGATCACTGGTATCGTAATGAGCATCTCGAGCTACTTGCGAAAGTCCCTATCTATCTGCGGACTTCGCGTTACAAGCTATTGCGGCCATCTGGAAGTCTAGGGCGGCATTTGCCGCCCAGCCATCTGGCGCTGCACGAGTACACATCTTCGAAGGAGCTGCTAAACTACGCTCTGCAGCATGGTCCACTTGCGCCGGAGACAGAACAGAGCAAGCGAGTCTTGGGTAGTGCAAAACACGTCGAGCGCACGGTATGGGACGTGATGGTCAGTTGAGCAGAGATCAACTACCCTCGAGGTTCGAACTCGGATGCAACACAATGGAATGCAACAACGCCTCAGTCGAGGAATGAGGCGCCGCCTGCCCGCCAGAAGAATCGCCGAACCTCAGAATCGAACGGAGAACCTCCACTTCGCACGTCGCCCGAGACAGCACACGTGCAGTCCGAACAGTAGTTCCGGAACTGGTGATGCCATGAACGAGCAACCGTGACGTCCCCTTCCGAACCTGCCGGTGTCAATGGACGCTACATACGAGAGGTGTGATACCATTAGACCAGATCGGCTTTCATGAGATCCGTCAAGGTGTCCGCCCTCATATTGGTCCGCGGTATGGTAGGAGGTGCATGTGCTTGCACGTGCCTTCGTCACCATGGCGAGGGTACACAAGCCACTGACTCGCGCTCAAGGACAATGTACAGAAGTCGGCGCATTTGGTCTTCGACCTGTTGCTGTGGAGTGGATGGCACGCGCAAGGTGGGCCAAGCATGGTGAGAGATTTTCAAGCATGTCTAGCGCGCAGATCTGCCAAGACGTCGACTTTGCCTAATTTCACCTTCCCTCAGACATCGCATTGCTAGATTCGAGCACGAAACTGACTTGGTCGAGGATCAGCTGAAGGATCTAATGCCCACTCTGCAGGCACCGGCATCTGCATATTCACGGTCTTCAGGTAAGTATACTTGACCGCATCATCATGACAGGCAGAGGATCAGCAGACGCTCCGCCGCAGAGACTGGTCACTCCACTTGACCCATCTCTCGAGTCACGACCCGTTCCAAGCAGACGGACAGTACAGCCACAGGCATACGGCCCTGGAGCAGCAGCTGATACTCGCGACTCGATGCGGCCTTTCCCCGAGCTGGAAGCCGCTGCTGTTCATACCATATTCAATGCATCTGGACCATACGCATCATTTGGAACGGGATATCACTCCAACTCGGACGATGTGCGGCGTCTCCTCAAGCATATTCATGACGGTGAGACAGTCAGGTGGCGCGAAGACGAGCAGATCACGCCAAACCCGACCTGGGGTTATTACGTGTTTCTCACTTCTTACACGCCTGCCACGCGAGAGAAGCTGACGCGAGCACTGGAGAATCTATGCGAGGTGCAGACTCACACAATCAATGTCGAGTGTACGTTGCCGGTATTTGCCGACGAAGCGATCAAGCGATTCCAGTTGGATCTTGTAGACGATCAAAACACTCTGGAGGACGCGTCTGATGACCGAGTCCGCGCTGTATTTCGTGCAATCATCAGAGGTTTGGATCTGACGGACGATGAAACCGTGATCCCACCACCTGCTCGCAACCTCGTTTGTCTTGTGCTCGACGAGCCTGCAGTAGATATGCTGAGCGATCTGAGACTGCACAAGGACTCGAAGCGAGACTTCGCGGGATTCGAGGGCAAAACCGTCAAGGCGATTGAGATCAGGTGGGAGAGACCACAGAGATCACGAAGCTCGTATCGTGGTGTCGGCCGCGTGTCAGTCAACGGGCTGCTCAGGCTCTACAACCTCATGACTTCGAGTAATGGGTATATGGAGGACTTACACCCATCGAACGGGGTGCCGTGAGGCTGCAACGCAAAATGTCGGCCATTACCGATGCGAACGCCGATGCTGATGACGTCGCAGCCGACCATGCCGAGTGGCTGTGAGAGCTCTGGCATGGAGTGACATTCGCGCCTGTTACAAAATACAAATTAAGATGCGACATCATACCACTGTCGTGTCGCCCTCGCATTCGACTTCTCATTCTTCTCACACTTGTCTATCAAGATCACGCCGGCTGTCAGCAGATCCGAGGTCCGCTGAGTCAACATCACGCCGCTGCAACTGGTGATTTGAGTTGTTCGACCACTGGCCGTATCGCAGTACGTACAAGAACACTGCGCGGTCTTCCTCGAGGCCCGGCGGCAACACTATCGAACTCTAGGTCCGGTGGTGACTTGCAATATCACCCAACAGCTTCCACGATACTGTCCCGTTCGACCCGATCATGGCGTCTAACGCGCGCAAGCTCATCCCGAGCGATCCTGAGAAGGTGATGGTCATTCGCAGCGTCACACCCGACATCAAAACCTTCAGCACACCATTCCTCCGCTTCGGCCGCATAGCAATAGGCGGCCGCGGCACAGCGGTGCGCCTGCAATCCGGCAATACCGCAGTCTTCTCGCCAGTAGCCCTTACACCCACCGTCAAGGAGGAGATGCGCGCACTTGGACCTGCAAAGTACCTCGTTGCGCTAGACGCCGAGCACCACATTTTCCTCGAGGAGTGGCATAAGGCGTATCCGGATGCTAAGGTGGTGGGGCCGGAGACTTTGCCGGGGTTGAGGGATAAGCAGGGATATGGCAAGATCGCGCAGGACAAGTGGGTGCTGCTCAAGGCCAAGGATGCGGATGCAAAGAAGTTGACGGTAGACGCCGAGTTCGACGCAGACTTTGATCTGGAGTACGTGCACGGACATGGGAACAAAGAAGTCGTAGTCAACCACCGCAAATCAGGGACATTGATCGAGGCAGATCTTCTCTTCAACTTGCCCGCGACAGAACAGATGAGCAAGTCAGGCCTATCACCCACTGGAGGCCTCTTGACAAGACTATTCGTTTGGCTGAACAATCCCCGAGGCGAGGCGCTTAGTCAGAGGCGATTGATTTGGTATGGCATCGCTCAGGACAAGAAAAGCTTCAACCCCGCCGTGGCACGAATCGCGAGCTGGAACTTCGACAGGATCATCCCATGTCATGGGGATGTGATCGAGACGGGTGGGAAGAAAATATTCGAGAAGGTTATGGAGTGGCACATTCAGGCTGCACGGAAGTCGACGTGAAGGAGACGTGTACATGTACCCTCAGCGACGGCGGCAGGCAAAGGCAGTAGATGAGAGACGGTAGTTCGCTAATGTAATAACATGCTAGCAACAATAATTTGATCTATAACTGGTCGTATCCTCGATCACTGCCTGAACCCATTCACTGGGACACTTCTACCATTCCGACAGTCTGATTATAGGAGACATACCGTCTATGATTCAGCCCGACCCACGCCCCACGAGAGCCGGCGCTGCCATTCATACGACCTAACAGCGGCATCCAGCTCGATACGGACTCACTTCAAATCGCCTCTTTCACTGTGACCATGATGATCCTTCCCAGGGTGACTCCATACATCATGGTACCCCCTAAACGCATCCGTTGGATCATACTCCTTCTTCAGCATCCTTAACTTCTCAATCCGCCAATGCTCATACCCAAACAGACTATCCAGCGGCTCGTCACCACGCGCATAGTTGGGGTAAACATAAAGCTTGTCGTCATCCCAGCCCGAATTCTCGATACTCTGCTGTCTCCACGCCTTGCCGTAGGCCTCGATACCAGGCAGAATAGACGGGTCGGTGTAGTCGAATTGCAGCAAGCCGATCATGGTGACGCGGTCGCGGAAGGCGTAGGAGGAGGCGTTGGCGGGGATTTCGGATACGCGCTGGGTGCCGAAAATCTCCCATAGGACGCCGGTGCCGTTGGCGTTTGGGTAGGCTTGCAGAAACTCGCCGTACTTGTTCCATGCATCTCTCTGGATCTTGGGATCGAAGGTGCGGACGTTGTTCGAGTACGTTGAGCGGAGCTTGGTGGTTCCGCATGAAGCTGCGATGCTGCCGCCCGCAGCCTTAAAGGGGAGGTCTGCCCAGGTGTACATGTTCTCGCTGAACATGAGGGAGCCCTTGAGGGCGGCGAAGCGGTGGGTGTATTTTGCTGCTTCGCGCTTGGGGCCGGCGTAGATCATGCTGAGGACTATGACGGGCTGTGTGGATGTCAGTGAAGAATCTCGGACACCGGGCAAGTGGCAAACTCACATCCAGCGAGCCTGGGAATGCAGCAAATAGCACATCGAACGCAAGACCAGCGGGCCATGTAGGCACCATCTCGTTCAGGATCTCAAAGACTTCTTCGAGCTGCGTGCCGTCAAGGATGAGCTCGCCATCGTAGTGCATGGCGCCTGGGGTCTCGGGGAAGGTGTTGAAAGTTGCTGAGACGACGACACCATAATTCTGACCAGCACCGCGCATGCCCCACCAGAGATCGACGTTCTTCTCAGCGGAGACATCGAGAGCTGTGCCGTTGGCAAGGACGACGCGCATACTCTTGAGGGCGTCCAGACCGAGGCCGTGCTTGCCCTGAAGGCGGCCGTGTCCACCGGAGAGTGCACCGCCGACGGCGCCAACGCAGGGGCAGGATCCGACAGCTACAGGTCGTCAGTACTGGAGCGTACGACTGTGTATGGCCGACAATGGCACTTACTGAGTTCGCGGCCAGCGGCATATGCGGCCTCGGCAAGAACGGAGTACTTCGCACCTCCTCCCACGCTGACGGACTTGTCGTGCGCGTTGTACAAGGCCGAACCGAAGTTGGTCTGCAGCTTGATCATGATCGCCTTTTGAATGATGCCCAAGGTGCCACTGTAGCCATGTCCACCACCTTGCGCGAAGAACGGGATGCCGTTGCTGGTTGCGTATTGTATCTGATATCGTCAGTATCCGTCTGGTCGGTCAAGGGATGAGATGTACGCACCGTCGCGACAATATCCTTCTCAGATGCCGGCTCGACGACAGCAGAAAATGTAGGAGCGTTCCACTGCGTCCATCGCTCATCGTGCTTGGCGAAATCACTATTAGACTTGGTGTACAGAGCCGCTCCAGATGACAGCTGTGGGCCAAGCGTCGCAGCGAGGTTGTGTCGCATGAATGGATTGAAGAAAGGCGGTGCAGCAGCAACAGGCACGCAGAGAGATGCGGCGAGAAGGCCTGAGGCCACCGTCTGTGGTGACAACATGCTGTGATCTGCAGCAAAGTCACGAAAGGGAGAAATGAGTGTCACCTACAAGACTGCCCAGACACGCGTGCGTATCGACACGACATATACCGTGACCGGACTACACCAGCGGCGATATGAACCAGCGAGCAGCGAGCCGTGCATGATTGGAGGCTGACGTCGTGAGCGGTGCTCGAGGTGGCGACAATCCTGCGCTGGCACGGTAGACCGCGCGATGAACCCAGTGTATGACGAGCAATCTGTGTCCATGCTAATAGTCATGACCGACGGAGCGGGTCTTGATCGGTGATTGCGCCTGCATGGAAGTCTCGCGTGGGATATTCGTGAAGTCGAAACGAGTCAGTCGAAAAGTGCCAAGAAATCACGGAACCCCGTCCAGAGATGCAGGAACATCAATCGCAACTTCCGCAAGCGTGGACATTTTGCACCGCAGTTGCGAGGATTGGCACATTGTCGTAAGCTTTGCGTGTCAATGCCGTCGGGCCATTTGGGTGCCATGATCGTCCACTCGCGTCTCCG
The DNA here is from genome assembly GCA_002077065.1 of Cryoendolithus antarcticus. Lineage (NCBI taxonomy): Eukaryota > Fungi > Ascomycota > Dothideomycetes > Cladosporiales > Cladosporiaceae > Cryoendolithus > Cryoendolithus antarcticus. Next base: position 299,503 of record NAJO01000040.1, on the reverse strand, counting down.
TCGGACACTGAAACGTTCCGCGAAGCTGTACCCTGCGTAGTAAGTGTGCATATAGGTGCTGTCTCTCAAGCCCCTGCAGGCAACAGTATTCCACAAGTCCCCTCGACACGCGAATCCCAACGTCCAACACTCGCCATCATGTACGTTCCGTGGATCGCCAGCCAGCTGTTGCTCGCCTCAAAGACCAATGCATTCCCTTCGCCAATAGTCGATACGCTTTCCAGCACAGCGGGCACTGCGAAATTGACCCCTGCGTTCCACTTGATGGTATTATCTGTCGCGATAGTTCGCAAACTGGGCAACTTGCTAAGAGCTGTGCGCAGATCCCGTTCACTCCCTTTGGCGAGAATTACCGATTGGGACCGAACAACGAGGGTGCTTGCTTGAACTGAGCTGAGTGCCGAGACCGACCTAACGAAAGACAGGACACTACTTCGAGTACTCCCCCAGCTTTTCCGAAGGTAGCTACCTAGTCAGCGAGCCAGGCTACGGGGAGAACAAGGTCAACGCGACCATCGCGTTCGGCGCAGCGAACGTGCACCTTCAACCCAGTTTCGCGACTGCGAAGCTCCAGTACAATGGCATCGCTGTGTAAGTCCGCAGAACAGGGCAGAACCGGGGGATCAGGTTATGAAGCAGTCTCTAATCCGAAATCGCAGGACTGACGACAACGCTAATATCTACTTCGAGTACACTGGCACAGTTGACGGCACCGGACCAGACACCAAGAAGCTCTTCACTGGCGACCCATCGTTCAACGGCTCCGACTGGGGCTATGGCTGTATGTCCTCTCGGTCTGGTGAATGTGATCTGGCACCTTACTGACCATCTGTTAGCAATCAACCTCTCCTTCCAGACTTCGCCCGGCAAGTACAAGTTCCTAGAGGATGTGAACTACGTCGGTTCGCAGCGCTACATTGTCTACGGTGACAAGATCCTCGGGTTGGAGTTCAAGATCTCGGAGGTGCAATAGATGGTGGTGCAGCAGAGCAGAGGCGATGAGCCATTCTAGTCGTACGCAAGCAAAATGTGCGCAGGTGTGGGAGCGTTCTATGGAGTCTTGTCTCCATTAGATACTCGGAAGTGACAGTAGATAACGAGAGAGTATTGCAAATTAAATATGGATCCGAGAAGGTTCCTTGGTTGAAGCAGAAAGAAAGGTTGACTTCACATGGCCTCAATTCCATTTCGGGGTACAGGTCTTGTCCGTATGCCACAGATCGCCGTCTTTAGTAGTCCAATTACCGCTTGAGTAGTACGAGTTCGCATGCGGGTGCATGGTTTGGATCTTTCCGAACAGAGAGAGTACATGTGTATACAATGGCGAATTGGGCCGCCTTTGCAGAGAGCGAGACGCGTCCGTAAGGTGAGCAGGGCAATTTCCTCGGCTGATCGAGTCGCGCATCGTCTCGAGTCCTGGGCTGCCTCGGTCACAAGAGTCTCGATCGACGAACGATACTGACTACGATACTAATCTCGATAATGAGCATTCGATCGAGACGCACCTGTCGCGTACTGGATGGGATGTGAAACCCCGCGAGATTGCCAAGACCCTCGTTGTGCGACATCTGTAACTGTTTCGAACGAATCAACAATGTCTTCAATCATTGTTCACGTCGCATCGCGCCAGGAAGTAACAGGCTATAGTCAACATCGAGGTCAAGGCAGTTCAACGGTACATGGTAACGTGTCGCTGCCGTCGAGGGATGTGAGAGGTCCCACGCCAAGGTATAATGTCTATTCACTTTCCCCGAGCCCGTTCCAGAGACTCTATGCACCAAACGCCAGGACAAGCTACCAGTATCGTACCACTCTGTGTCAGATCTTCTATGCCGTGGCTGTTACGCCCGGAACTGCTTCCTCGAGCTTGCCGTTCAGCTCGCTCCACAGCTTCTTCTGGATGCGCTGGCCCTTCTCGCTAGGTACGAAGCCGGTAGGACTACGAAGAAGGATCAGTATCGTGATTTTCAGCTCCGAACGAGAGGATGGATTGACTTACGGTGCTGGCTTGTTGTCCCAAAGGAACTCGCCATGCTCGTTCCTTCCATGCTTGCCCACGGCGGCATCGACCAAAGTCCTCGAGCCGACCTCGGTCTCCCGACCCATGATGATAGCCTGTGTGCAGTGTCAGCACATGCATACGAGTAGGAGCGAGCGGGAAGGCTGCCACATACCATGAAGTTCATCATCTTGGAGCCGAAGCCAGTGTCGCGAAAGACGGAGCTCTTGCAGAAGCCGGGTGTGAGTACGCTGATCAACACCGGACTCTGGTCGCTGATCGGGTTCTGCTTCGCGAGCTCGCGGACAGCGAACAAGAGGAGCAGCTTGGAGACGTTGTAGCTGTGCTACCAGTCAGTATAAAGCTTGCAGCGAGCATCACAACGGATCGGAAACATACCGATCGCCCATATTGGACTTCTCAGGCGAGTTGAGGGTAGCAAGAAGCTTCTCGGAGTCTTGCTCGGTGAACTTGGCCATGGTGTACACCTCAGATCCAACAAAGGTCAAGACGCCGTCCTTCTTGTTGGCCTTTGCGCTCTCGCGGAGCTTTGGCAGAACCAGCATTCCCATGAGGATCGTGCTGATAACATTGACAGTGATGGTGCTCTCGTTGCCCTCCATGAGCTTGAATTGCTTGGTCAGAATACCGGCGTTTGCGACGACGGCATCGAGACGGGTAAGGGTGTTGACTTTCTTGCCGAATGCTTCGATCGATGCGTAGCTGGAGAGATCGAGAGACCAGACCTCGAGGTGTGTCTTCGCCGCTAGCAGAGAAGACTGCCGAATCTGATCCGCGGCGACATTTCCCTTCTGCTGATCGCGACATGCAAGAATCACCCTCTCGGCGCGCATGTTGGCGAAGTGCTTCGCAGCTTCGAAACCGAGTCCGACATTTGCGCCTGTGACAATGATTGTCTGGCCGCTCAAATCTTTCTTGGGGAGTTTTGGCGTGACAAAGAACTGGGAGTAGAAGAAGTTGGGCATTTTGGCGATGAGTGAGGAGTAGGGAGGAAGCAGTGAGGTATTGATCAGTAGGTGAGTGTGGAATGTGTCAAGTCGTGATTTCGAGGTTACATATGCGATCGAGATGCGCCACATGCACTGTTTTGTGGTTTGTATGGAGCGGACGAACCTCAAAGCCGCCGGGACTTCGATCAACCCCACGCTAACGACTGCACCTGCATTCATCGGACTTGCAGGAGCTACAGTACCTTAACACGTACCCCCGTCCTGCTGTCGCGATGTGACATGTCTGCTTACACGAATTCGGTGATGTAGCGACTCACCACAACGACCATGTATTGAGTCGAGATGGATTCATAGCGCCACGACAGACGATCTTGCTGGGCATACCGAGATCACGTATCACGAAACATCTACCGAGCTTCCAGCACAGTGGCGCCTTCTCTTGCTTCCATCGGACATCGGTCGATAATATGCAGCGGACATCCAGCGAACAGCGTAGGAATGCCGCGACGCATTGACACGATCCGAGGATCAGCAATGTACACTGATCGATACTACTGAAATGTAAGGTAAGTATTGATCGCGAACACGCCTTCTTCATCTCGACTTCGACTCTATTTGCATCGCGTCGTCCAGGTTCAAAGTATCCCCATAATCACTCTTGTCAACCAGACACCATGCTTTCCCTCATCGCCTCCACAGCGGTCCTCCTGGGCACGGCCTCGGCTGCCGCGCTACCTTCGGTGTGCGGGTGAGTGCGCTGAAGTCAGAAGCAAAAGTGTACAAGTCTGACACACCACAGCAAAACATGCGCGCGCGTCCCTCCTGCGGTGTCAATGCAATCCAGTGGCTGCTACAAGCCTGCACCCAAGGGCTTTGAGTACGGCCACTGGTACAGGACTTACCAATCGCTGCCAGGCGTGAGTCAATAACGTGCCAACCGCATTACCAGGAGCACGAGCTGACAACTTTCAAGTCTGAGTACATGCATAACATCGAGCTTTTCGCATCCCCCGGCGCCACCACGGATGTCCACAAGACCGACTTCATCACTTTCCAAGTCCCTGGCTGCGATCACATCTACAGCATCTACGGCTACGAGACGTATACTGATTACACCGACGTTAAGACCTTTCACGGCACTGGCACGCTGGAGCAAGTCTCCGGGCCGTTGGAGATTGTCGCATACGGATGGGACACTGCCTGTGACCCATACATAGTTTACTGGGAGCCCGGCCCAACGGGCGACTTCGGCTTGACGACTATGTCCAGCAGCCCAACTGGCCCCACGCTGAAGACTTTCACCGATCTGGTGGCGGACATCAAAGCGCTTGGCCACGATGATCTGATCGCGCAGGTTGACAAGCTTGACTGGATTCCGTACGACGGCGCGAGGAAGGTTGTCCCATACCCACAGGCGAGCAAGGAAGTGCTCGAGAACAAGAACATGCCGGACGCGTCTGGGAAGTGCCCGACTGATGGCGAGAGTATCTTTGGGCAGCGCGTGATGAAGTACGTGAAGGACTTATAGAGGTGGTACAAGAGAGGTCAATCTCATCTGAGCGGATTGGACGGGCGAGAGTGCGGAATGTTGAAGCAGGAGAACCCGGCTTAGAGTCGATGAAATAGGCCGGAGTGTATCAATTGCGAATACTTCAAGTCCATCCATATGTTACCTTGTTCTCTATCTGCATGTATTTGCCCTGGCCTACGTCACCCCACATCGTTCGAGACGCGTCGGGTTCAGACGGGTTGCAACCTATCTGTACGTCTTCCATTTTTCCCATCGTATGCTATGCTCGTAGTATCGGAGACGCGGAAAGAGCATTCCACACATGCTCGCACGTAGCAAAATGCCACATGGTACGATGGCCCGCTGTGCTGCGGTCTTGACGGACTACGGCAGCGAGGAGATGCCTTTCCTCAATGCCGCATTCAATTCGAACGTGCCGAAGCGATCTCTGCAGCACCACTCCGGTGCAATTAGACGCCGTCGAGCACCGCAAGCCTGTCCGCCTCCGTGAACAACTATTTATGGACTGCTCCGTAGAACGCGCTCGACTTGGTCAGGACATGGGAGTGTCGGGACGTGCGCCTGTGTGGTCGGACCTGCGGTATCTTGTTTGACATTTGTGTCCTCCACAATGTCCGGACACATTCGATTTGCGGTAGCAGGAGTGGCACAGCATGCTCAGGGATGGTGCAGGCCGTCAACACCGTACATGATCACTCCGAGAAGCGTTGATATAGAAGGTCAGTCTGCCGGATGGTCATAATCGAGCAGTCTACCTCCTTTACTTTCCACACTTCAACAGCCATATCACCTCAATCATGGTCCTCATCAAAGTTTCTCGTACCGCGCTCATCAATCCTGAGGGCGCCGAGCCTGAGCTCACCGTCGATCAGATGTGGCAGGGTATGGTCATCAAGGCCCGCAAGCCGCAAGAGTTCGTCAAGCTCATGGAGGGCTGCGAAGTTACTCGTGAGAACGAGCACGGCTTGACACGCATCGTCACCTTCAAGAACGGTTGGGGACCACCCGGTGGCAAGGCTGAGGAGGAGATCGCTTTCCATGCGCCTATGAGAGTCAGTCTATTGTCCCTCAAGCATCGGAATTTCGTTCGCTGACTTCAGTAGGTCGATTTCGCGATGCAACAGACCGGCGAGCGCATTAGCAACATCATCTCCACGGACTGTGACGACCCAAGCAAGCTCTACATGACGTTCACTATCGAATGGGTGAGCTAGCAAGCCTCTCCCACCCCCCGAAACATCAGCTGACGCTCGTCTAGCCGCACCCAGACCTCAAGGAGGGCTCGGACGAAGCTAAGGAGAAGTGGCAGCAGGTGCATGATATGACCAAGCAGATAATTCAGTCTACCAACGAGACTGTTCGCCAAATGGTCAAGGATGGTGTTGTTGCATGAGGTGAGACTGTCGCTGCTAGCATTAAGGGCGTTGAGCTGGGTGGCAGCAATACATGGAACACGTAGTACTTGATCAAATGACACAGATGGCAAACTCATCCAGACGTTCTGTCAAGCACCAGTCATCCAGTCGTTGTGTAGGTGCTAGGAGTACTTCAGGGATCTACTTGGCAGACCATTTGTTCAGACGATCTTGGGTAATTATTGGAATTTTCCCGGTGCAGAGCAGAATTTGCGCCCTACGATCAGGTCTCTTGAACGAGAAGCCATTGACGACCATGATGTCCCAGACCCAGCATCGCATTGGCAATGCCCATGGACACGTCAAAGCCTTGGAGAATGGGTCGTGATGGTGCCGAGGACGATAATGCCGCCTGTAGCTTGTCCATGTTCCTCCACAGTCAATGTACATCATATCGGAAGTGGATGAAGTTGTTCACTCTACTATTTTTGCCTCAGGCAGCAGGACTCGAGTCGGAGAATCTCAAGCCCTTCGGTAGCGGGACGGGTAGATCAAAGGAAGGAACGCCACAAGCTTCCAAACAAGTGGGTCGGCGCGGTGCATTCAACTTTCCGCGACCTCCTTCTCGACAACACATTCCACCATCTCCCATGTTTGCTGCAAATGATTGGCCGGCGGAGGTGTACATGTCCATCATGACTCCTGAGAACCGTCAAAGATGCGCCGATTGACTAGGCATGCAGTAGGTGTGAGTATTTCTCGCCACGAACAGTGAACGATGCGCCGATATTGGCGGACATCCGCAGTACGTTGATCTCACTTGCGTCGATCTCTCCTACTGTCCACCCTAGCAAATTGACCTAACATCATCCTACCTCTGATCGTTCATAACTCTTGCGACCACGCGAACGAACCTGCTACCCTGATACTCAATCTTTTCCCCCCTACAGCACCATTACGATGTCAGACTCTGAGAAGTCTGATCGCAAGGTCGATGATCAAGACTCCCAACATGCGGTCATCATCGACAATGTAAACGAGGAGGAGCTCACACCGCTGAGGCTCCTCACTCTAATTGCGGCTCTGGTGTTGAGTCTGTTCCTGGTGGCGTTAGGTATGAAGTTTTCGCGGAGAGAAGCCTCATGTGATGACCACTGACGAAGGTAGATATGACCATCATCGCTACAGCAATACCCAAGATCACGGAAGACTTCAAGAGCATCGAGAATGTTGGCTGGTGTGGCTCCTCTCCATGAACGGCAATGCTTGGAGGTTGACACTGACGACTTGCTAGGTATGGCTCAGCGTTCTTCCTCACAGTCGCCTCATCGCAATCCATGTGGGGAAAGGCATACAAGTACTTTAGTCTGAAACTCATATTCTTGGTTGGCATCGCGATCTTCGAAGTCGGCAGCTTGATTTGCGGCCTAGCAAAGAACAACACGACACTAATTGTTGGCCGTGCGATCACTGGACTTGGAGGAGCCGGCGTTCTAGCAGGCTGCTACAGCATCATCGCAACATCAGTGGCAGCTCACAAGCGGCCTGCGTACACTGGCATACTGGGTGCGACATACGGCATTGCCAGCGTGGTTGGACCTCTCCTCGGAGGAGCTTTCACAGACCGCATCTCCTGGCGGTGGTGGTATGTCACCTCTACGCGCGCTCTATGAGACCTCGCTGACAAGGACAGCTTTTTCATAAACTTGCCAATCGGCGCGGTCAGCGCAGGCATCATCTTCTTCTCTTTCTCGACCCCGAAGGCTCAGCGAGAAGATCCGGCACGCAGCGCGCCAATGCGGGAGAAGATCCTGCAAATGGACTTGCCCGGCACGTTCATCATTCTCGCGGCGATTGTGTGTCTGCTGCTTGCATTGCAGTGGGGTGGCATCTCAAAAGCCTGGAACTCGGCCGATGTGATCGGCACTCTGGTCGGCTTTGGGACTCTTGTCATCGCCTTCATTGTCGTGGAGTATTTCCAAAAGGACCGCGCCATGCTCCTACCGCATCTGTTGAAGAAGCGGGAAATCTGGCTTGGTGGCCTGTACAGCTTCTTGTGAGTGCTCACCACCGACGTGCAGGCACAACAAGCTGATACTGCAACAGTCTCGGAGGCGCATTCTTCGAGCTGGTATACTTCCTTCCGCTGTACTTCCAGTCTGTACAAGGGACGACGGCTGTCGATAGCGGAGTGAGGAATCTTGCTTTGATTCTCAGTGTCAGTAAGTACAGGCACTTGCATACAACGAAGCAGCAATTCGTGTAAGGCAGATGCTAATCGTATGTCGTAGCACTATTCACGATCATATCCGGAGGTCTGATCACGGCGTTCGGATGGTTTACACCGTTCATTGTGATCGGGTCAGCACTCGCCACTGTAGGCTTCGGCCTCATCTATACATTCAATACCACTTCGAGCGCTGGTGTGTGGATCGGCTACCAAATTCTCACTGGCGCTGGACTTGGGTCAGTGAGCCCTCATCTTCCATCGCTGACATATTCACGCGCATGTCACGGCCGAGGGCCGCGCGGCGCTCATCACTTGGCTACATTATTGTCGCAGCTAGGGCGGTCTATGCAAGCATAACTGACAAATCCGGCAGAATGTGCTTCAACACCCCAGTAATGGCAGGCCAGGCTCTTAGTTCGCAAGAGGATGTCCCTACAACTACCGCAATCCTCATGTGTGAGTCAATATGCATTGAATCCTTCAGCTCTCGAGCCGATGCTGACACCGTACCAGTCTTCCAAACACTCGGCGGCGCAATCTGGATCTCCGCCGGCGAATCAGCTTTCACCAACTCCCTCCTAGCTGCCCTTAGCATCCACGCTCCACAGGTGAACCCGGCAGACGTATTAACGGCTGGTGCGAGCGGTCTACGTGCGGCATTCACCCCCGAGCAACTCCCCGGTATCGTGGATTCGTACATGGAGGGTCTCAGGATCGCCTTCATCCTTGGCATCGCGCTCACGGGCATGGGTACGCTACTCAGCCCACTGTTTCCGTGGGTCTCGATCAAAGTCAAGACAACTGCTGCAATGGGATAATGGTCAACCTGCGTGTGGCTCGGTCCAGGCGACGTGGCTACATGTGCCTTGTTGCACATAGTTCAGCTTCACGTAGCACAATCTTAGCTTCTGAGATCAGCTCGGCTTGGCCGCTGGCGTTTGGCGTGCTTTGGGGATTTGGAGGAGAAACTCATAGACGCATATAGATCATGGCTCAGGGCTTAGGTAGTGTAGTATTACGAAAAAGCCCGTCCGCGCTCGGAAAAATCTAAAAAGCCCTCATGCTGCTACTTCGCTCACCGCGAGCGCCTGAACACGTCTGTAACGTCGGCGAGCACACGTAGTCCGGTGATCGTTGTCTCGCAACTTCAAGTAACAATGCGTAGTCAGACTATCGATTCTAACGTTGCAACTGAGCGGTACCTCACAAACAGCTTTAATCTTCAGGATCTCTAGGTGTTGAGGAGGAGTGGACGTAGCTGGAGGCTGACTTGACAACATGGCGTGAAGTTTTGGTCACTGCCGACACCCACCTTTCCATATTGATCTCTGAGACAGCCTGCTGTCCTACATTCCTTTCGCACGCATGAGTGAGTCGTATTAGCACCAGGAAGCTCGGCGGACGAAGCTAAGTAGGACATTGACGGACGCAGCTCCGCCACCTGCGTCTTCACAGCTTCTCACCGGTTTGTCGACTCTCAGGTCAGCGTATCTGCGAGCTGGAAAGTATCGTTGCTGCTCCCCAAGCGTAGAGGAGCAAGTCAAGATGCCGCTCTCGCAAGCAGCGTAACTTCCCAAGCGTCAACAAGCGATGACCGCCTGCGGCACTGACACGACAGTGCATATGGCTGAGAGCTGCACAGGCAAAGTTTGATAGCTATCCATTCGTCACGATGAATGAGATCACAATGATGCTCGCTTCAAGCCTTCAGATTCGCCTGGCGAGTCCCAAACCACACATATCCAGTCGATCTTTCACCTCGGATGGTCTTTCCTGCGAACAACGTGGTCGGCCACGATCGAGTGATTGTCTGCAGCGACGCACATGGCTTGCAATGACGACTGAAAAACTACATGTAGGTGGGTGAAAGCGAACACGGTCGTCGTAGTGTCCATTAAACTTCAGCAGGAGTACGCTGCTAGTGAGAATCTGGTTATCACAGCGACGGGTTAAGTCGCTTATCGAGGCGAGACTGCCCAGAGACGCTTCTGACGCTGTGCTGCAGGCGAAGGATTTCGTACATTGAGAAACCCCACGGCCGTAGCGGACGGCATCATAATCAGTTGATGTCGTGTTCCTCCCTCCCGTTCGGGACTGGCTGACGTTCCGAAGCGATCCATCGCACCTCGCCGTCAGCCTCAGCCGCACCCTGGCTGCAGCAGTGGACTTTGCTCACGGCGACTGCAGGCATGTGGAAAAGTGGGGATCTAAGTGGATGTAGCGGCCAGGCTTCAACGGCGCACTGGGCAACAAGGTAATGATAGGCGTGTGACAAGGATCAGGAATGTCAGAGCAGCAGTACTCGGTATCTTTGTCAACCATGCGATTGTCGCCTCTACATGCTGAAGCTCGTTGCGGCAGGTACATCCAAATTGTTTCTGGGAAGATCACAGATGCGACTTGCCAGCATCGCAAACTTGAGTTCATTCGCCCACTCTGCTCCACAGCTGGTCTGCGATACGGGGACCACTGTCATATGTCTGGTCAGGTCTGACTGTGCGAGTGCATAGATCTGTCGTGATCTGTGCACCAACTGCTATGGAGCGCAAGCCAAGCGACGCTCAGGCGGTCTGAGACAGAGGCGTCAGCAGCAGATCCAACCGTTAGATCTCACATCCGCCGGCCGCAAGGTCTGTCGTGTCAGCGGCATGCTGTGCAGTCGCTGCTGGTGCGGTTGGATTGTCTCATAGCTGCTTCAGGTAGCCAATTCGCACAAGTCAGGGGACACCCTGTCGGAGGGCAGCGGCGGAACGGACCCTGTGCGGTCTGAGCACTCTAATTGTGATTCACTTGCGTGAGCACGTGGGGAAGGGACGCTTGCAATCAACGCTTGCCACTATGCCGGGTCACCACCAGACGTCGTTTTGTTCTAAGATTGACATACCGTCTTGTCCAAGTGTTTAGAATTGCCGATATCGATGTCTACATACTTGTACGCTCAGTAAAGCTCATCGATTCCCATGCAGCTGTCCTATGCTGAGCCTGCAGAGCTGTCGGCTTGGCTACGTGCTGGCAGGTGTCTGTCAGTGGAGCGCCGTTGCGGGAGAGGAAGCGCGAGTGCAGGGCGCCCGCATCCTTCGCGCACATCTTCGCGTCCACTTCGACGCGTTTGGAAGGTCGTAATGACGGCCTCCTGTCAGGTTGCGCTGGTGAAGTCTGTTGGTGACAGACGGAGTTGCGGTCACGCCTCGGGACTAGCGAGTCGCAGGTGTGAACGCCAGATCTCTCATACCTGCAGGAACCACGGGCGTCCGACGCCTCCCTGTTGGCGCTGTGAATCCGCAGAGTAAGGTGTGACAGCTCTTCATCTCGAAACGGCATACGGAGCGGACCACAGATTGCCGTACTCACTGCAGAGGCACTGCCGATGCGTCGCATCGTCGGTGGCGTGAGCGTATTTCATTCCTGGGAAGGATTCGCGGACGATCTGTTCGCACTCCGACCGGCATCAAAGCTGGCCGACGGAACGCATTCGCAGCTTGTGATTACCAAGTTGCGCAGCAGCTGCTATACAGAGACCTATGCTGACGTGGTCGTCTACGCGCACTAACTCACGTTGAAGGTTGTGTAGTACATGGCGAAGTCAGCACATCCTGTGGACGGCCCTTGGCCCAAGAGCCTAGCTTCTACTGAGTGGACCGTGGTGGAGCTGGAACGAGTAGAACACATGGGGAACTACCATGGATGGGAGGTGCGATCTCTGAAACGCGACTCGGAGAGGCGTTGGGGACCGGCGCGTCTCATTCGAGCGGGTACAGATTTAAGGTACTCGTCGGCTTGTACCTATGTTGGTGTGGGCCCGCTTGTACGCCAATGAAAGCAAGAGCTACGCATCCGAGACCACTCACAATACAGCATCGCGAACATGCTGGTCTGCCTGCAGTCCTCAGGATCGGGGCCAGTGCTATAGCTTTTCCAATCGGGTCATTGTCCCGACCAGGGCGCAAGCTAGCCTAAAGTTGTGACGAGCAATTCCTAGTGGCCTCGCATCACCCAACCTTTGTCAAACGGTGCCTGCAGCATCTCACAGCGTCCGCGTGGAGTCCTAGCGGACGGTCACAGAGCTGAACATGCTGAACCATCATCGGCATTTAGTAGTGCGCGCTCGTACCTTTCACCTCCCTGGCACAGATGCTGGACTAGTACTTGAACCCTTACCTACCCTTGGGTGTCGCCACATCCGTCGAATCCGCGCTCATATCATACAAAAATCCACCTTCGAATCTATTCTCCGCAAGCTCGACGTAGCCTCTTCACACTACGATGGCGGTTGTCGATGTTGCTGGGGTCGGAAACCTCATAGCTTGCACAGAGGTATGTTGTCCGCAACCCGTTGCTTTACGTATACTGATATTCTATAGTGCGCTCGGCTTAAGATCAGATGTGATAAGAAAGTATGTCCCCATGCTGTGCTCCCTCATGCCGTGACTGGATCGACAGCACGGATTCTATGAACCGGAATCGCTATTATGCTGGACAGAGGTGACGAGGTCTCCACGTCTCCGATACTTGCACGACAGCCAAAGCACATTCATGTGTCTTCGAACAAGCAACATCGAACAGTGAAACTCGTGTAGACCGCATATCGAAGACGGTTGCCGCAGCCACATCCTCTATACGGAGTATCCTCCGACAATTTATGAGGAGAGGTACGCTTGCTATCCAGTGCCTTATGCTGACACTTCTCGTAGGTACCATGCGGACCATGTACGAGCAAAGGGATAAGCTGCGCCGCTCGGCGATCTCGGCGATCTGACGCCTCCGCAAGACATGAGCGTCAACGAGAACGTCGCACAGCGCAAAAGTCGAAAGATAGCGCGTCAAATACAGACACCACCATGAGCGATACAGATCATGATGGGACCACAAGGAGTCGAGCCTCTACCTCAAGCGCACACAGCACGCAGTACCCTGTCTACGGACAATACCACGACCTGCAGCATCCCCACGATTTTCAATCGCGACTCGACATCCCCCTTGTGACGACGCCGACCAGTGATGCACTCACAGCCAGTCCTTCCATGGCACTGAGCGGCGTGTCTCATCCGTCAGATCTCGCGCTCTCTCTCGCCGAGTTCGACTATTTTGACCTGTCTTTCATGCACGGCAACGGCAGTGACATTACACCCACTATGAATTTCACCGCGCCTCTGTCTACCGCAAACGGCACCGACTTCGCCCATGCTATCGCCAATTATGACAGCGCTCACGGGCGTCCACCAACCTCAGATGCAGAGATGAGTGAGTTGTCAGTAGCACAGACTGGCTATTCCACCCAGCTGCCTCTCCACACCCATGCTGGTCCTTCCTCACGCGTCGAGTCCACCTTGGACGAGCACAGTCGATCAATGAATTCATCGAGAGTGGATCTCCAGAGACAAAACGGCAACCACATCTTGACAGACGAGTTCCCACGTGGACCGACTCAGTCGATGCATTCGTCGCATACCGATCTGCGACAATTTGCCGCTGGCCTCAACCAAGTGCGCCCCGCATCGGCATCTAACGACCAGAAGATCATGAAATCAACTCTGTACGACCGTGTCAGTCCAAGCTCACTTACAGTCGTGAACTTCTACGATACGGAAGTTGTACAGGTCGTCCAGGACGCCTGGCCAAATTTTCGATGCAACCCAGCCCGAGTCGAATTGCCGAACTTCAAGACTACGTCTACTCATCTACAGGGCCTGGCAGATATACTTCGCAATCAAGACGTGTGGAGAGATTGGCATCCCGCAATTGACGAGCCAACAAGCTCAGCTTCGAGAATGATTCCTCACGTTCGATGTGAGCCTGTGCACAGTCACACGCGCGATAAGCTGGCTAGCATCACCCAGACGATGCTGTCTGCCACTCTAAAACGCCACAACGTCGTCACCGAATCAGCGCCCAACTTCTACAACATGGATGAGACGAGTGCAAGTCATGGCTATGTCGTCTTACCGCCCGTCAGCACACTGGAGAATTTCTTCAATGCATATGCAAGTCGTATGGAGTACACGTACCCGAGCGGAACCACGATGAGACCAAACGATATGCTTGCTTCTAAGCAACCGTGGATTCCAGCCTTAGTTCTATTGTTGATGCTCAGTGCCGGTGCCATCGGCACGGGATCTCGGGAGTCGTACTTCTTTTCCATTGGCCTTACGGAAGTCGCTCGCGTCAACATGCTGCGAGCTGTAGACGACAATTCTGAGCTCAGATCGGAGCCACTCCTCCTACGATGTGCTCTGCTCGTCACTGTGCTGGCGGCTTTTAGTGGAGACAAGTGCCAAATGGATGCGGTTACAGGCAACCGTGCAGTGTATATTACCATGTTGTCGCAGTCCGGTCTGATGGAACACTCCGATCAGTCAATGTCTATCGCGGACTGTCGATCAAACACCGAAGCCTCGTTCACCAAATGGAAGGAATTAGAATGTCGGAATAGGTGCGTGTCTTTCTGACCACCGTATGAGTATCCTGGACTGACACCTTCTTACAGGCTTGTTTACTCCTGGACATCGGTCGACCTGGAGCTTAGTCTGTTCTACGACACACCACCTCTGATGTCCATCAACGACATGCGCGTGGCCATACCGAGCGAGGACAGCTTGTGGCAAGCCGTGTCTGCGGCTGATTGGCTACGAGCAATTGAGCAGAAAAGCATCGGCAACGCAACGTACTCCGCCAACCCATCGCTCAGCGAGCTATTCCGCGGATTCACCGACGCAAGGACCACTCCGAGTCGAGTATCTCCCTGGACGCTTAGACTTTTGCTCCATCCCATACAAGCAATGGTCTGTCACATTCGACAACTGCTCGGCTGTATTGAGCAATCAGGGAATAGTCGCAAGCCACTTCGAACGACAACAGGAAACAGCATGCGCGGTCAACTCAGTCAGGTGCAATCGCTACTACGGCAGTGGTGGGATCTCGCACATCCTACATTCGCCAACGACTTCGAGCCCTGCTTACAGACTCGCATCACTCTGGTTCTCTATCATCTCATAAGTCTAAACGCCGTCACTTCCTTCGCGATGATTGAGGACCTTGCCAGGACGACAAACGGTCCTGGAGAAATGAGCCAATCCGCGCATTTGTGTTGCGATGACGTGGAAGAGGTGAGTCATTTCCTGCGTACGACCTCAGCCCTGGGGGAGACCATTTGCATCAGTCGCTGTCCGATGCCATTGCTAATTCATCAAGGCTTTCTTCCATGCAGGTCAATGTTTGCGACATCTCAAGGCACTACCTAAGTCCGTGCGGCCACTGTGGTGGCCCGCCGCTGTTTACCGAGTTGCTCTAGTCGCTTCGGTCTGCACGCTCGCTAATTCACGCCCACAATGGTCCATGCAAGAGGGCATGAGCCACAAATCGCAAAACGCCAAGGTGGTACTGATCAATCACTGCCTGCCGGACGACCATGTGCTGGAGAGCTACCGCAAGTCTCGTGAAGGCGAGCCAGCACTGCTCATGGATGACGGATCCGTGCTTGATATTATATGGACTGTCACTGTCATTGACTATTGCGTTGATCTACTGAACCACGACTTGGTCAGCGCTTTCTCCCTTGGCATTCGCAATCGACTAGAGACATTGTCGTCCCGCTGGGGACCTTTCGGATAGACAAACGCACCGGCGAGTGCAGGACTTGGGTATACAGGACGCTGTTCATTGGCTGCATGGCAGGAGTAGAGGGTACGACCATGTATGATTTCACTGTTTCCTGATCACTGCAACGTACCACCGAGCTTCTCCTTCGCATGGCGTGCTCGCAATAGACTTCAAGTGGAACGTCATGACTTCCTGGTGTCGACGCAACTCTGACTTTGCTCATCCTGTTCGTGTCGCCTACGCGCGATACGAAACCACACGTGTCCGCCCTAGTAAATGCACACTCGCTTAAGCCGCAACCACAACCAGCCCGCAGACAGGCATGACCCTAGTTCGGTAGATGTCGCGTTAGATATGCATAAAGGGGGGGGTCTGCACACCCCCACACCCTTTCCAATCCGACATCACTCCACACCTTTGGGTGAGATTGTCGTGCATATGCGCATGCAGGGTTTCGAATCCTTCTGACGGGTACTGCGGCGGACTTCCGCTGCGTCTTCAGCTTGAACATTTCGCGGGCAACGCACCCTTGCAATCATACTGACTACAGGCGCTACACATCTCTGCTCCGTGCGGCTCCAGGAGCTGCTGACGGAGATCCACACCAACAGGGAGAATTCAATGGCAAGGCTCGTGATACGCACGTTGCTTCCACGCGATCTGCGAAACGGCTGCTCCGCTGCGTCGGAGCGTGCTCCACATGAGCACTTAGCAGTGGTAATAGCGCAGCAACCTCCGCGATTTGTAGCCATTGGGATCGGAGAGTTTTGCAAGGCTGGGGATCCTGCTCGGGACGACTCTGACGCCGCGTCGTTGTACATGTTTGCCCGTCTGACATTCAGGCGTGGGATGCGAGTGTTATGCACTGTCACAAGCGATCCCTCAGCACTCCGGCGGACCACCCTTCGTATCTTTGGCGTCGTCATTGCATTACCAAGCTGGCGCGCGATATCAAAGCCGTCAGGATGCTGGTACGCGTGTCGACTGCGGAGCCGCGTTAACGCTACATGCGCCCTCATGATCTCCGACACAAAGAATCGATTCTCGCCCATACGCGTAAGATGAACATTTTGTCGCATGGACTATCTCCACAGCGTCAAGATCGCCGGCCCGCACGCCCCATGCCATGTGCCCTGCGCGACGTTGCGCGAGGCAAGCCCGTCAGTCGGCGTGCCGCGATATCGCAGAGTGGAGCTGTGCAGCAGTAGCGCCTGGAGGACAACCAAAGTGTAGATCAGGCACGAGCTGTCATTCGCATGGCTAGTTGTTTATGTCCGGCCTCCGAGACTAGCAGAAGTACTGCATCTTCGCCACAAACCTCACCACGACGTTGCGCCAATAACGCTGCAGCACTGTGAGTAGCTCTGCGAGATAGACGAAGGGCATTTCTTGGCTAGACACGCTTTGCGGGCATGCTCGGGACGCGCATGATGGAGGTTGCATCGTTTCCGTGGCTGTATGTCGTTGAGGAAGTCTGCATGCATTGCTTGACTACTGCAACGATTGGAGGCACAATCGAAGACAACCAATACGCCGACTACCTGGGATACACGACCTCGTGTGAACTTGGCTGGTCCCGGCAATGAGCTCATGACCTCTCAGGGTCGCTTCTGAAGTTGAGACAGTGTACACGACACAACCATCATCAAGTGCACTGACTTACAAGGGCTTTTGGACAGATTGACTCTATCGACACAATGGTACAGATACGGAACAAGGGCTCCTATCCTCCCAATATTCGTGGAGCTACGGAATCCGTGGCATCGGACGTCCTGCAGCTCCTCGATCTTCTGATTACTCATCACTCTAACTTTCTCAGAATCCTTGCCTATCGCTTGAGGCATAGTGAGCACCCCAACGGCTGACATGACACATACCCCAACTAAGGATCTCACACGATCTAGTAGATGCCTGGAATAATCCGATACGGCACCTTACGCTTCTGCTCAAGGAATGCATCTCCGTACTGCGGAAGTGTCAGTGATGTGTACTCGGCTCATCGGGATCTTGGCTGTCAAGACTCACGCGCTCAATACAGTACTTGTCCAAGATGGGCAAAGCACGGGCATAGAAGTCGTAGAAGAAGAAGACGCCAATGAAGGCGCCCCAGAAGTAGCCGGCAGCGACCATGGCGTAACCCTGAAAATCGTCAGCATTGGTATTCGCCAATGCGAGGCAGATCTGCAGCACTTACAGCACGCCAGAGAGTATAGCCTCCATAGTTTATGTTGAGAGCAATCGAGAAGAGTCCACCAGCATAAGGCTTGCCCTTATTTTTCGGATCGGACTTGAAGGACTTGCGCTGTATCTCGCTGAGCTGCTCGAAGAAGATGCCGAGTCCGAAGAGTCCGGCGCCGAGCAAGAATGCAGTACTACCAAGAGGGTCATTGGTCGCGGCCGATGACCAGCTCCAGAGCGAGAGCAGTGCGTTGATCGAGTTGAAGACAGTGTTGAAGACGCCGATCATGATAGCAGCTTGCGGCGGACATTCCTGCTCAGAGGTAAAGATGACCCAGACGATTTGCTTGTAGCTAGCACCGATGGCGCAAACAAGCAGGCCGAAGTAGTATGGCTGCAGACCAAGAAACGCTCCAGTGGTGTTCTGCTGAGCGACGCTGCTGATCTGGCCACCGGCGGCTTCGATAGGCACCCGACCCCAGCGGGAGAAGAGCATGTACTGCCAGGCGATGTCGGCGAGACGCAGGACTACGAGCAAGATGGTGCCAGTGGGCGTGGAGCGCTTGACGCGAGAGGGGAAGTTGACATTATGGACTTTCGACTGGGGTTTCAGATCAGATTTGCCTTTGACCTGGCCATTCTGTGCGGCTTGGGAACCCATAATAGACGAGTTCTCGATGGCAAGTATGAGTTGGACTAGAGGATTGCGCTTAAGTAAGATATCTGCCATGCACTGCTGACTGCTGTTGTCTTCATATGGCGGCACTCACGGGTGATATATCGTATGTGCAAACGCTGTGAGCGGACGTACGCTACGTTGATCCGTCGCCATCGCAAGCATCCGTCCGCTCTCTGCTGTATTACAATCTGACCAGTGCCCACGGAAAGTTGATCGTGTCGTGTTCGGTGTTCCGTACATGCGCGGCAGATCGGGCCACGCTCGACTTGAGTAAGCTGAGGTTGTAGGATGGCACATCAACGCCTGAACCCATGTCTTTCCGGACACGCACTGTCGTTAGGCGGATGTATATCCAAGAATGATTGTGGCCGCCGCTGGACGATCCACCTGCGCGGACATCCTGTTCGGCGGACGTTTCGTAGCTAGACACCAACACGTTGACCCCCAGATGCACGTGCGTGAGATCAAGTAGTATACCTAGTCCGCCATATGTAGTGCTCGACGAAGACTGTTCTGCAAGTACCCTTTCCTCGCGTCCATCGTTGTGTGGAGCCATGGCAGCCTATACTTTGTTGCTCGTGGCGGTCCTGGTGTGGATCGGAGTAGTTGTTCGACAAGTTGCAAAATCGAGGAAAATCCCCGCAGGAGCATATCGCACATTCCCTGGTCCAACAGGTACCTTCATCCTGAAACTCGGTCTAAATTCAGAATGCTGATCAGTGTTCAGGCATCCCATACATTGGCCGGGTCCACGACATCCCCTTCAAGCACAACTGGATCAAGTTCAAGGAGTGGGACGACCAGTATGGTCCAATCTACCAGTCCACACTCTTTGGCGAGAACCACATCTGGGTCATGCGTGAGAGCATCGCGCATGAGATCCTCGGCAAGCGAGGCGCCATCTACTCCGATCGACCAGGCATACCCGCGGTACCGGGGTCTAAGAGCGAAGGAGAGTATCTCCCTCTACTCGGTTTCAACGACGCGTGGAAGCGCCAGAGAAAGTTCGGCCACACTATCTTGCAAGGTAGGTCTGTCCGATATGTCCTCATCTGGCGGAGCTGTACTAACGTTAGCAGGCAACTACCACAATTCGTACCACAACCTGCCCGCAGCGGAGTCGTCTCGTCTCCTTATCAAGCTTCTCGAGGAGCCTCTCGAGTACTCCCACTGGCTGGACCAGTACACCAGCCGCATGATCTGTCGCTTGGCATACGGCTTCCCAGACCACAGCGTCGACCTTAAGAAGAACGCATTCGACCTGCTCTTTGGCATCTCACCTTCCGGTCGTCTACCTAACTTACTGCCTCATCTCATGTACCTTCCCAAGCAGCTCAATCCCTGGAAGATCGCCGAGCAGAAGCGCCATGACTGGGAGAAGGAGCTGTACTTCGGCTGGCGTGACCAAGTCAAGCGTGAGATGGCCGAGGGTACTGCGAAGCCGTCCTGGATGAAGACCTACTATGACGCCAAGGAGGGCAGCTTCGGCTTTGGAGAGCATGAAGCTGCATACGCTGTTGGCATGATGGCTCTTGCCGGCGTACAGACGATCGGCAGCCCGCTCAACACTTTCATGTTCGCCATGGTCCAATATCCAGAGTGGTACGAGAAGCTTCAGAACGAGATCGACTCTGTCTGCGGCTCTCGACCACCAAGCATGGCTGATGCACCTCGTCTGCCGACCTTGCGCGCAATTCTAAAAGAGGGTCTTCGATGGAGGCCGCCTGTCCCTACTGGGTGAGTCGAGCAATCCGTGATAGTGCTGCGTGATAGCTGACCCGTATCTCAGTATTCCTCACGAGTCTGTTGAAGACGACGTCTGGAATGGCTACTTCATCCCTAAGGGCTCGCATGGTATGTCCTGCCATGCCCTTGCTAATTGTACGCACACACTGACTTTCTACGCAGTCCACCCTCTTGAATGGGCCATGTCTCGTGACCCTGAAGTCTACCCAGACGCCGAAGAATACAAACCCGACCGCTGGCTTGACCCGAAGTACCCCACCTACAAAGAGCCTCTCTCCGCTTACCCAACAATCATGAACCATCATCAGTTCGGCTTTGGCCGGCGTATCTGCCAGGGCATGGAGCTCGTTGACGCCGAGCTCATGACAGCCTGCGGTGCCATCGCATGGGGTCTGTCGCTCAAGAAGAACGATGACCTTGTTCCTCACCCCAAGGGCTACACGTCGCTGTTGATCACGAAGCCGGAGCCATTTGGATTCGAGCTCAAGCCTAGGTCCGAGCAGCGTGCTGAGCAGATCTACTCCATGTGGAGGACAGCGAAGAAGGAGGACCCGCAGTTGGTGTCGAAGTACGATAGGAGGACTGCGGCGTGGGAGTAATATCGGTGGGGGCCATCATCACATAGCTCATATAGACAGGCGTCGCCGGCGTCCAGATAAGTCTCGGTCAATGCGAGAATCATTCATTGCAGTCTGTACTTGAATTGTGGCACGTTTGAGGTTCGTGTGAATTAGCTCGCCTCAGGCAGTCAGGCCACAGGTCTGCGCTCCACTATGTTCGACCTCTACCTTACCTTGGTAATGTTTACGCAAATACTAATTACCAGTTCAAGTCCCGCAGTCTTTTCACTACTGAACATTCTCCACGCCGATACCATGGTCAGTGTAAGCTACCATGCGCCTCCTGGAAAGGCATTGAGGAGATGAACACAGCATGTGCACACAACCACTCGCTTCCACTACTCCTCAGTGCTTTGCGAGTGCCCCGAGACCTGTATCGAATGTCTCCTAGATGTCTCTTTGCTGGAAGCAAAAGCTAGCCATCATTACAGATTCTCCTTCTGTACCTGCATGAACAGGACAAAATCTTGCTCTGTAACAGAGCACTGCATGACAACACGTATTCGATCTAAGCTATGCACGCCTGAAGCAAGCGACAGTTGGCAGGTAAGTGTTACGACTGTGAGTATGTCATGATCAGCACAGAGTTGATTGGCACGATGCGAAGTGTGAGTGAGGCATAGACCAGTGAGGCGGTGGCTCACGGTCACAAGTACTCGATTTACTCACGTGTCCTCAACCCCCTTATAAGGCAGTCGTCAAACTTGCTGACAGAAGCTTGACCGTCCTTTCCGGTATTGGAGGTCATCATGGAGCTTGTGAGGCAAATGCCACCCAGTGAGTCGTGGTCTCTTTTGATATGGTCCGTGCACTTATGTGTCTTCAATTACTCACTCTCCGTATATTGGCAACTTCTTCGGGCCTTCACTGACTTGACCATACTAGAACCGCACATCATGGCAGATCGCCGAGCGAACAACGAGAGCGAGGCTTCAGCAGTTTCACTTTCTCGTTCACTCAAACCTCTAGCAACACTTGGACTCCGCTTCGTGGGCGAAATCGTCGGCATCGAAATCCTCCCAGACGACTACGTGGCGCAGCATACCTCAGCGCAGCTCCTGAACCGCATGCTGTCTACAAGATCATATATCTCGACCGCCTCTTCACAAGCACGCAGAGATCAATTAGCACATGACGCCCCTGACCTGCGCACCATTCGCCACATCGGAGAGGGACAGTGTGGCACTGTATACGCCTTCACAGGAACCGAGTCTGTCTTGAAGCTAGCGAAAGAGGGCAAGGTGGAGCAGCTCAAAGAAGACGGAGCCATTCACTTTGAGGTCTACAAATGCTTCACTGAGCTCGGTGCGAGCACCAAGCCAGAGATCAGCATCCCAAGATTCGTCAGCTGGATCGTTCCCAAGACCGAGTCATTTTGGAAGGCGCACCACAAGCTCTTCCCAGTAAACACTCCCATCGGCTATGGACTTCTTACAACCCGCATCTTTCCCCTCCCCGAACCAGTACGCGAAGCTTTATTCGACCAATTCGCGCCACCACAGTACAGATTTGAGCCCGCAAGAACGAGAGAGCTGGCCCATCAGAAGAATAAGGACTGCCTCGTGCGCATATACCTCGGACGCCGAGAGAAACGCACCGCAACAGATGCATTCAAGCTGCGCAATCTCGACCTCATGGTGAATGAAATGGAAAACATTGGCCTGAAAACTTCACTCTTCGCCGCAATCATAGCGCGAGCTCTTGCGATACTTCACTGGGGCGTAGGCGTGAATGGCAACGATGTCGAGTTTGTGCTCGGAAGCGCACCTTAAGTGAAGCCTTTCATCACTGCGGCAGACTTGCGCCAGCGACCCGTGGACGATGAGATCTATGCCACCCAAGACATTGACTTCACGAGGCGATTATGTGGAGTATGGCTATTGGACTTCAATCAATGCACTCACTTCACCCACGACAAGGCGGGACTCAAGAAGCTGGTCGATGCGTTCTTCTGGAATGACCCCACTACCCTCGGCCCAACAGCAAGGATGCGAAGGATATCGAGCTGTGGCAAGTTTTCAAGGAGGCTTATTTGGACATGAGTGGGAGGATCGCGGCAGTGAACATGGCGGGCGATTTCATCCTCGCGGTCGAAGCTCATAGATCGGCCGTTGCTTCGCTGTTTTAGGGAATGGGTGAGGTATGTCATAGGAAGGCACAGGGAGAATGGTGCTTGTTACGACCCGGTCATGACAGCATGGACATACTATAGCAAGGCCACGGAGGGCTTGTAAAAGTGGAAAGATCTCTCCGTAGTGCCGCAGATAATGTGGTATACTGTATGCATGCCCCGGAACGTGCACATGGAAGCTCGTAAGCTGCGCTGAGCAATGAACACGATGTCTTCAATGCTCAGGAGAACGTAGGGACATCTGCTTTACCTTGGGCAGCTTCTCAGCGCCCTGATAGTACAATATAGCCTTGATACACGCCCACCGCCTCGCGATCTCACATTGTCGAGCGTACGCTCCGGCGGTCTTCGCTTGGGACGTCCCTGGAAGCGAGTCTCGTCGCAGGGCACCATGGAGCACAGGAAGAGTACCACAGACTCAGCATGCGTCGTTCATGGTGGTCAGGCTGCACTCATCGAGTGACCTGCAGATACCCTGCAAAGGCACAGCAGTCGTGCGGCTCGGGGATCATTGGAGCTCATCGGCTTCGGGAGCGATGCCGATGCGCAGGCCGATGTCACTTGTAGAAATCAATGCCATCGCATATCGTTGAGACCGCCGCAGTCGTCCCGCGACGAAGAAAACCCGGCAGCAAAGTATCTGTACTCATGCGCATGCCATGTCACTCCATCAATCCCATTGTTCGGACGAGTGGTCTGACGCTGCCGAGACATAATTTGTCTCACGTCTTGCAAAAGATTTTGCGTGTCGACGCGCAGATGGTGTGAGTGGATCTCTGACACGTTCGCGCTGCCGCGTGGACAGCGAATCGACGTGAGACGTTTGGCTTTGAATCGCGCGCCGTGCCGGGGAAGTTGGAGGTTGAAGTGTCGCGTGGAAGGCGCGATGCAGATGGTGTTGCTTCATCATGACACTGTGGTAAACAGCTCCTGGACATAATGCTGATAATGCTGATAATGCTGATATATTGCGATCAGTCATATCGTAGCCCTACAGCCATGATCTGCCGAATATACTCACCCACAGCGCCTCCCTGTCGATTCGCGCATAAGCGAAATGAGGCTTGGCGTCGGAGCGCCGTACCTGCATAACGGGATTGGCAGCAAAGGCAAATTGCGGGTGTTTTCGTGCAGGGGGCCGATACAAGACCTAGGTGCCGTCGCTCGCCAGCATTCCTCGCGACAACTTGCAGCTGACACCACGCACACACACTGTGATCTCACCCGAGTCGTTCTTTGACCACAGACACCGCACGCTCCTTCCATCACGACATAACAGGCTGGCTCTTGCATAGCAACGACTTTGACATTGGGAAGCCCTGACTACACGCGCATCGCCTCAAACATCGAGCGAGAAATCTACGACATACCACATCACAAGCCACATAACCACACACCAAGCAATCAAAAAAGCATACCGAATTGAAACCATCCACCATGAAGCAGTTTATTAGCGTAGCAGCATCGCTGCTTTTCGCGACATCGGCCTACGCGGCACTCGAGGAACGCGACTTGTGCGCTTCCGGGTCCGTCAATGATGGCGGGAACTGGTACTGCCAGGAAGTCGACGCGATCACGTATACCGGTGTGGGTGGCGCTGGGAGCTACAACAAGGTTACGAACATGGATGGCACCACTGGATCTTGCTCGAGCACGCCGTTTGGATATTCTGGCACTATGAGCCCGCTGGATGAGGAGGTAAGACTACCCTAACAGAATTCGCGCTGGCCGTGGAGGGCAGTGAATTCGGGACGTGGCAATGTACTGACTACGACCAGGTCTCTCTCCATTTCCGTGGCCCGCTTGTTCTGAAGCAATTCGCGGTATACACGCCAGGCTCTTCCAGCTCCAAGAAGACTCGCCGAAGCCACATCGCCCGCCACGCACATGCTCATGGCAATGCTCACGCCCACTCTCACGAGGAGCGTGCAGTCGGCGACATGGTCACCGCAACCATCAACGGCCAAGTCGTCAGCTGGGCGAACGACTACACTGGTGCTGCAGCCACCTCGCCAGCAGCCGCCGCAGCCGCACCCGCAGTCACCACCGCAGCCGCCGTAGCCCAGAACAACGTTGTCGCACAGTCTTCCTCCGCAGCCGCACCTGCCTCCTCCTCAGTGAGCAAGTCGTCCTCCGGCTCTGCAGGCTCCTGGTCCCGCCAAGCCTACTACAGCGCTTCCTCCGGCCAAGCCGACGGCCTCGTCTTCCTAAACCACAACGGCGGCTCCGGATCCGGTGTCTTCGACTACAGCTTTGGCAACTCCCTCAGCTACGCCTCCACCAACGGCCAGCAAGGCGCCGCCTCCCCACAAGTCCTCGAGGACTGCACCCTGCCGTCTGACGCCGAGGTTGTCATCTTCTCCGACCAAAAGTGCTCCGGCGACTCCTGCGGCTACTCTCGCCCGGGTACCGTCGCGCACCACGGTTTCGGCGGCTCGCAGAAAGCTTTCTTCTTCGAGTTCGGCATGCCCGATGACGGAAAGTCCGCTGCCAGCATCTACGACCCCGTCAACATGCCCGCGATCTGGATGCTCAACGCGCAGATCCCGCGTACACTACAGTACGGTAACGCAGAGTGCTCGTGCTGGACATCCGGCTGCGCTGAGTTCGATATCTTCGAGGTTCTTGCGCCGGGCGACAAGCGCGCCAAGTCTACGCTCCACGGCAACATCAAGGGTGGCTCCAGCGACTACTTTGCCCGACCGACGAGCGGCACGATCAAGGCTGTGCTCCTGATGACTGAGAATAACATCCACATCAAGCTTCTGGAGGACAACTATGAGTTCGGCAGCTCGCTGGATGCGGCGACTGTGAGCGAGTTCTGCGGTAGCACTGATACGCAGACAAACACTGTTAGCTTGTTTGCGCTCGCTTCGTAAGGGAAGGGACGGGATTGAGTTGTATATAGCTTCTTCTTAGGCGACGCGTCGATGACGGCGGAAAGCTGTTTTTGGATGCTAAGGTGGCGGTGCTGTACATGAGGGATAGGTGGGCGCACGATAGGCAATTTAAACGCGGTTTACTACATCTTCGTCAATTATCTGAGTGACTACCTCATCCGAGAGTGCATAGCTCGTGTCGGCCAACTCTAGCATGGGCAATTTGTCTTCCTGCCCTTTCCTTCTCGATTGAGACATGATGCCATTGTAGCGGCCGTCTCTACTGACCTCGAGACCAGAGGTTCAACGTTATTTCACCGTCCTCTGATGACGTGAACGATGTATTCCATGAACGAGCCATGTCTTGCGGCCGTTGTGTGTGCTGTGTGGGAGTCGCTCGGCGAGAGTTTTATGCCTCGGCTTTCTCGGGCTCATTCAGCCACCTCATCGCTCGCCCACATGTTGCACTCGTCACGACGGCGACATCTTCACCTAACCCCATAGACATACACTACGCAGCACATCTGCTTCTCCACGCCTGACTTGAGGACTGTACACTGGACCGAGGGCGACTCTAGACTGCATGGGGTGAATATCGAGGAAGTGAGCGTGCTTATCGTTGAGCGGCGAGACGAAGGGCGACTTTTGACCCGCGAAGTGTCGTCACGGTGCAATACAGCGACGAGGGACCTCGCGGGAGATAGCCGACGGGTGGAAGGTGTAAGACAGGGCGGAAGAGCGAAACGTCACTATGTCTGGTGTATCGCCGCCCAAGCCCTGGGAAAGGGCAGGCGCAGGCGGTGCATCAGCAGCAATCCCAACATCCACAACTACAGCCATACCCACAGCGACGTCCAGCGCCGCGGCACCAACACTCCCCGCCCGACCAGACTCCCTCTCCACAGTCGCCTCCCGCACCGCCTCAAACTACGCCTCACCCTACGGACGACCCTCCCCATACGGCGGCGCAATGGGCGGCATGGGAAGCTCACCATACGGCTACGGCGCATCCTCACCCTATAGCAGTCCCATGTCTCGCTTCGGCGCCGGCGGCATGGGCGGCATGAGCAGCATGTACTCCTCGCCCTACGGCGGCGCAATGGGTGGCATGGGCGGCATGGGAGGGTTCGGCGGCATGTACGGCCAGCAGCAGGGAATGTATGGCACTGGAATGCCAGGACAGGATCCCAGTTTGACGCAGAGTTTCAGTCAGAGCACGCAGACGACGTTCCAGATGATTGAGAGTATTGTGGGGGCGTTTGGGGGCTTTGCGCAGATGTTGGAGAGCACTTATATGGCTACTCACTCGTCCTTCTTCGCTATGGTTAGTGTGGCGGAGCAGTTTGGGACGCTAAGGCAGACGCTTGGGTCGGTGCTGGGAATATTCACTTTGATGCGATGGTTGCGCGTTGCGATCGCGAAACTCACCGGTCGACCTCCACCAGCAAGCTCCACAGAGCTGACGCCAGCAAATTTCGCACACTTCAGCGCTGGTGGCAAAGGCGGCGTGGATCCATCCGGCCAGCCTAAACCCAGCCGTAAACCCTTCGTGGTCTTCCTGCTAGCTGTCTTCGGCCTTCCATACCTGATGGGCAAACTCATCAAAGCCCTCGCAGCTTCTCAAGAAGCCGAAGCAGCGCGCCAACAAGCCCTCGCACCCTACGACCCGAATAACGCGGCCCAGCCTCTGGATCCGAGTAAATTGGACTTCTGCCGCGTGACCTTCGACTACACTCCCCAGCTCCCGCCAGGCCAGTCCTGGGTTGACGGCACGGATCTCGCAGTCAAGACTGGCGATCTCGTAGCCGTGCTCTCGAAATCCGATCCCATGGGCCAGGCGAGCGAGTGGTGGCGATGCCGAGCTAGAGATGGGCGGATGGGATACCTGCCGAGTACCTATCTCGAGACGATACAGCGGCGGCCGCAGGGGCAGGCGCAGATCAAGGAGAAGGAGGGGAGTGAAGCAGGGCATTCGAGGGTTAATACTATGACGAGCCTTGGGAGTGGAGCGAGTAGGGCAAACAGCTTGAAGGCTGCTAGTGCGCTGCAGAAGGTCAAGCCGGAGGTCAAGGGCACGGCTAGTGATATTGGGGTGGAGAGTTTTCAGAAGAGCGCTTTCTATTCATGAGCTTACGGCGTGATAGCGAGCGTGGCGTTCAGGGTAGAAGCAGGAGCAGGGGAATGTACGCACTTGTACAGCATGTTCTACCGGGCTTGCTAGTGCTTATATGTTGCACACACGATCATGTTAACAGAAACCCGCATCGCAGTGCCTTTGAATCAACGATACATACATGTACCTCTCAGCCAAGTTCCGAGAACGCTGATCCGTATGTGGCGTGTGTTCACCTCCGGAGCAGATATGACTTCCCTCTTCTCTTGGCTCGCGACCGACTTAGTGCACGTATGAGACGAAGTGCAATCACCCTGACATGAATATCGCCACCGATAACGAGCGTATGGATCTCAGCAACGACATGCCAGCAGACGAGGCTGAGAAGTAGACCTTGCACGGGTTGATGGGGACGAAGATGGCCACAGTCCCCGCAGCCAGCATGCTGTGCTCAAAACCCTCACCTTGCACCCATAATCACCGCGGGATCGCGCATCAAGTGGTTGATACTCATTGGCTAATATGCAGCAAGAGGCGCCACAGGTAGCATCTACATGAACACCGGCGGACCATTTCAAGAGCACAAGGCTGAGTGGCGAATCCCGACCGATGTCGTGTGTACTTGATGGCCACGCTGCGCTCCTCCAGCCTCGTTATCGTCAATGTCGAGAGGACCTTTTCGCCGAATCTCGTCACACTGCCATTGGCATCACTCCGTAGCTGCAAAGTAAGGATGCGCAATCCGGGGCTCTTAGCTCTAGCATTGTTGCGACATCTACACTCGGTCTCTGCAGGTTGCTACTGGCCGGACGGATCGGACGCTAATGCTGACAACTTTGTCGCTTGCAATCCGACTGCTGGCAGCAGCCACTGTTGTCGCACTGGATCAGGATGTCTCACCAACGGCCTCTGCTTCGGACCAGTTTGGGGCACAGTCAGTACATCACAGTGTCCGCACAAGCCGCAACGCGAATAATCATCCTTCTGACGTTCCGCGATGTCTAGATTTACAGAGAAGCTTGCACGATACAGGACTGGGCAAGTATCACGGTCGCTGACTGTCCTGCACTCTGCATGAGTAGGAGAGCCTCATTCCTCTTATGAGATGGCGCGAAGCTGAGATGCCCCATAGACAGCACGATCGGTAAATGGGCGAACATCTTACCTTGCACTGCAAATCAATACAAGAAGGTAGACCTGGATTGGTGGTGTCCCGATGATGGTAACGATGCAACCTGGTGCAGTGGTCCCGTCGTGAAGTACGGCTCTCTCGGCGGTATCGAGATGATCGCGCCGGGCATCAATCCGGCAATTGAAAACGCTTCTTCGACCCTACTGCCAGCGTCAATGTCAACGACGACCGTCACCGCCACGCCAACTATCATCATCCAATCGGGACAGACGACTTCAGAGACCGCAGGCTATGTGCCCAAGCGATTGGCCATTGAACCAGGCGCCGGACTCGATGCAGCGCTCCTTGCACTGCTTGCAATTACCAGCGCCTCGATGGTCATTGTGGCCAAGGAGAAGAGAAACCGGATAGCGGCAGAAGCCCAGTGCACACTGTCACGAGATCGAACATCACAGATCGTACAAGCGATGCAGCAGATGGAGAGCGCGCCCAGAAATGCGTACAAGGCTGCGCCGATCTTATCGGAGGTTCATGGGAGCGACCTCGCTGCTGAACTATCGGACTATGGTCATAGAGGCGAACTGCCGTGACTGCCGTATGGTCCGTTACTTTGCGCGTTACCCTGTTATCGTTAGTCATACGTATTGTTGACTTAGAAGGTTAGAGCAAAGCAGATTAGGAAAGTTACACGACCGGAAGCTCAACGAATAGTTGGGATTGCTCAAGTACAATGTCCTGCCCGAGCGGTACCCTTGTCCATGCCCACTATGCTCTGCAATGAGCAGTTTCCTTAGCACACACCATCATGCAACCAGCACAGTACGAGCCGTGTCATGAGGGTACTCCTTCCACATCTCCACCCCCCCATGGCCTTGCCTGAGATGCTCAAATTCCGCCTCAAGCACCTTCTGCTCATTGGCTGTTTTCTTCTTCTTCTTCTTCTTCTTCTTCTTCTTCTTCTTCTTCTCCAGCTCCTCACCACAATTGTGTTCATTGACGAGAGTGCCGCATACGCAGGCC
The DNA here is from genome assembly GCA_002077065.1 of Cryoendolithus antarcticus. Lineage (NCBI taxonomy): Eukaryota > Fungi > Ascomycota > Dothideomycetes > Cladosporiales > Cladosporiaceae > Cryoendolithus > Cryoendolithus antarcticus. Next base: position 269,323 of record NAJO01000040.1, on the reverse strand, counting down.
CAAGCAAGAACCTTAGGGATACTGTGTTGATGTCGCTCAGCTCACCTTCTTTGCATCAGCGGCAGCCAACATTCTAGTGATGTTTGGGGAGAAGGGAGACTTACTTGAGCTTAGCCTTCAACGCGTCCTTGAACTCCTCCAACATCTCATCGTCGTACATGGACGTATCGCCCTCGTCATCCTTGAAGGTCAAGAAATTATCGTCGAAGTGAAGTATATCGATGGCGTCGGAGCGCTTGCCCTTGGTCTCGATGACTTGAGGGGCAGGCTTGGAGGACTTGTTGACGGTGGAAGTGGTGACTGTGCCATCAAAGAGGTCGGAGGCGACGATAGGAAAGGTAGTGTCGCCATCTGTGGTGATGGTGGAATGTGTGCCGTCGGTGTTGGCGGCTGGGGCGCCGGGAGCCTCAGCCTCAGCCATGTCGGTGTCAGTCTGCTCAGTCTTAGTGATCTCCATCTTGGTGGCGCCGCCGTCGGAGGCGGCCTCCACCTGCATGAATTCGCTCTTGACAGGCTCGGCGGGATTCTCCTTCATCTCAATGAAAGTACGCTGCACCTTCTCCGCGCTCACCGCAGCCAATGCCTCCAGCATCTTGGATGCCTCTGACCAGAACACCGTGGCAGCCTTGGTCGGCTCCTCGTTGTGGTAGTACCAGCTCTTCAGCGTGAGCTTGCGAAGGTGCTTGGCGTCTTGGAGGAAGGAGAATGCGGTGCGGGGGTTCCTCTGAACCGACTTGATTGTGAGATCGCGGAGCATGGGCTTGGCGTAGTTGGGGAGGCTGCCGAGGAAATCGAGGACGGAAGTTGTGTCGGGAACGGAGATCGGCTGGCTGTAGAAGGTAGAGGTGGCTTCCTTGTGGACCTGCGTTCATGCGTCAGTGAAGGGTAATTTAGAAGAAGAAGAGGCCCACTGACCTCCTGGGAGATTGCGAGCAAGGCGATGCGGAATTTGCTGCCCTCGGCGTACGACTTGGCGTACACGACACCACCGCCACCCTTGCGCTTCGTGTCGACACTGATGGCCTCGCCCTTGGGCGCGAAATAGAAGTTGTATATGCGCAGGCGCAGCTCCTTGGGCAGCTGCATGAGCTTGAAGGGCTTGGCGGGTCTGAGGATGATGACTTGGGCTCCCTCATACACGCCATCATTGGCCACGTACTGCTTTTGTGTCAGCAAGTGTGTATTAGAAGGTTGAAGTAAGGGTTTGTGCGCACAGTCTGGACAAGCTCGAAAGGTGCAGTCGCATCCAGCTTGAGAGTGTGGGAGAAGGTGCCCGGCTTACCGGCCTATAAGGAAGTCAGCTCTGAAGTTCACTTGATCGAGCAAGAAGCACGGTATTACCTTAGACTGCACCGACTCTCCCATAAACGTAACATCGACTGGAACAGGCAGCCCGCCAACCTCCTTGAGAAGCGGTGTGTACTTCACCGGCTCCTTCTTCTTCTTGACGGCAGAGGTGTGCTCAGCCTTTGAGCTGACATCGTCATCGTCGTTCTCCGGACTGACGGCTTTCTTCGAAACCTCCTTCTTGTCTTTCTTCGGAGTCTGCTTCTTGGAATCATCGAATTTGATAGTCTCGATTTTACTAGAGTCCTTCTTAGCGGTTTGCTTCTTGGGCGTGACAGTCTCTGCCTTCTGCGAAACGATTAGTTTGGGGCTGTCACTGAAGGGCTGAACGCGGAAAACCTCCCTGAGGAGTCTTTACTGCCATGCTGTACGTTGACGCTGAGGTAGATGTTGATGTCGATATTGATGTTGACGGAAGGTATGATCAAGGTAGGATGCGCAGGTAGGAGGTGATCGTTGAAGAGTAGAGATTGTTGTAGAGGTCGCAGTGGTGATTAGGACCAATGGCAAAGTGAACACCTTAATCTCCGACTCAGAGCAACAGGCTGACATGTGCTAGCTTACGTAGGCTCAGGAAGCTGGTCAGGCGCCGATCACTTGCTCATGGGCGTGAGCAAGTCGCAAGTGAGGAGTGAGCCCAGGCGTTGGAAATGGGCGGCCGAGCCAGAATCTGCAGCGTGGGCAGCCAAATTCAGCTTCCGGCGACATTCCAAGCAGCGCCAGAATTGTTCACTTTTGCCAGAGAGGTGAAGGAGGGGCTTCAAGATTGTGCGTATTGATAGCATGTGCAGGCGTACAGACAAGGGCAAGAGCACTTCACGTCAGCTGTAGGCACAATAGCAATGTTGGTTGGTAGCTTTGGGGAAGTTGTGAATGAAAGATTGTGTGGTTTTGCACTTGCTAAGGGAGACATCTGGACGAGAATGGATTTGCTCTCTGCAGAGCATGGGTTGAGCAGCTCGCTGACTGCCCGATTCTCCCGGCCACTTGCATGAACGCTGCCCTTGGGCATCCCAAGGGCATCGAGCCATAACCTGGGAGTCAAACTGCGCGCATGGCATCGGCTGGACTTGTAGAATACGCTGTTGCGATCAAGGTAAGGTTGAATCGGAGTGATCGAACCAGATCGCGCAGGTGCGCTGGACTTCGCCGAACGTTCCCGGTGTCTTCGCCAACGCATCGTCGCGTATTCGATGGAGCAGCGATCGATGTGAGCCCCTACGTGGTAGCGGTGTACATCTTAATATCGATTATACACCTTTGGGTAGACAGACGCAGATGAGGTGAAGTCAAGGTCGAGTGTGGGATGTGCCTGCCAAGGATCATCCGGCGCGTCTAAAGTTCCCATTGACGGCGTTGTCAAGCACAAACATGAGGTAGCAGCTCAACACTGGCAGTTGGCGATCATTATCACGTGCCTCACTTTGTTGCTGAGCAAGCATGGCAGACGAAGTCACATCAAAGGGTGTCGCATCCGTCGTGCAAGATGTCGAGATGAGAGAAGGAGGCGACCCCGTCGTAGGCGATCCGAACGCACCAGTCCTCTTCAACTGCTAATTGTACGCTCAGGGCCTGGATGCGCCTTTAGACACCACGACAACGTCGATCGCACCGGCTTCAGCGCCTATGGCTTCCGCTCCGACAGAGCACCTCTCCACCATCCAGCCCGCCGCATCCTCCACAGCCACCCCTCCCCGCCCTTCCGCCCCACCTACCCAGCAACCCTCCATCCCTCCTCCACCCAACGCAAAGCCGATCCCTCATGGTGGTCCGACAAGACAATACCTCAACCAGAACCTCACGCCTCATCTGCTAGAGGGCATGAAGTATATTGCTATGTACGAGCCTGAGAAGCCGCTGCTATGGTTGTCAGAATTCTTGAGGGATCGGAGCAGGGAGCTGGAGGGTGCTTGAGCGATGCGATGAAGTATCGACACGGCTCTAAGCTCCAAACACAAGCAGACTCTAGGAGGTGGCTCCTGCGAGGTTACGAGCAAGGCCGATGTTTAATAAAAGCCCAATGGGCCACGGAACCAGCGACGGAGGGAATATTAACATGCACATGACGCCTTCGACACGGTCCTGTCCCCACACCGTCACACGCGCCTACACAGCCCACTCCAAGACATTACACGACCTTCAGCGACCGACCATCATTACCACAACGAGGCCCGCCCGCCAAGCCCGGCGATCTTCATTGAAGCATAGCCACAGCACCGCCACCATCCCTCCGCCACACCCCCCCTGCATCCCCAATCTGCAACCCAACTTGCAGCCAAGTTCCGCTTATCGTCTTCGGCACCGCCCATCCGAACAACCTCCGATTTCCCTGCTTCACACCCCAGCGATCCCCAGCACTCCGAAATACACCCAGATCACGCGAGTCAACTCAGTCCATCACAAGCGTCTCTCGACCCTGCTTCCCAGTCTGGGCAGACGTACGATACGGTGCGGATCTGGCACGATGTGGTGTGAAAGTGGGATGTTAGAAGGACACATGAGACCGGCGCAGTGGATCCGTAGATAATCCGAGATTATGAGACGTGATTGCCAGGAATTTCATGGGATCGCTGCGCAGAGGATGGCGTGAGCGTTCGCTTGTGTGGAGGGATCGGGATCGTATATATAGATGAAGCTGACGACAGCCCATGAATCCACCTCGATTCGTATTCAAACTTGATCGTTCTTCACGAAACCATATTCACCTCTTCCTTGAGTGTCAAGTTCGAAGTTCAAAGTTCACGATGTCCTCCCACGTCCTCGGCTCGCTATTCGGAAGCAGGAGTTCCACAAACGGCGGTCGTACCTGCATCCCACGCGGCTCGAGAAGAGGACGACGATCGAGACACTTCGTAAAATGCACTTGCGATTTCGAGGTGCCGATGAAACCATGTCTCTGGTTCCACATGAGTGAATGTAAATGACAGCACACGTTCGAATCACAAGATCAGACATGAAACGGTCATGGCAAGAGGAGCGAGGAAATTGAGCCTCAGCCAAGTAATGTAAGCAAGTACAAGTCGATCAGGAGCCGAGTCAACGCTAACCAACACCAAGCACATGCGATCCAACGACCAGAGGCTTTATCAATTGCGCGGAAGCTACGGCATCTAGACGACACGATCAACAGAGTGATATCAAGCGAGTCGAGTGGGAAGTCGGGATGGTATGGCGCACGTAACTGTGCTTGAGGCTTTGAGCTCTACAGTGCGCTATGCACAAGCCACCGGCTGCTACGATCCCAAGTCTGCACTGCCTCCGACCATCGGACGCTGCTCGAGCTTGCCCGCAGAAATGTGTCTGAGCCAAGCTTTGCGATCAGCTGAGCATGCGCCGGGGCTGACTCGAGGGCTCTGGCTTCAAGGCGTCGAGCGGGGAGCAGGGAGCAAGGAGAGGCCGGTCGTGTGTTGCGAAGGGAGAGATTGGTAGCCGCGGGGGAGCTGGCAAGGGTCTTGCCGATCGGGGTGGGTGGTGGACCGATGAGAAGATGCTGCGATGGTCAAAATAGCCGGCGTTGGTCACACGTTGAGGAGTCATTGCTAGCTCAAGCCTGCACCCTAAACGTCCTCCCGCTAGCCGTCTTGCGTTCCTTCTGCACTCCACCAGCCTCCACCTCCTCGGGTCTCGCTCTCCTTAGCACTTGCAAGAAATCCGCCGTCCGCCGCCGCATTCGCGAGTGGATGTACGCTTTTGACGCTTTGATGTGGTAGTGGAAGTAATCCCGAAACGTCTGGATGTGCGAGATGACTTCTTGTTGGCGGTCGCTGGAGGAGAGGTGGCGGGGAAAGAGGACTAGATCGTGCATTAGTATCCGTCGTACACCCAAGGTCAAGGAACAAAAGTGCCATACCGAATGTGATATATCCAACATCCCCCTTCCCGCTCTTCACCTCCGGTAAGCCTTGCAGCTCTAGTGGAGGGTCGTTGCGAAACAGCACTTGCGGCGCATTCTGAATCGCCCGCCTCCTAGCATCCACAAACTCCTGCAAAAACACCTTTCCAAACACCCGATCCGTCTCCTCCCGAAACACGGTCGAGAAGATGACCGTCACGCGATCATGACTGGGCTTGATGTAGATCGCCTCTTCCTCTCTATAATGAATCGCCCGCACCTCCCCTCCCTCTCGCACGCCCTGTGGTGCGGATTCGGATGTGTATTTCGAGGCTTCCTCCCGCAGCTGGGCATACTCCGAGAAAGCCTGCTCGAACGGCGCAGCCATGGCGTTCCGCTTCAGCAGACTTATCTTCCGCACTAAGTCGTCCCGCTCCTCTTGGCTTGAGGGCAGAGCATTGAGGTCGACTTGTAGACTGAAATCATACCCCGACTCGGGACTCACTATCAGACTGCCGTACTCGCGTTCTAGCACGGATTGGGCGCCTTGGGCCACCAGCTCGGGGTAACATTTTATGCGCAGGGAGATTAGGATGTGGGATTTTGAGGTGGGCGTGGAGATGTGGAAGGTTACGTTGTCGAAGTCGGAGACGATTTGGTCGATGGAGGTTGGTGAGGCGCTGGGGAGTCTTGTTAGTTGGAGGTATTGTACGTTGTTTGGCAGGTGTGGTACTGCCTTACTCGGGTGCGAAGCGGTCTTTGAGGATGGACTCGATGAGGACGTTTTGGTAGTCGAGGAGGAGCATGGTGGGTGGTTGTGTGTGTGCCCTGAGACAAGATGTGTAGCACAAGATGCGAGTGTTGTCGTCTTGACACCTCTCTCGAGGCAATGTGAATGTGTCGAGGTGGGATGCTGCTACCCTCGTACTTACAGCGGCCAAGTTCCGCGACGCCACGGTGTGGGGAAGTGTCGCAGGGAATTTTTTGTTCCCGATCCGAGTTGAGATGAGTGAAGGTACAATGCACCAGAAGTAGTCATGGTGCGGTCTTATCGGTAAGCAGTCGATCATTATCCGGTCGCATACCCTTCACTAACATTCCCAGAAAATACGAGCCCACGACCTCCTTTGGCACAATCTCCACCACAACCTCCAACACTCTCTGGTCCCCATCCTCTAATACCACCTCCTCCGCCCGCAGTACCGGCGCCGGCAAAGCCTACACCGCCGCCAACGAAGCAGTCCTCGCCTGGGACATCAAGACCGGCGTCCTCCTCTCCCGCTGGCACGATGTCTCCTCCCGCGCCCTCGTAACCTGCCTTTCGCAATGCGCTCCCCAACCAGACCTCATAGCCGTGGGCTACTCGGACGGCGCGATCAAGATATGGGATGCTTTGAGCGGGCAGGTTGTAGTGGCGTTCAATGCGCACAGGGGAGCAGTGGAGAGGCTGGTGTTTGATCATGAGGGCACGCGGCTGGCTAGTGGTGGACGCGATACAGATATCATCGTGTGGAATCTGTTGAGTGAGACGGCGGAGTTCAAGCTCAGAGGGCACAAGGACATGATTACTGGACTTCACTTCGTCCGAACGCCAGTCTCGAGACGACAGAGCCCGCATACGGATGAGGCTGTGGACGTGGGGGACAGTGGGGAGGAAGAGGAGTTCGAGCAGAGGTATCTATTGAGTACTTCGAAAGACTCGCTGGTCAAGTTGTGGGATCTCGTTACGCCGCACTGTGTTGAGACGCACGTTGCGCAGAGTGGAGGCGAGTGTTGGGCGCTGGGGCTGAATCGAGATGGGGACGCTTTCATCACTGCGGGCAACGACAGCGAGCTGAAAGTGTGGAGTCTGGACTTGCATGCACTGGTTGAGCTTGGGACTGGTGCTGCTGGACAGGGCAAGAGGCAGGATGTCTTACAGAGTGAAGGGATACTGCTGCGACAGGGCAAGGATCGGACGATCGAGGTCTCCTTCCATCCGAAGCAGGACTACGTTGCTGTACATGGCTCGGAGAAGGCGGTGGAGATTCTGCGAATACGAACACCCGAGGAGATACACCGACATCTGCAGCGCAAGCGGAAGCGACGACGTGAGAAAGCCGCGGCGGCTGGCGAAACACTACCTGCAGAGGCTGAGGAAGAGACACCTGCGCCAGCTGTAGGCGACGTTTTCGTGCCATACACGGTCATCCGCACCGGCGGCAAGGTTCGATCAGCAGACTGGGCAGCGCCCGGAAGCCGCAACAACAAGTCCCTCCAAATCCTAGCAGCAACCACGAACAACCAACTCGAGCTCTACACCCTCACCTCCCACCGCGCCCTCACCCAATCAGACTCGAAAGAACCCCCAGAACACACGCGATCCCTCGCAGTCGAGCTCTCAGGCCACCGCTCCGACATCCGCACCCTAGCCCTCTCCTCCGACGATCGTATGCTAGCCTCAGCCTCGAGCGGGCAACTCAAAGTCTGGAACTTACGAACCCAGACCTGCCTCCGCACGCTCGACTGTGGTCAAGCGCTTTGCTCCGCCTTCCTACCAGGAGACCGCATCGTTTTGCTAGGAACCAAAACCGGCGAGCTAGAACTCTACGACGTCAGCACTAGCACGCTCATCGAGAGTATCCCCGCGCACGACTCCGCAATCTGGACGCTAGCTGTGCATCCAGACGGCAAATCCGTCGTCACGGGAAGTGCAGACAAGAGCGCGAAGTTCTGGCGCTTCGACATCGTGTCTGAAGAAGTCCCTGGTACGCTGCGCACGACGCAACGGCTCAAGCTCACCCAAACTCGGATACTGAAGCTGTCAGACGACATCCTCTCCCTCTGCTTCTCGCCCGACGCCCGCCTTCTGGCCCTCAGCACGCTAGACAATGCCGTCAAAGTCTTCTTCACCGACAGCCTGAAACTCTTCCTCACGCTCTACGGCCACAAATTGCCAGTCCTAAACATCTCCATCGCAGCCGACAGCAAGCTCATAGCCACCTGCAGCGCCGACAAAAATGTTCGGATCTGGGGTCTCGATTTCGGCGACTGCCACAAAGCATTTTTCGCGCATCAGGATTCCGTTATGCAGGTGTCATTCATTCCCCACCCCGTTGAAAAAGACGAATCTCACCTCCTCTTCTCGGCTTCCAAAGACGGCGTGCTCAAATCCTGGGACGGAGACAAATTCGAGCAGATTCAGAAGTTGGATGGTCATCACGGCGAAATCTGGGCCATGGCCGTCTCCCGCACAGGCGAAACGATCGTAACAGCCAGCCACGACAAGAGCATACGCGTCTGGAGCGTTGGCGACGACTTGGTCTTCCTCGAGGAAGAACGCGAAAGGGAGCTAGAGGAGATGTACGAAGCTACCCTCGCAGCGAATCTTGACCGCGACGCGCGGGACGAAGACGGCGATGCGAATGATACTTCCACGGTAGCGGCGTCGAAACAAACTCTCAGCACCCTCACGTCCGGCGAAAAGCTCCTCGAAGCCCTCGATTTCGCCTACCCCGATCTCCTCGCCTCGCAGGGTCACGCCGCAAACCCCACCACTATCCCGCCGCCGCAACGTGACCCCATATTCCTGGCCCTCGGCTCCCCCTCGCCAGAAAGTCACGTGCTGTCCACGCTCCGCAAGATCCCTCCAGCAAGTCTAAACGACGCGCTTTTGATCTTGCCCTTCGCCCATCTCCCTGCCTTGTTCACCTTCCTGGCGATTCTCTTCCGCCGAAGGATGCAGCCCGAGCTCGCGTGGCGGGTTACATATTTCCTCTTGCAAGCGCACATGAGCCAGATCATCTCCTCCGGCGGACTGAGGGCTGAGCTTCAGGAGATTTTTGATGCTAGTGGGGCGTGGGTGAAAGGGCAAAAGGGTGTGTTTGGTTTCAATCTCGCTGGCTTGGAGATCATGGGCGTTGAAGCCCGGGAGCGAGAGGCGGGTACGGGCTGGGTCAATGGGGAGGAGGAGGATGAAGAGTCGGATCTCAGCAAGGGGAAGAGGAAGCGAGGGTTCGCGAGCTTAGCTTGACCAAGTGTGCCAAGCGGCTGGTGTGTAGATAGATAGACGTATGGATGAATGAATGGGGTGAAGACGGGTATTATGTTATGGTTGAATTTACATTACTTGGTTAAGGCCTGCTGCTGCCGCTCGAGCGCTCGCCGCGTCGAGGCTATAGCGCATGCTTCACTCCTTCCCTTCTCTTGCTTCGACAGTCAGAATGAACTTCGCACAGAGCTTGATGCTTGGCGATCGTGACGCCGCAACGCCATGCAGTGAAATCCCGCAACTCAAAGGACAAAAGAGAAAGCCGCGCTCGCTGTCTATGTACATATTTCATCTCATCATCAACTCAAATCCCCATCTCCCTCACTCACAATTTCTGCATCCCACTCCCCTCCTTCTCATGCAACCCCTCGAACAGCTCCTGCGGCGGGACTCGCTCGAGATTGCCCTTGCCGCGATCCATGCTCATAGGCACATAACCTTCCCGCTTCCTCCTTCTCCGTTCGATTAAGATGCCGATGACGACGAGAAGGAAGATCAAGAACAGCGATATGCCCAGGCCAATCAGCACCACGAGCCCGAGCGCCAGGTGACCTCCTGTGCCGGACATAAGCGCCGAGGGATTGCTGACGAAGAGACCGGCGATGCTGCCTCCGCCGCCAGAACCGGAGGTTTTGGAGGTTAGGAGGAAAGGCGTGAGGGCCGTGCCGTTGAAGAGCGCCGCGCTAGCGTTGCCGAAGGAGGGGATGTTGATATTTCCACTCAGCAGCAAGACTGTGTCCGCGGACAGTAAATCCGAGGAGCCGTGGTTTGCAGTCGTGGAAAGAACCTGCAAGCCGCGGATGAATGTTCCCGGGCCGAGGACGTCGACGAATGCCCACGCGTTTTCGGCGTGACGGGCGAGGTAGGCTGTGTTATCTGCGGTGCTGAGGCCGGCTGCCCACCAGGTGCTGTAAGAGGAGTCGGCGGGGGAGAGGGAGGAGATAGTACCCGGCAGAGTTGTGTCGGAGGTATATTGAGCAAAGGCTTGGGTTTTGGTGTTGTATGTCGCCATTGTGGTGTGATTTCCACTCACGGTCAAGTTCCCAGCAATCATGAGATCCGTGGCGGACGTCCACGTCATTGTGTTTATCGTCCCGCTGAGCCCGGAGCCAGGCGTGTTCCATTGTTTGGCGGAGGTGTCGTAGTAGCAAAGCGTTTCGCAGGGCAAGGAGCCAGCGGTTTGAAAGTTCCCGCCAACGTAGACGGTGGAGGTTTGAGGCTGCGTGGCGATGGCGCCTACTAGTACCGCTCCCCCGGCGAGCGCAGGAGGCTGCGTGGAAGCGTACTCGCCTGTGACGAGGTCCACGACGACTAGGCCGTTGACTTGCGCGTTATTGACTGTGCCTTGCACGGAGCCGCCTGCGAAGAGCAGGGTGTTGACAGTATCCATGGCGACGATGATGGATTCGGGCTCGAGGCCTGTGACGCCTGTGATCGCTTGGGTAGAGGCGGTGTTGTTGATGAAGATCAGGTTCGAGACCGTGGAGCCGTTGGTGGCTTCGGCTATGAAGCTTCCCCCGAGGACTGTGATATTGAGATTCGACTCGCCGTAGTAGAGGCCAGTGTACACGCCTGAGGCATCTGCAGTGCCACTCTCTGCCCGCTTCCGCTTGGTCGATGTCGATGCAGTGGCGGGCTGGATCTTGAGGCCAAGTGTCTGTAAGCCGGGCTGTCCTGAGCCGACAAGCTGGACAGCATCACTCAAGCCGAGCTTTTGTGCGCTGATCTGGCCGGCAAATAGTGGACTGAAGCCTGGGACTTCAGTAGCAGTGACAAGCTTGCCGCTGAGCGCGATGGTGACGTTTGGCAGGTTGTGCAGCCAGTTGTTACGGCTCGGCACCCAGACCGCGAAGCCAGAGGTGTTGAGCGTGTCATAGTCGCCAAAGCCGTTGACTGATGTGAAGGCTCCGTTGACAGTGATGCAGCTCTCCAGTGTTCCATCAGTAATGTTGACATCGAGCGGCACAAGGTCGAAGACGGGACCGTTGACGCCGGCGCCCAGTGGAGACCAGCTTTGCGTGTCGACGTTGAAGGCAGCGACGCTGTTCAGGCCTTGCACTTTGCCATCCTCGGTGTTGGTAAAGTTGCCGCCCATCCATAGTGTCGATCCGTTCTGGTAAATGGTCTGCACTTCCGAATTTAGACCGCCTCCTGGCAATGAGGTTGCGTTACTACCAACGCTCATGACATTGCTGATACCTTGCCCAGAGAAGTTTCCGGCCACGTACAGCCAATCCTGGTACATGGCAACGGCGTTGACGACCGCATTACTCTGCAAGCTGTGACCGGCGACGTCAATCGCAGAGGTAGTGAAGTCGGTGTTGACCGTTGCCAGACTCGGGTTGAACTCATAAAGGCCATTAAGACCACCAGTGCTCTTCACAAGCTCGAAGCGCACACGCTGTGCTACGACAGTGACATTTGTTTGTCCTGCGACAGGCGTCAATGTAACGCTAGGGCGGAATGAGCCGCTGTCAGTATTGACATAGCCGTAGTAGATCTGGTCGAATTTGTCGTAGTCGTTGGTCTGATACACGACAGTCGATACGGGCGGGGCGTTCGAAGTCATCGTACCCGTGAGGTTCACGCGGCCACGAGTGGCACACGAACTGTCCTGTAGACAACCTGGAGTGTACACCATGATGGAGTAGTTGCCCGATTGCGCAAGATTGGGGCTGAAGGTGACCGAAACACCTGTGTCTGTTGTGGTGTCATTGATGACAGCAGTGAGATAGTCCGAGCTAGTGTCGCCATTGTTTGCAGTGCGCGTCCATGTGCCATTCGCAGGCGTGATGGTGGACGATGAGCCGGAGCTGACCCCGTCACACTTCGGCTCGTTGAAGTCGTTAACAGCGAACGAGTAGATGTCGTCCTGAAAGAGCTCAATTCCAGCCAAGCCGCCACCTGGTCCATACCAGTCCACGATCTGTATCCGAAAAGTATTCATACCAACTGGCGGTACGAAGTGGAAGTCTTGAGATGTGCTGTTTTGCGCGAGTGGACATCTAGCGGAGCACGACCGGCTCTTGCCGTCTGCGTCAGAGTAGTCGAGATTCAGGATGCCGCCACTGTTCATGTCCTCGAAGTAGAAGGTCTTCGTCCCACGTCCATCTTGCTGCGTGTTGTACAATCGAATCTTCGTCGGGTTGAAGCCGAAAGAGTACGCGCCTTGCCAGTAGCCCTGCGTGTCGTCCTGAAGCAGCCATGTGTTTCCCGCGCCGTCTTGCGCGCCAGTCTTGCAGATGATCTGCTCCGGATCGCTGAACCCAGTCCTCGTGCTCGTGCCAGACGAGGTAATATTTCCCGAGCTCAAGTTGATGACCTGGACATCCGGATCCTTCGGTGTCGTGGCATTACCTAGGCCCTCGAACGACCCGCCAAATACGATGTTCCCGGCCGCATTCTTTACAATCGATGAGACAGGTCCGTTGAACCCTTCAAAAGGTAAATTAGACCATCCAGTGACCCACGCCATCGCATTCGTCGAGTTTCCAGCCGAAAACGACCCTCCTACGTACACTGTCCCTGATGCATCGTCGCAGTACAGCGCTGAGACCCGCCCACTAAGCCCAGGTAGCGCCGTAATGCTCGTTGTGTTCGGGTCATATAGCGCAATGCCTTGCGCTTCCACGCCACCCAAGCGTGTGAAGTTCCCTCCCATCACGACGCCCTGTAGCTTCCCGTTCTGCATGAACGGGCACATCGTTTCTATGTAGGCGTCTGTTGTTCCCAAGGTCTGGAACGCGCCGTTCGGATACCGCGTGAGTAGTGATTGACTGCCATTTGTGCTGAAAGAGTCTTGACCTTGCCCTACGTACTCGTATAGCGATATGCTGTCGAAGTCTCCGGCGAGTGCGACACGGCCAAGCTGTGATAGGTCCAGGTTCGGTGAGGGGACCTGTTGTTGTGTTAATGCGCCGACTGTTCGCGCGAACAATATTGGTGATGAGAGAATGAACAGGGCGAGCTCAGGCCCGAGGGCAAAGAGCTGCGCGATGATGTTGCGCATTGCATGCGAAGGTGCGACGCTCCAGATCTAGATTATTGATGATACGTCCGGCGATGGGTGTTGTTATTATTATTGCGGCGATAGTGAGCCGGACATGTAAGCTGCTTTCTCCCCTCGTAAATGATGTCTTCACTGTCTCAGGCACTTGACGACAGCTTGATGCAAAGTGACGCAGGTACAACAGCTTCGATGTATGATGATCCGGACGGCCAGCGGCACCTCGATCTCTCCCGCAGTCTCGATCCCTTCCTGCAGCGGGCGTTGCAGCTGATGTGATGGTAAAGGTCCAGATTGAACCTCCTCTTGTTAGTGAGCGAGCGACTGTAGTGATTATGACAACGCCCGTCTTCCCCTCTCCTTCGACCGTTGACGACGTTCGGCGGACCGCGTTGAAGAGGCGAGGAATGCGTTGCTAGGAGTTTATGGATGCACGTCCCTCAAGCCCGGTCTGCACTAATGGCTGCACTCAATCTTACACCCTCGCGTCTCCGCCAATGGGACGTTGCGCTGCTGACGCACCCTAAGCTGCAGGTATACCGCGGGCCAATGCCTTCGTCGATCACTGGTGTTTTCGTCCTTGTCGAAGATGAGTGCGGTGGTATGCTTTCGCGGAGTAACATGAGATGCGAAAGTGCGTGGGAAGTGCAAACGAGTGAGTGTGCGCGCCTTCCAAATGATGACAGTCCACAATCCGCAAAAAGTCAGACTTTCGATAGTCCAAGCGCCAACGTGGCTGGAAGGCTTGAGAAACTCCATGAGACACAGTCCCATGAGCGTGGTAACCCCCACAGAGCGTTCGTGCGCCGAACCAGGCCTCATCAAAGGGTTCCACACTCGCAATTTCCATCGTCACTGCCGACACAGTCCTCGACGACCTCAGCAGGACCCTCACATTCGCTGAAAGACGTCGCGCGCGCGACATCTAAGCATGGAGTTTTATGCTGATTCCATGGAATTATAGACTACGGAAGCGCACATTAGGTTGCACAAGCTGACCTCGCGCAAGCGCGAAGCGCGTGGCTGGCCTCCACTGTATACGCGCTGTTTGTCACTGGCCAGGTAGTACTAGAACCTCCCTAACCCAATCCAATGGCTCTCACCCCGGGTCTACCCACCATCCTCCCCTCACATCTTCACCTCCCTCGCCTTACTCATAACCTCCTTCGTCAAGACCTCACCTTCCTTCTTCTTCTCCCCCAGCCTCCCAATCTTCAGCAGCCGCTCGATCATCTCTTCGTCACCGAAATGACTGTTGTGCTCGAACTGCGGCTCTTCGCCATATGCGACTCTCGCAGCATCTACCAAGATCCTTGCCGTCATGCCGAAGACTCGGTAGCGTGGCTGGGCGAGCGCATCACCGGAGGTGCGGTAGAAGGTTCGTGGCAGGGGAGGCTCAAGCGAGGATCCCTTCTGTAAGCCGGCTTTGGCGGGCGTGAAAGCTGCAGGTGATGGCAATGAAGCCGAAGCCGACGGCTTGACTGCCGGGTTTGGTGTCGTGGGTCGCGGGTCTGTATACGACTCCGGCCTCTTCGCAAGGAATGCCGTTGTACTCGTCACGGGCACGGAGAAGTTGTGCATGCGCCACGCCTTCTCGTTCCACGAATGCCATGAGCCCTTGTACCACTCTCCCTCTACCTTCCGCTGCTCGGGGTCCTCATCCTCTTCGCGGAGGAAGTTGTGGAATGGCGCTGTGAAGACTGCAGCAACTTCCTTCGCATCTAGCTTGGGCAGCAGATCCCGCGCAGCATCTGGCGTGCGATTACTTGCAGAGGCTGCTGGAGCGTGGAGGTATGCTACGCATGGTCGGACGCCCAGCTCGGTCATGGCGAGGTTGCAAGGTAGTTCGGTGAGATGTTCGACCGTGTAGCCTGGTGGGAAGTTCTCGTCGCGCGTTGGCAGTCCGATTTCCTCGAAGGCTTCTCGGCGGGCGGTCAGCCAAGGTGTCTCTTGGAGGGTGTCTGCTTTGCCGCCGGGGAGGGCTGCTTGGCCGGCATCTTGAGGCAGTGTCAGAGTGATGTGGAGAGGGCATTGATGTGACTATGTGCGTACAGTTCTTCAATCCCGAACTTCGAATTGTCAGAACGACTCGGAGATCACCGCGGCGATCTGTGAAGAGCAGGATCAGTACCGCTGCCCGTCTCGTGAGCGGGCATTTGTAGTAGCTCGTTGGTGGGGTCGCAAAGGCGCGCAGATTCGCTATCGCTCGCTGTAGTTGGATCAGCTACTAGCATTCAGAGTGGACTAGTCATCACGTACCTTGGACGCCGGCGACAAGGCAGCCATAGCGAGGCCATTGCTGCGTTTGTAAGATTGTTGTACGCAGACTCCACGCAGCGCTCAGCGGGTTGATGTTTGCCGAGGTCAGACGTCATTTGAGTCGCACGAGGGCAGGCGTGCTCCAGTGGAAACGCAAGATACGTTGCTCCACTGTTTATCACACTGACTACATGCGACCCAATCTTCGTAAGAACAGCAACAGTGCTGTACGAGTCGGAGGAAATTTTGGGCGGCCACGATGCGTCTGGGAATTGCTGCAACGGATCGTTAAACGTTGTTCCCCGGGTTGATCAACGAAGACGAGTGGTCTCTACTCGAAAGCGGGTTCATCGCAACTGCTCTGGTAAGTGCAAAGATTGTAGCCAAGATGAGTACATTTCTACTTCTTGTTTTGACCTGCTGCCTCCGCGTCTTACATCTCACTTACTCTCTTCATCCCGAAGTCACGTTGAGGCAGCTTGAAGAGCGCTGGAACGCCCTAGGAAGATCGTGCACCCGACCGGCATCAAGCACGGATATTAGGTGTGGTCGACTACGCCTCAATCCGGAACTATCCTGATGATCCCTTGGGTCAATAGCAGCTGACGACACGTCCGTTCGCCAGTATGGTCATATCTGGATCCGACCACACCTGTGCCCGGCAAACGATCGACGATGCACGCTCGCCAGATTCCAGGTACGCATTGTATGGCTAGGGGCATTGTTACGACGAGAGAAACGGTGTTGGTGATCGACATGATGCAGGCAACAGCGACTGATCCGGGGTGGCATATCAAGATCGCGAAAGTAAGCTTTAGAGAAGTGATCGGGCAGTTCGGTTGCTCGACTGATGTCCGTGCCCGCGGACCATGTGTCAGGAAGTGAAACGGAAGCATTTGTTACGCTACAGAGAGTTGGGTGATGTCTTTGCTGTATGCGGAACAATGTGCCTTGATCGCAGTACGTTGTTATCCTCACATCATCAAAGTGATCTTCCTCTACGCCAGATGTTGGTCAACGGGCGGAAGACAGTGAGGAGCAGCCGCGGAGATGCAGAGTGTAGGAAGCATGTCGTGCAAGTTCAATGCATCGGTGGACACGAAGCCATCAGACCATGTAGAGACGTCTTCAAACCGATTACCCCCAGAAATGCTGGTTATGACCCTCGCTTTCCTCTTATAGGCATAGACAGTCGCACGTGGCTTGCAACGAGGTTGGTCATGTGCCTGCAGCTCGCGCCAAGAGCTTGAGCCGAACATTTGAGGTCCTTACGCCGAGAGCCGACATCCCAACTTCACTCTTGCAAGCCCTTTGTCGCCCCTGCCATCAAGCACGCCTCATAGATGCCGCATCGCGCAATGCTTTCCGGTGCCTCCGCAGACTCCTCTGACTCCTCAGCAATTCTCGCTGTATACTCCGATGGCCAGCCACTCCATACCGCGTGCTGCCACCAGAATGTACCCCTCCTGCGCCGACCGTCTGGGAAAGCTGCTGACAGCTCCGCTCCATTGCCAAGCCGAATTTTCATTACCCCTTCGCAACCTCTGCTCACGTTCGCACTGGATACGACCCTAGATGTGTTAGTCATTGTCTTCCCCGGAATGTGACCCCATGATGTGAGTCGGTAGACTTTCTCTGCTGGCTCGGCAGGAACGGTGGATGTCTTTGTACGCGTGATGGCTGAGCCGTGGCGACTATGTCTTGGCGGACGCGTTGTGGGAGCAGATTTCTTTGTGTAAGTATATGTTCAATTGTCTTGTTTTTTTCCTACTGCGCTCTCCTACTGCTCGGCAACCAGAACAAAGACATCTACTTGCGACTTACTGGACTTGGCTTCGGTACCTGGATATTGCCGCTTGACAGACACTACATCTAAACCTTGATAAACTACGCCATCGACCAAATAACATCTTTCCACCAATCAGGATGCACATGCACGAGCTACCACAGGAGATCCTCAGCACCATCCTCCTCGAGGTCGCCCGCATCAACGAAACCGAGGGCGAGCGATACACATATGGACTTTCCCAAGCGCCACTGCCCGCAGAGCGCGCGAAGCTCACCAAGTATGTGCGTGGTCCGCTGAGTGCCGAGTCCATACGGTGGGATGCCACGCGCTCGATCCGGCAAGTCTGCGCCAAGTGGCACTCATGGGCCATTGCCTACAATATCGAGCACGTCTTCGAGCGACGATGGCGAGGATCAGAGCGGTGGGCAGACCTGACTTTGCGCCGACCAAGCTACGGCCTGTATGAGATGATCACGACTCCGAGGGGTGTCGCAGTCTATCGCGATCCGTACAGCAACCTCAAGCAGACTGACGCTTTGTTCACTCGAATCCCGGAGATCGCCACTAATGTTCGACGACTCTGGTTCAACGGCTTTTATGCTGAAGAGACCGACCGCTACATTCTATCCATAATCTCGGAGTGCCCCAATCTGGAATTGCTTAGTGTGCCATGGACCGTCGCTCGTCGAGGCACACCAAATGATTGGATCGATCTACTGAACGTTGGCACTGGAGTAGGGAAGCCACTTTACTCACTCGAAATCCAAGGCATATGCCTTCCCATGTCACAGGCGACCGATCTGGAGCAGGACGACAGCCCAGACCCACTGCAAGACCCCCGCGTCGATTTCTCGCAGCTGAAGCGCCTCAAAGTCTTCGGCAACACCCTTCACAAGCCCATCTGCGACTCTGATCTGGCCACAATCGCACGCACGGCCACCAATCTCACCTGTCTGGATCTGACAAACATCTCCACTGTCTCCGTCGCCGGTCTACTCACTCTCGTGAAAGCTTCGGCTTCAGCACTAAAAGTCCTCGAGCACTCCCCTCGCTCTTCTGATGGCTTCTTCCACCCCCATCAAGGCCGTCTCGAATCCGGCGAGCATATCTGCGAACTCCTCACCAGTCTACCAAAGATGCGAGACCTCTCCATCTCCATCCCGAACATGTGCGCAGATCTCTTCTCCAACCCGACTGTGAACTGGTCTGGCGAGTGCCTTATTCGCGCGGTCGATGTCTGCACTCACGACTCACTTTCTCGGTCAGAGGCTCTGTCTGCGACACTGCAAGCCGCACGCTCCTTGATCGCAGCCCTCGAACGCGTGAGACACCAGCTGCACGTCGAGCTCTTCTTCGCCGGCTGCATTTTTGAGCCGGAGAAGAAGCTTGTACATGGCGACTTCACTATGGCGTCTTTGATTAGCTACGGACAATGGCCGATGAACCACGAGCCGAGTGGGAAGGGACCTTATGGGAGCTCGGGCTACTATGGGAAGGAGGAAGAGGGCTGGGTCGCAGTGACTGAGAAGGACTATTTGTATGCTGTTGGGAGGGGATGGGTTACTATGTGAGGGATGAGTTGATTCAAATTTGGATCGTCTTGCATGGATGGTGGAATGGATCTAGGTAACGAAGCGACGGATATTGATTCAGCGAGGCGTTAGGTTCGGGCGGCAAAAGTATGAGCGGGTTGCTTCTGCTGATCAGCGTGGTGTTGGTGGGATTTGGGGACGACTGGGACTAGCACCTGCTGCCTTTATAGCGAGCGTTTTAATTGTGAGCATAATGTTGGAAATGCTAGTAAAGCCCAAAGTATTAGATCTTTCTTCAGCTTCATGGTATTCTCTCCCTATTGTGCCTCTTGACTGCCTCGAGTTAAATGTGATGTGGCACGTTGCAGCGCTTTCGTCCTGAGGCATAACGAGATCTAGACAAGCTTTCAATCTAGATCACGTTCAGGGTCCAGACGCGCCTGCTCGCGTACCTGTCGCGACTCCATGTACCCTTCCACTTACCCCCGTCGTCTCGACCTACCATTCAACCTTGGCTTCTAGCACTCTCTACAGCATCTTGCAATGGGCGCCCTCAACCTCGCCGAATGGCAGAAGCTCCCCATAACCCTCACCGAACTCTGCATAAACACTACCCTCCGCTGCGGCCAGTCCTTCCGCTGGCGCAAAGCAGACACAGGAGTCTGGTCGCTAGCACTGCAGAACCGCATCATCTCTCTACATCAGGATCCGCAGTACTTGTACTACCGATCGATACCGCCTTCAACGCTCCTCTCACCGCCGACGCCACCTGCCTCGCACCCGCCCTCGGTGCTGGAAGATGGACCGGATGATACGTTGGAGCTGCTGAAGCACTATCTGAATGTCGAGCCGGATTTGTCGAAGCTGTACGCGCAATGGAGTGCTTCTGATGCAAACTTTGCGCGCCGTGCGCCTGACTTCACGGGGATCAGGATACTCAGACAGCCAGCGTGGGAAGCACTGGTGGGGTTCATCTGCAGCAGTAACAACAACATCTCGCGGATCTCGCAGATGATACATAAGCTCTGCTCAAACTACGGGCCGCTACTCGGTTACTTGGAAGAAGTGGCTTATCATGACATCCCTGAGCCCAGGGCGCTAGCTGGACCTGGCGTGGAGGGTAAGCTGAGGGAGTTGGGGTTCGGGTATAGGGCGAGATATATCGCCGAGACTGCGAGGATGGTTGCTGAGAAGCCGGAAGGGTGGCTGGATTCGTTGAGGAATCCTGAGGCGCCGGTATTTGGGGGAAAGATGGGGAGTGCGGGGAAGTGGTCGCCGTCCGGACGAGAAGGCTACCGGGAGGCACACGAAGAGCTGCTCACTTTGCAGGGTGTTGGGCCGAAAGTGGCGGACTGCGTCTGCCTGATGGGACTCGGATGGGGTGAGGCGGTACCAGTGGACACGCATGTCTGGCAGATCGCGCAGAGAGATTACAAGTTTGGGAAGGGGAAACATGCTAGTCTGACGAAAGCTACATATGATGCTGTGGGCGATAAGTTCAGAAGCTTGTGGGGACAAGAGGCAGGATGGGCACACAGCGTGCTGTTCACTGCGGATTTGAGGGCGTTCAGTGAGAGGCTAGTGGCGAAGAAGGAGGAGGTCAAGGAGGAAGTGGTGGTGAAGACGGAGGATCATGCAGAGGGCGGAGCGGAGATTGTGGCCGAGGTAGTAGAGAGGAAGGTAAAGGTCGTCAAGAGAGAAATCAAGCGAGAGGCAGAGGTGGATGAGGCGACGCTGGTGCTGCTTGAGGAGTCGAAACGACGAAGTAAGCGGCGGCGACAGGCTTGAACGCACAGTGATCTCGTGAAGCGCTTCGGATATTCTACGCTTTCATATAGTGCCCATACGCCTCAGAGCTCCATGAGACAAACCGTTACTCGAAGCCAGGATATCGCTGGCAGATATGTGGCGTTCCTCAGCCGGCCAAACATTCCACCGCGCCGTCTCCACGCTCAGCCACTCAAATCCCCTCCTCTACCCTCATCCGTCGCGATGTAAGTAGGTATTATTAGAACCACAAGCCTTTGGCATGTGAAGCCTCATCGTCATTCGCCGGCATTATTCTGCAGTCGTCAGGGACGCGACGAGGGAGTATCGCACGCGTGCGTGGGCATATCAGGGAGGTGCCGTGCCGTCGTTGTGAAGATAAAGCAAGAAAGGAGGTTGTTGGAGCGTTGCGACGAGAAGCGAAGACTGGACGTGTTCTAAGGATAGCTCTCCTTAGGGCAGAGAAGCCACGTGCCTTCGAGAAGGTCGGACGGCACGATGGGACGGCGCAAGATTGAGATCAAGCCTATAAAGGACGACCGGAACAGGTATGCGCGACACCATCGCTCCTGCTGCTTTGTGCTGCATGCTGACCAGATGGTCCTCATAGGTCAGTGACCTTCCTAAAGCGCAAAGGTGGATTGTTCAAGAAGGCACATGAGTTATCCGTACTGTGTTCGGTCGATGTCGCTGTCATTATCTTCGGTCACAACAAGAAGCTACATGAGTACTCGTCAGGGGATATCAACGAGCTGGTCGGAAGGTTCCAATATGTGGGTGTACACTGGTCCGTAGGAAGCGGACATGCGTACTGACAGCCTTCAAGTATGCCGGCGCTCACGAGCACAAAGGCCCTGCCGACTTCGTGGACAAGCGAGGTGGTGGCGACGATGACGACGACGACGACGACATTGACGGGCAGGATGGCGGAGAGGAGAGGGGAACACCAGACCAGCACCCCATGATGCAGACACCGGGTATGCACAGTCATCCTGCATTCCAACAAGTGCGGCAGGGTACACCAGGAGGATCGCCACCAATAGGGAACGGATCGATGCCTCAGTTCCAGCGCGTGCCGTCACCACTCCCTCCAGGTGGCAGTCGACCATCATCACGGACATCACAACACCCTGTTCAGCCACCTCAACATCTGCGCAGGACTAGCTCGAATCTTGTGCCTCCAGGTCACCCACAGCACACGCAAGGTCCGCCGCAGCCTGTGAGCTATGCATACACTCCTAATCCGCCCTTTTACAATCCCCAGGCTGCAGCCCAGGCGCAAATGCAACAGCGACCACAGGTTCTGGCGACATACCCTCCACCATATCCACCGCATCACCCGCAGCATCCACAACATCCCAGCATGACGCAGGTCGTGATGCAGGAGAACAGGAGGCAGTCGGGACCACCAGCATTCCCTCAGCAGCAGCAACAGCCGGCTCCTCCACCACAGGCGCAGATGCAGCGGAACGTTTCGAACGATCGTCTACAGCCACCGCCACATCATGGAGCGCATCCCTCGCCACAGATGCAGCAACAACAGAGGCCGATGCCATCGTCACAGCCGAGCCAGCAGCAGTTTACGAGCCCGCCGCTGCCACAGCCCAAGCCATTACCTGCACGTGCGCAACATAGCATCTTCACTCCGATTGACGATAGCAGATCACTGCTAGCCCAGCATTGGGGCACATCAGGTGCTCCAGAGCAATCCGCGATTAAGATCGAAGGTGGAGGCCCGCGATCAGCTTCGATTGATGTGGCAGCCATGCAACGCGACAGACCTAATGGCACCTCACCTCGCCCACAACAGCCCATGCGATCTCCACGACCACCCCAGCGAACAGGCAGCACACCGATCATCAACCCACCAACCCGCTCAAACACCTCCCAATCCGAAGCCAAGCGTCCCCGCCTCACAGTCCAAATTCCCAGCGAAGCCTCAGGAGACGAAGGCAACACAGCCGACGCCTCCGACGCCTCCACCTCTCATCCTTCCCATCCTCCGAATCCGCAGCAACACCACGTCGTCCTCCCACCACCCTCACCTTCTGCCAACGCCCTCCTCAGCGCCGGCGCTCAAGGCCCACCAAACCCCTTTGCCCGCCCCGCACCACCCATGAGCACGAACCCGCACGCCCGAGACCGAGACGCGAATCACATTGAAACGCCCATGTCCGCCTTACCGTCAAGATTCATGAACGACAATTTACTCCCCAGTCCCAGCTCCTTCTACCCTGAGTGGGGGTTTGGCCGGAGTGGAGGTGGCGGAGGGGATATGCTGCCTAGTCCGCTGAACTTCCAGACGCCGGTCGTGGCTGGGCAGGGGTGGGGAAGTGGTGTGAGCAGCGGCAACGGGAACGGCGGCGCGAGGAGTGAGGAGGGGAAGCGAGGGGCGGATGACGAGGGGGATGGAGGGGGTGGGAAGAGGGCGCGACCTTAGTGGAGTCTTGAGGAGTTGATTGGCGAGGGGTGGGGATGAGGTGGGAGTGGTAGTGATATTGAATCAGCTTCAGGCAGAGCAGGTCGCTCGACAGTAGCTTGATCGAGACCGTCGCTGTTCGTCCGATCATTGCTATGGACGCTGAAATATGTGCGAGGACGCAGCTATGCACATATACGCACCAGCCCCGGTTCACCTGGCGATTACTACATGTTCTCACATCATCCCATCCGGCGCCAATCCCTCGAAAGCCGGTATATCCTGCTGCAGAAAGAAATTCCAATTGTAGTCCGAGTTATTCAGATACTCCATATTCCAATCCTCGCCGCTACTAGTCGATTGCGGTCCCGGCCCAAGCACAGACATGTTGTATAGCCATTCATTCGCGTCTGGCAGCGGGACTTGGGGAAGTGGAGGCTGGGCTTCGGGTTGCTGGTGAGTCTGTGGCTGCGTCTGAGTTTGCGATAGGGGATGTGCGGGATGTTGTGCCGGCGGATGGGTAGCGGTGGGCTTTGGAACTTTGCGCTCGGTTTCTGACAGGGGCTCGGAGTCGACAATGTCTTTTCGAAGCGACTGGCCGAGAATATCGGAGTCTTCCTCCTTCTTCCTCTTCGATAGCCGGACAAGGAAGCGTGCTGTCTTCAATGCTTCTTTCATGGCTCTCGTATCGAATCGGGATGCAACTAGCTCGAGCGTGCGCATTGCTGTGCTGATCTGCGAGAGCGACTCCCGAGTGTCCATCGCTAGGAAGATGCAAATGCAGAGGAACGGGATGTTGCCTACGTGCCACCAGGGGAAGCCTTCGTGTGCGAGGCTAGCGGCAGCCTTCAACCCGGCCAGACCGAGATTTATGATGCGGTTGATGATGTTGTTGGGTACATTGGGGTTGGCGAGGCGTATTCGGCGGTAGGCTGCGAAGCCCAGGTTGGTTCGTGAAAGCTCGATGCATTCGTGTGCTGACTCGTAGCGTTCGAGTTGGGAGAGGAAGTCTTCCCATTGGCCGGGCTTATCGGAAGTGCATTCGGGGTCGAGGGAGATGGA
The DNA here is from genome assembly GCA_002077065.1 of Cryoendolithus antarcticus. Lineage (NCBI taxonomy): Eukaryota > Fungi > Ascomycota > Dothideomycetes > Cladosporiales > Cladosporiaceae > Cryoendolithus > Cryoendolithus antarcticus. The sequence goes on along the minus strand of NAJO01000040.1, from coordinate 245,280 downwards.
GATGCCGTAGAGGTCAAGGTACTCGCGCGTCCAGTCGCCATCTCTGTATAAAGGAAGCTGGCAGGTGATGCCTCGGAGCGCGACACGCGTGCGACCGTACTCGAATGAGACCCAGGTGTTCAGCATGCGAGTCAGCCAGAAAGTGCGTCGTTGTGTGCAAGGATCTATCTTGGCCTCATTGCCCCGAGGTAGGTATAGAGCGCTGTTACTCAACTCTTGATGTAGACCACAAGACTCAATGAGATGCATTGCCACGCTACTTGCAAGCCAGCAAGCATGCGGGTGACCAGTGGCGCGTAAGTATATAGTCCGCAACGTGAAGGACTGCACGTCCCAGATGGTGGGCGGTTGCATGGTGCTCGTGCTTTCGAGCGCTAGTCTAGCAGATTCTATGAGACCGGGGAGTATGGACTCGAGGCCTGAAGGGCCGAACAGTATGCCTAGACCGGCTACATTTGCCATCAGATGGTCGGGACATTGCACCGCTGCTTGACTGGAGTACCTGAGGCGGACCTCGTCCAAGAACCAATCCTGCTCAACCATGCCATACATTTTGTGGATGGACCTGAAGTAAGTCTTCGCAGCTCCGAGAATTTGGTCCAGCGTCAGGTAGTCCGTGACCGGCCTTTCTATCGGCTCAGTCTTAGATCCATTCGCCAAATTCCAGCCGAATGTGAAGAGCTTCGGTCCAGCAGATGCATCCAGTCTCATCCCGAGCTGCTTCGTGAACACTAGACCAGAGTTCGCCTCCATGGACCGCACTTTAGACATGTCCTCCAGACTTGGCCGCTCCTCTCGAGGTGGAGTTGGCCGAGGAGCAGCTTTCGTGGGAGAAATGCCATTTTCAACAGCGTCTGCCTCGACGAGCTTGCTCCGTTTCCGCGGATGCTTTTCGAAGTAGCATTGGTACTCAAACTGGGTGCACATGTTGCATGGCGAATTGCCATCACATCTTCGCTTTCGTAAACGACATGGCTCGCAAGCTTGTTTTGCCCTTTGACGTTTCTGTGATGGTGGACTGGTACTGCTCGGTTGCGTTGGAGCTTCCATCGATGCGGCCTCCCCAGTGCACGCTTTAGCACGAAAATGCACACGGCTGACACATGTACATCTGAGTCGAAGGAAAGATGTTGTGTCTCGGTCTCGGCCTTCTCGGCTCGCTACCCTGATCGGCGCTAAGTACAGCTAGCTCGACCTTGTTACTAATCACAGCTTCGTCACACCCAGGCCATCATTCATGATCGTCAACTCAATTGCACACATCGCATCGCCCTATCGAGGCTTGTCACTTCAGCTGAAGAGCCACCGCGGTATCTGTGATTTCAAGAGAGACGAGCATGATCGATATTGGTCATATTGTGTGCTTTGATAAGACTTCTTCACCAGCAGCCAGATTGCCCGTTCGCTGTTGTGCGTGTGATGCAATACTCGAGGTAGGCAATCGGGTTCGTCTATGCCGCAGACTCCTTCTTCTTTGCCTCGATCTTCACAAACAATTCAGCAACAGACCTTGAGTCCACCAGCTCGGTCAGGACCTTGATCTTAGTCCCGTCCTCATTGAAGGCAAGGAACCACATAGTCTCCATCTCGAAATGGCCAACAGTGGTCTCGGCGCTAGAGAAAGTATGCAGTGCTGCTTTGCGCTCGTCGACATCATGTATCTCGGCGTGCTTGGTTACCTGCACAGCTCACGGTCAGTCCTAGGGGTAATTTGCAATTTCATGGAAACTGTAATACTTTATAGGTCTTCCAAAACGGCTTCAGTGTTTCATAGAGCTGTCGAGACTCATCTTTAGTTGCGTGATGGCCCGCCAATGTCAGCGGGAAGGAGGTTGTGGGTAAAGTCTGGGGTGCGGAGGGCAAATATGGCTGAGAGGTCCCAAGTCTCCTCTTGCTTGAGCATCGTCGCCACGAGACTCTTCTGGTTCTCGAGAATTAAAGGCATGACTGAGCTGTACTGTGAAGTAAGAAGGCAGGAAGTCCAAAGCACGGCCGGATCTCTGACTGGACTAGAGAGATGGGAGCAAGCGGTGGGCAGCTCTATCCCGCGAGCGCCGACGCCGGTGTGCTCAGTATATAGAACGATGGGCGCGGCCCCAACGTGGTGCGCCTGATATCAGCCGTGGCTGTTCGCCATGACTACATGTAGCATTTGTGACCGGTATGAGTCCAGACATCACCGACTATCCAAACTGTTCTCGACGCTCGTTGACAATTGGGGCCAAACTCCGTTCGCAGCTCATCGGTCGCAGCTGACGTGTAAAGCGCAACAGCTGAGGTGAGATCACTGAGGGTGGTATCGGAAACGCAAGCCTCAATCGGCATGAGCTGATGCAAGAAGCTTGTTGATTCTTGTCATGCCTTGTTATGTCGTATAGAAACTATCTCGTATATATGCGTATGCCCGTTATGCCGCTCCCCTCTCCCCGATCAAACCAACAGTAGCTTCCAGCTCCCCACTTCGAATGCCCTCAGCTCAACTTCCAGCCCATTCTTTCCTAGCACTGCCTCCTCGAGCTCATCTTCAAGCAAGTTGACTTTCCACGCCTTGCTGACTTTGATCGGGCCCAGATTTACAGTGCCCCGGCTTGTTCCACCCAGACTATCGTAAATCCTCAGAATGACATGCTTCCCCTTCTTAGCCGGCATGTCGCCATTCGAAGCATCCTCATCGTCTTCGCCGCGCTTTATAGTATCGAGCACCAGACTATTGCTCGAGTCTGGCGTGAGTCGGAAGGCTGACAGAAGATGCTGGATAGTTCGAGGCTCAGGGTGCGTGGCAACGTGAACGGGATAATTGAACTCGTAGCCTGCTCGTACAGTCCTGTCGTCCAGCGCGCCCACGTGCGGCAAGATAGCCCAGTTGATGTGATGCTTGCCCATATCGGCGTGAGCATCCGGCGCTTTAGGCGCACGTAGTAAGCTCAACCGCATGAGGCTTCCGCACGTCGCGAAGCCGTACTTGCTATCGTTGAGGATGCTAAGACCGTAGCCGTGCTCGCTGAGGTCCGCCCACTTGTGACAGCAGACTTCGAACTTGGCCATGTCCCAAGAGGTGTTGTAATGCGTCGGTCGGCGCACGATGCCGAATTGGGTTTCGTAGGAAGCCTCGGTGTTGACGATGTTGGTGGGAAACTCGACCTTGAGGAACTTCATCGTCTCATGCCATTCGACTTCAGCGGAAACCTCGAGCTGGGAGGAGCGCTTAGAGGACGAGTCGAGAGTGGACGGAGCGGCGGAGAGTGAGATCGTGGTTCGGATCCAAGACTTATCGGAGATGTTTGTGAGGGTACTGATTGAGACTCGATGCGGTGTGTTCTCGCTGATGGTGGTGGGACTTGCTGCCTTGAGCTCCTTGCGCGAGTTTAGATGGAACACTTCGACGTCCCATGCCTGCCAATAAAGCGGCTTGTCATCGAAGATGACGAGCTGATTGACCTTGCCGCCCTTCGGCACGAGCTCACGCTTCGCGTTGCGGTCATACAGGCTGGTAATCACGCCGTCTTTGACAGCAACCCGCAAGTCGGCGTTCTCGAGAACGTATACACCTGCTTCAGCCTCTGTGAGGAAGACAAGAGGCAGTGCTGATCTCTCGCTGGGATCAAGATACATCAGACGGCTGTTGGTAACACCACTAGTGATCTTATTGGTGTCCTCTACGGTTATGATGCTGCTTTGTCGGTCCCAGCCGAGAGTGTTGATGCCAACGTCTTGCGAGTTCTTTGCAGTCTTGTCATTGAAGCCAAGTGCTTCCAGTGCGTCGGCGAGCAACTGCTCGCCAGTGAAGAACACTTTAGCGTACAGCTCGTTCGAGTCATCGTAGCACATCTCGATGCAGCTCCCTGGCAAACAATCATGGAATTGGCAGAGCAACACGTTCTCCCACATCGCATCGATGCCCTTCTTCGGATACTTGTAGCCTTTCGCCCCAGACACAGTGGCCAGCGTAGCGAAGTACTCGATATCGTGTAATAGGATCTCAGACTTGCGATTGTTGCGCTTGTTGTTCGCTTGCGTGGTGTATGTTCCGCGATGCAGCTCGAAGTAAAGCTCACCGTACCAGGTGACGAAGTCTACAGTACCATCCGTCGCCTTCTTCTCCAGGCGGTCGAAGAAGTCGTCTACGCTCTCACCCATGGTGACACGAGGGAGCTTGCCGATCTTGTCCGCAAGTCCTCGGCACCGTCGCAGCTTTTCAATGTGCCCAAAAGTCGGACCACCACCACCGTCACCTTTGCCGAAGACGAGCAGACTTGTCGGATCTTGGTCCATCGACTTGTGCTGTGTCACACTGCGATTGACATCTCCGAAGTGAGCTTCAGCAGTGTAGGTCTCGGCAGGCGCCATGTGGCAAATGACTTGGCTGCCATCGAGTGAGACCCAGTTGAAGGTCGTGTGCGGGAAATTGTTGATGTTATTCCAGCTGAGTTTCTGCGTGAAGAATCGAGTCATGCCAGCCAGCCGACAGAGCTGAGGCAGCTGAGTTGAGTAGCCAAAGGTGTCGGGCAGCCAAAAGGTCTTGCACCGTTCGCCGAATCGACTTTCGAAGTATCTTTGGCCGTATACGAATTGCCGCACAAGCGACTCGCCAGACGGCATGTTCGTGTCGTGTTCCACCCAACTACCTCCAATTGGGTGGAAGGTACCTTTCTTGACGTGGGTCTTGACACGATCGTAAGCATACGGGTACAGCTGCTCAAGCCACTTATACTGCTGTGCTTGCGACGCACAGAAGCGATGCTCTGGGTATCTGTCTAGCAGGTCACACTGGTTCGACCAGCTGCGAGCGATCTTACGCTTGGTCTCTGCCCATGGCCACAGCCAGCACGTATCGATGTGGCAGTGTCCGATACCACTGATCAGCGCCTCATTGTCATTATCGTACACCTTCGCCGAGTCGACATCATCACCGAGGTATTTCTTCGCGATCTCTCTGCAGTCTTTGAGGCATGAATTGCTGCCCTCGCCCGTGATGAAGCAGTCCATGATCTCATTGCATACCTGCAAAGCTTGGTGCTCTTCCCAGCTGTCCTGCCCGAACTCGCGCGCTGCATCACCGATGATCCAGAAGTCGTAGAACAGTCCTCGTGCGTCGAGATTGACACTGACGAGGTCCGCCTGTCCGAGCGCGAAGTACTTGTTCGGGTTTGGTGGCTGGATGCTGTCTCCGCCAGGTGCATTGCCGAACATGCCATTGCACGCCATCTCGATGTATATAGTGTGCCACTTGTCATAGTCTCGATACTCTTTGGGCACAACCCACTCGACTCGCTCGCCGCCTCCGGTCAGGCCCTGAAGTGGTCTGCCATCGTGTGTCCACACGAGTCCTTCATTATTGGCATCCCAGTGAAGCTCGACCTGCGGCTTGTATGTCCAGTCATACGGGAGCTTGAACTGCACCTTGAACCAATGCGTGCTCCAACTTGGTCCAAACGACTCGCCGATCTTGGTCTTCCTATACTCATTACTCCTCTTCGTAGCCTCGTCGAATGTCGGGCGGGTAAGATCGGGGGCATCCCAGACGGAGAGCTTGACATTCTCCTCGCCGTTCAGACGTCCATCGTACAGCTTGGCAAGGAGCCCCTGCTCCTTGTATTGCCCATTGTCGGTGAATTGACCAAGTCGATCGCGGTACAGCTGGTGGATCTGCTTACCGACAGGTCTCACTGCTAGCTGAGGATATGTTGCTGTGGACTGTAACGCCATATTGCGATTCTTATCGCCACCCATGATCGCGGGTTGAGGTGAAGAATGATCAGAGTTCACAGCACGATGCTAGCTGCAAGGTACCATGTTGTCAACCGACCATCACTTGCATCGTGAGATGGCGGCAGGAGCTTTCCCCACACCGATCGTCGCTTCTCCGCGTCACGACGGGTAAACTGCGGCAGTGATACAATATGGAGAGGCCGTGAGGTATCGAAGAGATTGAAATATGAAGCTGGTACTTGGATCCCATGATTGGGTTTATTGAGATGATCTACGTGAGAGAGTACAGAGATCTCGCGTGCGGGATATGAATGTCGCGAATCTTGAGCAGCGGATCAGCCTCATCACAACGACTTCTTCATTTCGCTCACTGAGCGCGCATGCAACGAAGCGATGGCGTGCCAGATCGATTACGAGCCGCAGAAGTCTCACCGAGAATCACCTGGCTCAAGCTGGCGACTCAAGGCAATCGTCCGACACCAGAGATCTGATCGCACGGCTCGCACGACATTCGGACAAGAGATGGGGGAGCTCAGACGTTGAAATCTGTCAGTCTGGTCAGCAACATGGTCCGCTTCTATAGTGCAAGCATGGTAATGTATTTGAGGTCGGGTCAGAGTCCATTTAGATCATCGAGACGCGAAGCGTCTCTGACATAAGAGGTTGCCAGAAAAATGCAATTGATAAACATCATTCGAGGAGGTGGGAAAGAAGGGATTGAACTGACCATTCGGACACATATACTTCAGCATATTGTGGCTAGTAGCTAAAGCATGAGGTAGCATCTGCTTTCATCGGTGCGCAATTAGCCTCGAGTATGCTCAGCGAAGGGTATGTCGAACGCGTTTCTGGACGCGACAAGGCAGTCGCCGAGAGTCGAACTTGCAGAGCGTGCATAATATTCTCAACGTCACGAGCCGGTGAAGACCTCTCGCAGAATCGCGTCGGCGATGGCGTGGCGCTGATATTGGCTGTCGAAGAAGAGAGGAAGCTCGAAGTCGTGAAATCTTCAGATGCTCTCGAGCTAGCGGAAGCGTCCCGAACTCTTGGCGCTCCCACAAGCTGCACCAGAATTTGCCGACACTGCGGCGTTACTCAAATGTGAGCGACTAGATAACGACGTCGAGAACCTCTACACCCACACAATACCGCCAAGATGGGTCGCATGCACAGCAATGGAAAGGGCATCAGCTCCTCTTCCCTCCCCTACTCCCGCACTCCCCCAGCCTGGTTGAAGACCACCCCAGATCAAGTTGTGGACCAGATCTGCAAGCTCGCCAGGAAGGGTGCTACGCCATCGCAGATTGGTGTGGTTCTCCGTGATAGCCATGGTGTTGCGCAGGTGAAGATCGTGACAGGTAGGATAATGCGCAGAGATGTAGTACTGGAGGGCATGTACTAACATGAGTAAAGGCAACAAGATCCTCCGTATCCTCAAGGGCAATGGTACGCTACTTCCGGTGTGAAAGTGCAGTAAGAGATGGGATATGCAAAATTGAAATACATGGCGCATCATGCACACATACAACAATGCCTCTGCTTGGTCTCAGACTGACAGAGTGATGAACAGGCCTCGCTCCGGAGATTCCAGAGGACCTCTACATGTTGATCAAGAAGGTGAGTACAGAGAGTAGAAGCAGCGGCGAAATGCTTTAGAGGGCATGATGCTGACCACATGGCCAGGCCGTCGCCGTCCGCAAGCATCTCGAGCGCAACCGCAAGGACAAGGACAGCAAGTTCCGCTTGATTCTCATCGAGTCTCGCATTCACCGCCTCTCCCGCTACTACAAGACTGTCGGCGCCCTGCCACCTACCTGGAGATACGAGAGCGCAACTGCCAGCACGCTCGTGGCCTAGGTGAGAATTGCAGTATGAAGCGCCGGTGAGGATGGACATGACGCATGAGCCAGGCGTTGGAGGAAGAGGAAGCGGCCGCGTCTAATGTCGCTGGATTCGCACGATCACTGTCTGCCTGCGCTATGCGCATTCACATCAGCATAGCAGATCTGCTTCATGATCATAGCGACGCAATGAGCGTACAGCGGGCGAATTGACCCAGATTACTTAAGACATCCTCGGCTCCCTCCCACTGCTGCAACACTGCTTTCCTCCATTGCCACATAATACATGGCACCATTCGAATTCAAGACCTCACGTAAATTCCACGTGAATTCCACACCTCGTATGTCCACAGCGTCGGCTAACTCAAGGGGATTACTGCATTGACGTCTAGTGCCGGGGAGAAAATCCAAGGGGTTGCCAGACAGTGATTCGTGACATCTGCGACCGGCTAAAGACCGTTCTCATGTTTTGCGTGACGCTCGTTTCGCCATCACATCTAGAGCGCAGTGATTTGACAAGCACGTGGCACACGCTAAGCTTTGCCAAGGCGGCGTCTATCTACTCGAAACATCACTCCCTTGACGTCCACTCCTGATCCTCGACTTGTGAAATGAGGTCCACTCCACGATCTGCGCTTCTGGAAGATCGGAATGGTATGATGAAGACGCATTGCGTATAGTGACAATGCGAGAAACCACCACAATGTCGGGGAAAGCGCCTAGCAAGCTCCGTCGCGTCCGCTCGAGAGAAACTTCCACCCTTAACGACAATCACCGAAGTATCACAGTCAAAACACCCAGATCTCGATGAGGGAACGCCTGCCGATGAGCCGTCTCCTGCCATCTCCGTCGGCTCGATAATCTGCACTGTTCCTAGTACCCGTACGGATCTCCCTGCCCCGGCCGCCACACCGAACACCAGATCGAGGTTTCGACACATGGCTTGTAAGGCTTGACCGCTTAAAGCTCGACACTGGCAACTCCTGACCTAGTGCGGTAGCCTGGACCATGTGCTCGTTTCATAGTGCGGTCGTGGTGACGACACCCTCCAATCGCTGGGACTGATTACCCCATGGCATTGCTTGACATCGATGGCTGCGTGGAGCACTTTGTTCAAGCGAGCCGTGTTGTGTGACGAGCATGTTTCTGGACTACGACATCGTGCCGGATACCGATCTGGTATATCCAGGGATCGGTGGGGTACTTCATAGTCCTCAGACTCGAGGAAGGTATACTTCTCTGTCCTCTTGCATTGCCTTCTGTGTCTTTCTATACGAACGTCGTGCTCTGTTCATCTTTTACTCAGGAACTTCGATTCGCTTCTTGTCAGACGTCAGCATGTTCTCCAGTCTAGTGACACTCGCCACCTTGGCGACTGCAGTGCTTGCACAGCAGTCTGTGTAAGTCCAGCCAGTCGCGCGTCTAGGTCATCAATAGCTGATCAAAGATAGCTATGGCCAATGTGGAGGCCAAGGCTGGACCGGGCCCACCACTTGCGTCTCCGGCTCCACGTGCAAGGCACAGAACCAGTACTATTCACAGTGTACCCCAGGTAGCCTTGTCTTTGTCCCGATCTAGTAACAGTGCGTTGTCTGACATCTAGTGCAAGGTGGTGGAGCTGCGACAACAACCGCAAAGACGACAGCGAGGACAACGACCACCACCCGGGCTGCTGTGCCAACAACAACCACTGCGTCCGGTGGCTCTGGTGGTTCCGGTGGCTCGGGCCAAAGCCTCAAGGCGTCGTTCACCTACTACGGCGCTGGCGACACCTTCGGTTCCGGCAATTGCCAGACCAAGACCACTGCGTGCGGCTTCTACAACACCGGCTACAACGCGGCTATTTCTCAGAACTACTTCGGCGTAGGCCCTGTGAGTGCTGTTGTTCCATTGCTGATCACGATTGGCATACTGACATCTCCTAGGGCGCCGGCGCCGGACCAGCCTGCGGTACTTGCTGGAAACTCACCATCCAGACCGACAGCAGCGGCAACAAGGTTTCCAATGCCGGCAACAGCATTGTCGTGCAAGTCACAAACCTCTGCCCGGGCCAAGGCAACCCAATTTGCTCGCAGAGCAGCAAGACGAGCACTAATCAGTACGGCGCTGTCGTGAACTTTGACACCTGCAAGGACTCTGGCGCGACTGCGGCATTGTTCGGCAACTCGGGTGTTGGACTTGGTATCGGGACTGCGATCGAGGTCAGCTGCAATGGCTTCAGTGGGACTGAGGTGTAGGTGTGGATTCAAGATCTGAAGAGGTGGGAAACTAGGATAGCATCTGTGCGATACTAGAGGAATCTAAGTACAAAATCAATATCGAGTTACAACATTCCCCGAATCAGAGATGTCCATTGTGTAGTCTCTGAACGGAGTTTGATACTTGAGCGCCGAATTCACCTTTACGTTGACTATGTATGAAGTCCTACCCGGGAGTTTGCCGGGTGGGTGCACTATATGCAAGCGCCCAGTTTCTGTGCCGCAGCGCTGCCTCGCAGTAGCTCACAGTACGTGACATTACGGGCACCTCACACACAGATTGCGACCTTCGACAAATGGCATACCTTGGAAATGATATGTAAGTGGCCAATAGGCAAGACCGTGAAAGCGCCGGAGCGGAGTCCATATTTAGAACGCACTTGATGGGAAGTCATTGAGTACGTACAGTACATCACTACAGTGTAGCTGTCTATAGACTGCTTGTGTGGTCGCTCGCGTTTTCCAGTATCTCTTTCGCAGACGTAACCCGTCATGGTCTTCAGAAACGGCTTGCGATGCGCACTGGTCGTATTGGCTATCGTGTCGCAGGCAATGCAGGCGTTGGCCGGGAACATCCGATACGGCACCCGGCCTTCGACTTTGGGATACGCCTGGGCTCCAAGAGCTCTTGGCCCGTCGGCAGGCCTCTTTCCGACTGGAGGTATTGGACACATTGCCAATGATACTTATCCTCAAGCAAGCCGCTGCAACGCAGCCAAGATCTCCTACTCGGAGGCCAAGCGCGATTGGGAGACTCCGGGCAAGGTCATGCTGACCACGAACTGCCCCCAGACGACCTCAACCGTCATCTGGACGCTCATGGACACCGAGGCGGAATTCGCCTGGACGACGTACTGCGATGGCCATCCCAGGACACCTCCGGGCTTCACCTATCCCATCACGAGTGGCACAACGATCGAGACGCTATCGATCTGTGCTCAGAACCAAACGAACACTCGAGGTTCGTACCCGAGTGCTTCACCTAGCTGCAGTATAGCTGAGTCGGACTGCGAGAAGCTTTTGCAGACGAACGTGTACCAGAATACCGAGGTGGGCCTGCTGACTACAACGCCGATGTGTAGTACAAGCAGTGGATTCTTCGGCGCTTGCGGCGAGTGCACCATCTTTGCGAATGATGTCCAGCTGCAAGAATTCCCAGTCTCCACCACAAACGGTGACAGCTGCACTGGCGGCGGCTCTATCGTGACAGCCACGCCAACCGGAGTGGGACCGAATACTCAGGTCGTTGGTGGCCAGACCTATATCTCGCCGAGCGTTTACATGAGCTTCGGCAATCTCTTCGCCACTGGTGCCACAAATCAAGGACTCTGCGGCATAGTCGTCAATGGTTTCGTCGCATCCATGTGGGATCTCAACTTGCAATCGTTGAGTTACTCAGTCGATCCCGCACAGCCTTCGTATGTGCAGACCTTCACGTCCCCACTCAATTTGGCGGACCTGAAATACCCGGTGCCGTGGTCTGTATACAAAGGCATGGACTTTTGCACGAACTCGACGCGCTGCGAGACCATCTCTCAGCCGTATCTTCCACAGCTGATCCTGCCATCCTGGCTTTCGGCGTTGCAACCGGCTTGGGCGACGTGCGTGGTGCACTCCACAGGCGTGCTCGATCCGCCGCTGGGATTGACAGCAGCTGCGACTATGATGGGCCCGAGCATGGGCCGACATACGGCAACAGCCGCCGTGATAAGTGCCACAGCTGCTCAAGCTGCTTCCCTGATAGCGCCGATAGTATCGCAGACATTGATGGCGGCTCCATCGTCGGCAGCCGGTGGCAGTGAGGAGACGAAAACTGCGCAGGCTGGGGCATTTTCAAGCGCATGGGTGTCCACTGCTCCAACGCCCAGCTCACAGCTTGCTGTGTCAAATCAGGGACCTGCGAGCGACGCTTTGACGCCTGGCCGAGGTGTGGGATCGGCTGCTGGCCCTTTACCGTCGCTCGGGGATCCGGGACTGTCAGCGCCGAATGATGTGCCCCACAACAGCGCACCAGAGACAGAATCGGAGTCGTATCTGCCTATGCCGCCGAACACGTTTCTACCCGTAGGAGCCACGGGACATTCTGCGACGAAAGGCGTTCAGAGTACACTAGACAGTGCCCAGATATCGGGCATTCTAGCATCGATGATAGCCGTAGTGGCCTCTGTTGTGGATCTAGTACCAGGCTCCATGCCGGACGGTGGCTCATCGGTGACGGCATTTGAGTCGCATCCGCCCGCGGAGACGAAGACGCTTCCCCCAGCAGGCGCAGTTGGGCTGTCTTCGGCGGAAGGTGCTCAAAGTACATTGGACAGAGCACAGGTCTCGGAAGTTGTGGCGTCGATGATAGCCGTAGTGGTTTCTCTCGAGCGTTCAGATCCTACCGCAGCGCCAAACAGCAACAGTGGCCTCGTATCCACTGCTTCGGTCCTCGAGAGCAGCTTCGTACCACCCAGCAGCGCGGCCTCACGTGGGCCTCAAGAGATTTCCCTGGAGTAGCGTGGTAGCTTCTGGGGACGTCGATAGTACAGAGAGCAAGACGCCTGGCTTGCAAAGCTTGACCGAGCAGGGCCCTGCAATTCCGATACAATTACCCAGCGTTGTGGCTCACTCATCGGATCTGACGGCATCGGGCGTCACAGTGACCGCGTCAGACACAAGTTCTGGGCGTGCACCGCGAGCCACGGAAAGCGGTGCGAGTGGAAGCCGGCTTTTAACGGGCGTGACGAGATGGCCCGTGGCGCTGAGCTTTTCCATAGCGATCATCCATCTCTGCTTTTGATCTTCGGCTTCCCAATCCCAGACCCCGCCTCATGTACGAACCCCATCAAGTCGCGCTTGTTTTCAAGCCGTCGTCTCCCGGTACTGCCAAGCACAGTACGTCGCCACCTCACTGTTATCCCATTGCCCGATGTCGCCCTCTATGAATCTTCCCTGCTGCCTCTTCTCCCTCACGTAGTCTCTGCAGATCTTCTCGACTTCTCTCCAATCGCTACCATCGAAGTAGCTCTTGAGACTGCCAGCTTCGTGAAGCTTCACGAACGCCTCTTGGACCCAGCTGAAGCACGTGTATGTCGACGCGTCTGCCTCGTTTCCGGGACCAAGGGTGCGAAGCGTAGCCTCTACGGCGGCGGTATCGATTACCTTGGCCACGCTCACACGGCACAGTAACGCTGTCCGAGCTGCGGGAGCTTCGACCAGGTCGTCCGAAGAGTAGAGGAAGGTATGCGTGCTTTCTCTGCGCAGGAGGCCAGCTGCAGGAGGCGACGTATGTTTGCTCAAGCTAGATGAGTGTGAGAAGTGATATCTAGTCCCCGGATCCTCTCGGCCTGATGTCGGTGGGCCGACGATAAGTGCCCAGTGGTATGAGTCGCAGAAGCTGCTGGAGGTGGGGGTGTTGGTCGTTCCACCTCCCCTCTGGTAAATAGCAATGTACAGACGTGGCTTGTTCTTCGAGGTGTACGAGGACAGAGCTCGACGATAGGACGGACGGGTAGGTGTAGGCATACTGGAAGTAGGAAACACTCGCTTAGAAGGACAGCCAGCGCGTTGGTGACAGCGCGCGAAGCATCTGTCAAAATCTTGTTCAAGGCAGACTATGAGAGGCACTTACAGACTGACATCTGGAGCTGTTGGGAGCACTGCCACAAATGTGGACTGCGCGCACGTGAATGCAGGGAGGATGAGGGTCGGTTCGGCAGAATTGCGTCAATTCCACGTGTTGAGAGTGGCCGAAAAGTGGAGGAAATTTGGAGCGTGGAGGAAGAAGCTCTTTGACTTTACCCTGCCAAGACTACATACAGAGAGCTGGAAATCGAGCATCAGACAGCCTACGAGGCCCCCGCCTATGCCTTCTTCGGAAAGCTGAATTCGTACTGCGGACTGTACTCCTCCTTTCCCGTCTCAAAGTCCCTCAGAAATCTCCAGGTCCCCTCAGTCTTCCACCCCTTCGCCTTCCAATCATTCGCGGGTTTCGGGTAGAAGTCGACGACATCGTACAGACTCTGATCGTGAGCGATGACGGGAAAGATGCTATCGTACCCGTCGAACTCTCCCATCTTCTCGATCTGCAGCTTCGCTTGTGCGCCGTCAACGTGTGCACTCTCGCCACTCTTAGGCTGCATGAATGCCTCGGTGCGGGTGTGCTTGGGATGAAGAGCTTCGAAAATCTCGCCTGGGCACCTGGGAGCGGACTTCGAGCCGAGTGGATAGAGTGGATTGGGCTTGATGTCGTCTGGTAGAGGGAGGTACTCAGTCGGTCTGAATTCGCCTCCATGATGCGCAATGTCGCCGCCCAAGAACATGAATGTCGGTGGGTCAGCAGTGGTGCGTGCCAGAGCGCAGATGTGTCCTACAGCGTGACCGGGAGTGTCGAGAAGGTAGAAGCTGCCGTCTCCGTAGAAGTCTATGGCCTCGTAGCGACCAATCTTCAAGCCCTTACCTTGGGCTGCGAAGTCGACTTCAATCAAATCGCGGCCTTCGTATGCTGACTCTGCGACGCCAGAATCTGGGATTGCCGGCCAGCCAGGCACGAACGCCGACTTGAAACCTGGCCCGACTAGGAGATCAGTACTCGACGGGAAGGTCGTGGGGTCTCCGGTGTGATCCTGTTGTATGTCTGTCAGCTCGCGTGAGACTGACCGAAAGTTAGGAGCATGTGTACAAAGTGGTGATGTGACCACATGATCCCGCCGATCTCATTGAGGTCCTGTCCGTTCTCGCGTAGGATCGTAGCAACATCTTTCACAACCTCGATCGAAGCTCCACTGCCATTGATCATGTCCACCAACGATTTGGGACTGTTCTCCCACTGTGCATGGATTAGTACTCTCCATGCAACTATCATGTAGCGTTCAGGTTACCTACATCGACTCTAACACCGAGATCGAAGACGAAAGTGTCATACTTTGACTTCGAGGTCGAGCTCCGATGTTTGATGAGAAAGCCATAGCATGGTGCCGTGACTACGCTCAACCCAGGGATCTCAGGCTCCACGAAGTATGCCGCTGGCAGTCCTATCACAGCTGCCGTTGTATCGATGATCGATACGTCTACCGTCGAGGTCGAGTGAGGGATCCGAAGATCTGGAGGTGACTTCGCTGAGACCATCTTCGGAGGAGCTTAGTGTATACGTCGTCGACGATGATTAGAAATGTTATCTGAGGAGTCAACGGAAAGGACTGGAGAAACTTTATACCAGCAGCTAGAGGTAGCGGCCGTAACGATATGTGCAACGCGAGAGCGTAATCCAGAGACCAAACGGACGAAGTAGGACGATCAACCTGACGGAGAGCGAGAACGAATCTGACGGCGAGCGCTGTCGCTGCACTAGCTATCTGCACTTTAAAGGCAGGTCAGTCTTGAGGCCAGCCGCAGACACCGCGCCTGAATGCGGCCTCTAAGTCAGAAGAGATGGCTGACACTAGCAGCTCCCAATGCAGTGGCCAAGGGTCTGCAGTGAGGTAGCCCTGAGTCGTATCAAGGGACTGCTTGTAGGTGCTCACGTCGGATCGGCAAGTCTATCAAGAAGCAATGGTACAAGCATTGACAGCTGACAAATAGGTACCCTTCACTTTCCCGAATCTCGGACGTCGCTCTCCATCGCTTTTACATCCTCGCATATCAATACCCTGGTGCCTTGAACCGCCTCTACAGCCTGCTAGCGACATCGCTGCGACTGACAAGTAGTCATGACGGCGCTCACGGCGAGGTCAGCATCTCCTCGCTACCGAGTATGTACCGAGCTGCGACGATATGTTTGGCCAATCGCCTTGTCGAGTTGGTATGCACCTCAAACAGGAAATCGAGTGAACAAAGGTACATCTACTTATGCATGCAGCGTTGAAGTTCTTGAATGCTGCGCAAGCCACGGTCGCGCCTTCCTGCGATGATGCAGTCGACCGTAACTGCAGCGTTCGTCAAGGTGGGCAATTCGCGACTTCACTTCTTCTTTGTCTGTGTTCCATCAGCATGTGCTGGACACTGTGGCAGTATCGTTGGGATTGCCCACGACGTATGAGATTGACTTAGCAGTACACTTCGCCCTTCCATCAGCGTCAACACTATGTATGCGACACGCGAGCCAACCGACTTCTACCCGAGCGAATTGCTTACCATCAAGGCGCTCTTTGTCGCGAGGCAGTATCGACAATGCATCAATGCTTGTCGGCAGACTATGCTCGTCAGTCATCAGTCCGACCAGAGCAATCCGATGCGGCAAGCTTTCGTTCATCTTTATCTTGGACTCGCGCACGATGAGCTCGCCAGAGCGCTACACGAACATTCGCAAGCCAAGCTTCCAGCCTTCGACGAGGCTGAGCAGCACTTTCGTACCGCCATGGACGCGCTCCCATCAGTCGCAGAGTGTCGAGCTAGTCTGTGCAAGCTACCAGCTTCTGTGATAGGTGCAGCTGAAGCGGACGAAAAAGCATCCCTGGACAGGCTGTTCGACGATAAGGAGAGCGAAAGAGTCGACTCAGCTGTCAGTCCACCACCAAATATGCTCCAGCGTGACTACTCAAGTATGTCACTTCTAGATGTCCGCCCGCGTCTCCAGAAGTCTACTTCTCAAGGTCTACTGCGACCAATCCGTCCTGGATCGCCACCCAAGCAATACCACCTCTCTCCAAAGCTTCCCTATATTGGTACTGCTCATTCGCGCTCCTACCTCCCCACACTACTCACGACAAATACTCCGACCTACCGTCCACGTTCCAAGCTAGCATCCTTCGAAGTTTCTCCCACATCCCCAGTGTCTCCCATTGGCTCCGCAGTCTTCAGCTCAGACATCTCAGCGGCAGTCTCGCCGATGTCAGCGCAGACACCTGTCGATGATCTACCCGAGCCAATCTTTGAAACGCCGAAGAAGCCGGTAAATACAGCTGCGCGACCTGTGCTTGACCTATCAAAGATCGAGTCCCACCTCGACGCCCTCTGCGCCCAACTCCAGACTCACCTCCGCCTTGTCCAGACAGCTCGTCTCAAGACAACCATACCGCAAGCTCAGCGATCTGCTCGCACTGGTCCGACAGTCGGTACGCCGCTCGCTCGCATTCCGCGTGGTAAGCGAACGGGGATCTCTGAGCCCAAGACGCCCTCGACGAAAGGTGTGGCGCAGTCGAGGAGCTTCTGGAGCTTCACGCCGGCGGATGTGCAGGCTTCGGAAAAGCAGAAGAGGATCGAAGAGGGGAGAGCAAGGAGCTGGAAGAGGCAGAGATTCGATGCGGGGAGGTATAGGGAACTGGCGGAGAGGGCATTAGCGGAGTCGTAGAGGAGGTGCGAGGGATTAGGCGTTTGGAGGCTGTTTTGTGCGGTTTGAAATGGCTCGGAGGCACAGCGAAGATACCCTAAAAACGAAGTAATGGCATCAGAGACGGTAGCGAGAGCACCACAGATAGCACAGTATGAGTGCTGGAGTACTATGAGATGAAATTATTCAATTGTCCCACGTCACTCACCAAACACCCTGCTCTCAACCGCACTCCCCACCGCCCGATCGCCACTCACGATCCCCGTCGTAGCAACTACAATCCGCCTCCCACTCGCCTCTCCGATTCTCATGCCCACGAACCTCAACGCCGCAACCTCTGCGAACGTCACACCACCAAGAAAGAAGACGACCGAAGTCCTCGGCCCCTCTTTCCCAGTCCGAAGCGTCTTCCTCGCAGCACTCACTCCAGCATCAGAGCCTTTCTGCACAACGTCCACAGTCGCGCCTCGGATCCGCGTAATGGTGTCCTCGTAGCCTTTCCAGCCTGTACCGCTTGGTCCGGCGTAAATAGAGGCGGCACCAAGCTTCGGCGGATTGGCGAGATTGTAGATGACTGACTTCTGCAACACGGCTTGCACTAATCGGACACTCAATGGCGCGTAGCCGGAAAAGACATACGCTGTGTCCTCTGGGTCTTGCTCTGCCACATCATCAACCCAGAGACTCAGCGCGCGGCGCACAGAGGTGATGTCTGTGGCCGTGTCGCCTGCTGCGCTGGCTATAGGGTTGAGGTAGCCGCGATGTGATTCTCGCGTTGTGAGTAGAGCCATCTTCTCCAAATTTGCGAGGGTGAGGATATGCTGATACCCATACGCGTGCAGGATCTGCCTTTTGAAGGACTCGAGGTCGCGGGCGCGGAGGCCATTGGAGAGAGTACTTTCTAGACATAGAAGACGGAGGACGATCTTCAGAGGAACACCACGCGAGATCAGCTCCTCGATGTTCTCGTGCATTGTGCTTGGATCTGCGCCAGACAGGAGGTTCTGTTGAATCTCGAGGCTTTTGCCGAAGGTTTCAGAGCGAGTTGTCTTCATCACTTCTTCGGCGAGGGAAGTGTGGATTTTGAGAGATGCCTGCTCGGCTTGGTAGGACGGAAGCTTCTGGACGAAAGACTTGAGATCTGAGATAGACTGCTCGGTCTGCTTGATTGACTGCTGATCCGTCTGCAGACGGCGGGCGGTGCGGTTTAGTGCTGGACCAATAGTGGCAAAATTGCCATCGCGGAGCGTCGGGTACAGCTTGTCGCTCGAGTCGAGCTGAATCTTACGCTTCGTAGCTGCTGTTGTCGCCGGTGCGGCACTCTTATCTGCTTGTGGTGCGACCACTCCACCTAGGATGGCCGAGTCGACTTCAGTCTGGTTATTACTCACTCCGAACACCTCATCGAGCAGACCTTGGTACGTGAGCTGTGTGCTAAGTATCGTGGGAAAGTCGACATCACGGTCGACGATAATCAGGTTCTCGATCACAGCGCTCGGCGTAAGACCGAAGGAAGTCAAGTAGGCGTTGTTCGGATCTGAGGAAGAGTTGACATCATCTTCGCTGCGCATGCGTAAAAGCAGATCTGCGAGCTTCTTGGCATTGTCACCTTTCCCCAGGATGCGTGGGAAGAGTCCATATTGCTTCTGCAGCAGCATAAGTGCTTGGGCTGAGGCGAAGATAGACGTCGGATCCTTTCGCAACATCAGATCACTAAACGAATCATCCAGCTCTAGAGACAGTAGGTCATGCTCTAGAGGTATGAAGTGCAAAGGCAGCTCGGTGATGTTGGCTTCGCCAAGTACACCATGCTCTTCTAGCACAGTATTGCTGACCAGCGTTCTTCGCGGCACCCAAGTGATCGTAAAATCATGCTCGATTTTGGACTCGCTTCGAACGAGCTTAATCTGCTCTGTATATCCCTCGTCAGCTCCGATCGCAAAGAGCTGCAGGAAGTTGACATTGACTGTGTGCACACCCTGATAGACAGTCTATTGATCGAGCGTACAATGACAACTATGAATAGCATGCAGGTGCGTACTGCATAAGATTGATGTAGGGGTCAAGACTGAACGACCAGAGTGGGAGTGGAGGAGATCCGTTCATTCTACTTTATGACCACAAATGTGCTGGGAGGTGCATTGAGGTACGTAGCACCGGGTGTGATTTCATATGACTAGCAAGGCGAAGCAGAAGAGACAACTTACCTGCTACCGTGCGAACCTTCTTCGCATTCTCCCCGCGGACCAGGAAGACAACGTTGCGTTGACTAGAGTCGACATTGTGATTCTCGAGGAAGAAGACTTTGTCGACTCCGTACTCTTGGAGAGTGCTGAACTTGACGAAGAGGCCAATAGTGCCAGCCAGCGACTTTTCAATCACCAGATTCTTCTTGCCTCGGACCTGTCGCCTGTCAGTCTCGTGAAGCTTGGATTGGGCGTGATAGCTGCCTTACATACAGCCTCCAACAGCTGCAGCAGATCTCGCCGCGCTTTGTCGGTGATATCCTGGGCGTTGATGGCCCTCGCGGCGGAGAGGGCGGCCATCACATAGCTGATGGAGCGGGTGAGGTAGATCAAGCTAGACCGGTTCGTGTTGGAGGGATCTTCCAGGTTGGCTTGGCGCGACTTTGAATGGAAGTCGCGTGGTGACGTGGGGTCCTCGAGATTTTGTCACCGTCCGAGTCACCTCGCAACCAACAACACATATCATATTGCATCCAGCGCATGCAGTCCTTTCGGTCACTTTCTCGTTCGCTTCCTTCCACGTCTTCGCGTCTGTTGATCCGCGCGATTCACAAGCAGCAACATCTGCAGATCCGACTCCAAGGAACATCCGCACTCATTTCCGACGACATGGGTAAAGAGAAGGGCGATGGGAAGGGCAACTTCCAGCTCAAGGTGCCCAAGGGAACAAAGGACTGGGAGGGCAAGGATATGATCATCCGCGACAAGATCTTTAGCTCCATTACCAAAGTCTTCAAGCGTCACGGAGCTGTTACGATTGATACGTTGGTCAATGGCTCAACCCGGAAGTCACGCTGCACATTACTGACTACCCCCCAGCCCTGTGTTTGAGCTGAAGGAGATCCTGTCCGGAAAGTACGGCGAGGACAGCAAGCTCATATACGACCTCGCAGATCAGGGGGGCGAGCTCTGCTCTCTCCGCTACGATCTCACGGTACCCTTCGCACGATGGCTTGCCATGAACTCCTCGGTCCAGAACATCAAACGCTACCACATCGCAAAGGTCTACCGAAGAGACCAGCCTGCTATGACGAAAGGACGTATGCGAGAATTCTACCAGTGCGACTTCGACATTGCGGGTACCTATGACCCTATGCTGCCAGACGCTGAGATCTTGCGAATCACATGTGAGATCTTCCACGAGCTAGGCTGGGATGGAAAGTTCACGATCAAAATCAATCACAGGAAAATCCTGGACGGCATCTTTGAGGTGTGTGGGGTGCCGACCGACAAGATGAGAACAATCAGCTCGGCTGTAGACAAGCTGGACAAGTCGCCTTGGGAAGAGGTGCGGCGAGAGATGACCGAAGAGAAGGGTCTCGAGGCAGATGTGGCAGATCGTATAGGAGAGTACGTGGTGCTGAAGGGCAGCAAGGAGCTGCTACAAAAGCTACAGGCCGACGAACGATTGAACGCGAATGCCAGCGCGAAGCAAGGCTTGGAGGACATGGCGCTCCTATTCACATACCTCGAGTCATTCTCGGTACTCAAGAACCTCTCTTTCGACATGTCTCTCGCCCGTGGACTCGACTACTACACTGGAGTGATCTACGAAGTCGTCACAGAAGGCTCCGCACCACCCACATCCTCAGACCAGAAGCCTGAAAAGACGGCCTCGAAACCCCGCAAGCCCGCCGATGGCGAAGAAGATCGCTCGAATGATCCCAGCGTTGGTGTCGGCTCTGTAGCGGCCGGTGGACGCTATGACAACCTCGTCAGCATGTTCAGCGGCAAGCAGCAGATCCCCTGCGTCGGCATCTCGTTCGGTGTCGACCGCATTTTCAGTATTACAAAGCAACGTCTTGCAGCGGATGCCTCGTCAGCTCCAATACGGACGAATGAGGTAGATGTTTTTGTCATGGCGTTCGGCGGCAAAGGCTTTGATGGGCTGCTACCTCAAAGGATGGAGGTGGCGCGGCGTTTGTGGGATGCTGGTGTCAAGGCAGAGTTCAGCTGGAAGGTAAAGCCGAAGCTGCCACAGCAGTTCAAGGCCGCGGAAGTGAACGGCGTGCCATTCGCTGTCATACTGGGAGAAGAGGAGTTAGCGAGCGGCAAGTGCAAGTTCAAGGAGATGGGTCTCCCTGAGGGACACGCGGAGAAGGATGGGGTGCTCATAGAGATGGCCGATCTTGAGCGAGAGGTGAAGACGAGAATAGAGTCTGCTGGCCAGACGGCCGACGCGACAAACAGGGTGCAGGACATGAGCCTGGCGCAGTGAACTCCAGGGACGATGTAGCATTTGCTGATGCGTGATCGCAGTCGATACCCAATGTAGTACCAGAGTGCAAGCTGACGTTGAAAGATGCTCACGATACCAAACGTGCCTGCCTCACTCAGAGGACATCGCACATGCCCCCTTTCAGATGTACATTATAAGTGTAAGTCGACCTCGCCAAACACCAGGTGAGTACTGTACGCCTTGCGTTTGCAGCCATCATCCACGCCACCGCAAATCAACCTGTCGCCCAAACACGATTTCCACATGCTTTCAATCAATGACCTTGAACTCGACGGGTCAACGTCGGGATAGTCAATACTCGAAGCGTGGGCCAACTGCGGGCGGAGTATGCTGCATCAACGCTTGACCCTTCGCACACTCCGATCCAGGAGCATGTTCCAGGGTGACGTCTTTTCTTGACAGCCTGGACGAACAGTCTCGCGAACATCTGTATGGAAATCAGCCCGGTCCATCGACGCATCCTGACGAGCACTGACTTCTCGGAATGACTGTCGAGACTCCCGCAACGCTTGCGGTCCGTTTCAGACCAACTGTTTTGCGATATGTGTGCTCCTCTAAGTAAACGATCGAAATACCGGAGCTGGAGGTAGCCGAGGATGGTAGTGACAATGATGCTGATGGGTCCGTTGCAAGCGTCAAGCACAGCTAGTGCCATCGTCGTAGTCTGTTGACTCGATGTCTTTGCGTTTGTAGAAGTGGGCGGCATCGGACAACAATGGGCTGCTGACTCGGACGCTGGTAAGGCGACAGATGAATGGCAGTAAGCCAATAAGATGAGCACTTCGCAGACTACTGACTTTCGCTGCAACATGCTTGCGTTGGGCGAGTAGCGTTTAGTATTGGATGCCTCAGCTGATCGAATATAACTCCAAAAATTCCGATATCTCCCAATCTCGGCGTTGCGAACATATCTTTTCTATCTCCTCATAAACCTCTTGAGCATCGCATGCAATAAGACCACTGCACCGCGCCATGCACCTCATGCATCCCTGAGGATTGCAGGCTGCTGGTTGAGCCATACCCGGCGGCATCGCATACTCATGCCATCGAGCCTGGGGAGGAGAACGATGTTCCTCAGTGAGCTTCTTTGCATGCGGTGCCGTCCCCGCCTCTACATGCGGGCGCCACAACATCGCATTTTCGTTTTCAACATCACTCACACGAGGCTGAGGTGTCCCCTAATCAGTGCAGCGCGGGATGTCTGTATCACCACAGGCGATGCCAACAGC
Source organism: Cryoendolithus antarcticus (assembly GCA_002077065.1). Taxonomy (NCBI): domain Eukaryota; kingdom Fungi; phylum Ascomycota; class Dothideomycetes; order Cladosporiales; family Cladosporiaceae; genus Cryoendolithus; species Cryoendolithus antarcticus. The sequence goes on along the minus strand of NAJO01000040.1, from coordinate 222,509 downwards.
GTGTCAGCACGTCGAGCATCCTCGATCTCTGTATAGCACACAACATTTGTCATCACTCAGCACAGCACAATAAGCTCGATCGCAAGATAAGGTAGACCAGACTCGAGTCACCCACTAACAATCTGACATCGAGGCCAAGAGAAAGCGGCAACTGTATCAACTACACTTCGCGGTACCCTTGGGTTTCGCATCATCGTCCTTTGACACGGCACACATACGCCGTCCAGCAATTGCAAAGCACATTGGTCAACAACGCGTGGCAGGCGTGGCAATGGAGTTTGACAGGTCGTCGTGCTACGAGCTGGGAAGGATTTCGGCCCCCACCAGCCCAGCACATTGTCAAAGTATATTTCTTACCGATCTGGTGGATTGCTCAGCTCCCTCGATGTCTCTAGTTGAGAGTTCCCATGTCACGCTTGAGCTATAGCTTCACGTTCTCCATACGAGTAAATCTCTGGCTTATTTGTATTGACGACAAGTGACGACGACCAAAGCAGCTTGGCCGCCGTGTGTTCAAGATGGATACCACTCAACTCATCGAGGCTATCACACAGTGCAACCGCGACGTGTCGAATGGAGTACCTGGAGCTAAAGAGAAGCTCCTGCCGCTCACATATCAGCTCTCAGCGTCCGTCGAGACACCCACTCAAATGATTTGGTCCACATTTTCCACCGGCCCTCTGCGCGCTGCGACTGTCCGCACAGCGATTGACCTGGACATCTTCAAAACACTAAAGGCCGCCGACGGAGCGTCGACTAGCATCCTCGATCTTGCCAAAGCTCGCAATGCCTCGCCTGATCTGGTTCGTCGTATTGTCGCTTTTCTGGCATCGGTCGACATCATTTTCGAGACTGGTGTCGATGCGTACTGTGCGACCCGGATCTCAAATGCTCTCACCACCCCCGGCATCCTAGGAGGCGCGATCTACGGGCACGACATCATGTCTCGAAGTATGTGGGAGATCCCAAGTTACCTCTCCAAGCGATCCTACCAGAACCCATCCAATCCAGTTGACGCACCGCTGCAAGATGCGCTCAACACCAAGCAACACTTCTTCCCCTACGTCTCGGCCAATTCACTGCTAGTGAAGTCTTTCGCTGATTTCATGGGCGTTTACCGAGAAGGCAAGGAGCATTGGACGATTTTCTATCCGCTGCGAGAACGTCTGCAGCACGTACCCGACAGCAGTAGTGGCGCTATTGCTCTTGTGGATGTTGGTGGCGGACTCGGTCACGACCTCGCTGCCGTGCTGTCGCAGCACCCAGCTCTTTCCGGGAAGCTCGTTGTCCAAGATCGCAAAGAAGTAATTGACTCGATTGATCCCGCGAAACTCGATGCTGGCATCCAGCGCGAGACGCACGATTTCTTCACCCCGCAGCCACGGAAGGCGAGATTGTTCTACTTACACAGCGTCTTGCACGATTGGGATGATGAGAATTGTGTGAAGATCTTGCAAAACGTAGCGAAGGGCATGGACGTGGATAGTCGGATCGCGATAAATGATCTATTAGTACCGGATCGTGGCTCGAGCCGAAGTTTGACCAGTATGGATCTGGGTATGATGGCTCTGGGGTCGGCTGCTGAGCGGACTGAAAGTCAGTGGCGGCAGCTGGTAGAGACCGCGGGATTGCGTGTCACGGAGGTATTCAGGCCCTTTGACCCGAGTAGTGAGTGCGTTGTCGAGGTAGCGCTTCCACTGTAGGAGTATTGCATGAATGTCGTCTGCGGAGACGTAAGTGCGCACGTGTACAGCAAGCTATACTCCAAATAGTCCCTTTCGAGTAACAGAGGTACATGTACTGTACCATCTGGCCGAATCAGTGGGTGCTCAATCAAGGATGACATGAGCCGATGTGGAGGGGCTCGTCATCGGCATCGTGACGCTGAGACTACGATCTTGTATTCGCGAAGAGCGCGTGGTGGTGCCACGGCGTGCGATGCCTTCAGCATGCAGATAGGAGGCTGAGAGTTCCACCGCGCGGCAGGGTCTCTGCACTGGTAAGCGATGCCAATTGCCTGCAGACTACTGTACCTGCGCCTTCTCAGGAGGGTGTGGAAAAGAAATCGTAGCGATTGCTTCCAAATTCTAGCGCAAACCTATGTTCTCGGCCCTGCAAATCCGACGCGGATCTTTCGGCCTAGAGAACGCTTGGGGCTGAAACACACAAGGACAGCACGGTCTATAATCCCACGCCCCTCATCGAGCCCGCTCCTTGGCAGCATGGCATCGCTACCACTTGTACGGGACTCGAGCTGCCCGTTCCGCGAAACTTTGGGAGGCCGCCGGCGCGTAGAAGACGATCGGATGGTGACCCGTTCGCGCTATGACCACATAGGCCTTCAACCTCACGGCTGAGATTGGCAGATCATCTTGCACCTCTCTATGATTTACCAGGATAAAATGTTTCGAGATTGCTTCAATCTGCTGCCGGCGCTGCCCAGATGAAAGAATTATTCTGGGAGCAAGTCTGAACTACACTGGCAAGGCACTATTCCCGGACATAGACGTATCTATTCCGGCCGTTCACCGCAGCTGCCCATTGGTCTCAGATTTCATGCATGCAAGTGGGCGGCACGATCACGGTCCGTCTCACGTCTTTGACAGCCTGGCCACACGACGCACTGCCCGCGTCTGGATCTTCCAGTCTCTCGTTGACTGCCGCTCGCTTCCTTTTGCCTCTCAACGTCTCAATGCGAGTCGACTGGAGGATGTCAGACACGTCGCGGGCTGGCACGTTCATATGCGGGGACTGCAATCTTACTTTCACCGCGAAGAGGGCGTATCGCTCGCACCTCAAGACGAAGCGACACGCCGATAATGCTGGACTTGCGCCACCTTCTGGCTTCAGCTGCCAATACTGTGAGCAGAACTTCACGCGAAAGGAAGGGCCCATTCGCCACTTGGAGCGCAATCAGTGTCCGAAAGCCCCGAATCCGAAGAGGAAACACGAGAGCCTCGACAGTCGTGCTGATGATGCGAAAAGGCGAGCATGCGTAGGCCCACGGTCAGATTCGACGGCCTCCGATGAGATTGACCAAGACATAGATTCAGGCTATGGGGGCTTGTACGTCCGTGAAGGCGCGGGAGGGGGGCCTTCAATTGCTTCGTCAAGCAAATCGCCCGAAGACTCGACGACGGACCAGACGGTCTCCGCTGGTGCACCATCTCCATATGAGTACTCCCGCAAAGCTTCCAACGTGAGCGCAGACATGCCCACGCCTGTGCAACTACCTCCGCTTTCAGCTGTCTGGTCTCCAGAGTACTCTACTGCGCCAAGTACGAGTCACGATGCTACCTCGTACCTACTGCCTGCTCAACAATCACCCGCCGCGTACTCGCATACCGCTACACCCTCCTCGCTGACTCGGGCGACTACGGGCGACTCTGAAATGTCAGAGACTTCGTGGTATAATCCTGCTGACGAGGACGAGGACGATGAGAAGCAGTCCTTTCTTATCATGCCTAACAACCCACGAAGCATGTCGAGTCCTGCACTCCATACTCCTGGGCAAGGCTTTGACCCCACCACAGGGCACACGGGTAGCGAGGGCTCAAGACCCTTGTCAGACGCAATGGAACGCATGTCACTCAAGAATGTGGTGATGGACAATCACTCCATCGACGCTGCAGTGTCGAAGACTATAGATTCGTCAGCTGTATCAGCAAGCCGGGGCCCATCTCGCTTCAGTCTTGCTACGAGTACTGCGACTTCGGACTATAATGCCAAACGGCTCAGCTTTACGTCGCTTTTGGGAGGAAGTTCGATCAAATCGGCGCACCCGTCCGCGGTCTATTCGGTACCGCACTCTCGAACGGCCTCGCTCTTGACCATCGGTAGCAGATCGACCATGTCGCTAGACGAGATGGCTGCGCCTTTTGCGTCAGAAGTCGACCCCGAGCTGCGGGACCACCGAGGCAAGGGAGATCAAGGCCAGGGTCGGATACGGCGAAAGGTATTCTTGCCAAGTCTACCGAGTATCTCAAGCTGGATGCCTCAATCGCGGCCGCGGAGTCGAGACTCGAATGATACGGATGACAGCTCGGAAGCGCTCACCTTGACTGCCTCGAACCGTGCCGACGGAGTCCAGTGGGATCTCTTCGCGCCCACAGGATCTGCTGGAGGTGCTACGAAAGGCGGCAAGGGTGATCAGCTTTGGGTCAAGGCATTGGAGGATCATCACGAGGATGCCAGAGGTGCTTTGACGTTACGGAAAGGCGATGTGATACAAGTGTTGCCGCACAGGGGGAGTGGGAATGGGGAGTGGTATGGGATGAATCAGGATTCGAAGAAAGGGTTCTTCCCGAGAAAGCATTGTGCGGTGTTGCAGCAAAGGTTGTACCATCCTACGATACCTGAAGAGGGGTGAAAGAACGGGCACAGAGCTGGAGAAGACATACTTGTCAAGGGAGCGTAGTGCAGCATCACAGTAGAGGCTACATGACTCTATGACACTTCAAGAGGATGGAACGGCATGAAGAAGTGAGACCGCCACAAAAAGCTCATTGATGCGTTCCAACGTTGCGGCCTTTGCTGCGCGAGCCCCGAGACTTCTGGCCTTGAATCCGCTGAGGCACGATCGCGTACGGGAGTAATGCCGTCGCCGATACAGGGACGACCAAGTCGTTGCTGTTCAGAGGGTTCGCCTCGATCGCCGCGTCGCCAGGGTCTGTTGCACGACTGAGACCAAGTGAATGTCATACACTCAACACTGCGAGCGGCTGTCAGTCAGGTCCCTCTCTCCATAAGCAGTGAGTCTCGACGTACGCTCCAACGACTCTCCCTACGACAACACTCGCATCTCGCGGGCGTGTGTGAGCAGACGGGCGACCTGGCGATTCTGCAGCCAAGCAAGGACAATAGTTGCGATGATTCCTCCAAATCCAGTAATGATACCAAGGATACTGAAGGCCAGGGCCACGCGAATGTCACCGTTTGGCCCATTGTCGAAGCCTGACATTGTCTACGTCTGAAGGTCGTGGACAGCGGCGGGCTGTTGTTGATGAAGCAGCCAGTAAGCGGCGGGAAGGTCAGCAGTCTGTGGTCGAGTTTGAGAGGTTTAGTTGAATGACTCGTGTAATCGGAGGGTGTTGACTGGCCTAAGGGGGCGTCGCTGCGGATTCATCATCTTGACTGTCCGTCCCGTGCTGGCAAAGATATACCCTCTGACGCTGTACAGAGGGCCTTGCACGCTGCCATTCGGGTGATGCAGATCGGGTGATGCAACGCAGGACTCCTTTCGAGCGGAGGCTGCACGTTCACTGCCCTTCAACGTTGCCAGTGTTCTGTTTCATACATGCATATAATATTCACAGCCACCTGCGTGGATCCCGTGCGCTAAGACTGACAACCATGCTGTCGGTGCAACCGATGCTCAATTCTGTAGCGCCTAGAAGGTTTCCGTGCGCCGTCATCATAAATTCCAAGGTGCAGTGGCGTTCAGGCAAAGTGGTGGCGTCTGGCGCTGATAAGCATAGCGCGGGTGATGCTTGCGCCTATACGCTTGCGCATCTGAGCGGCACGGCTTTCCATCCGTGCCATGAGATCACGGACCCGATAGACGCCCACTATGGCACACTGAAACGGCCCCCCTGGGCTATTGGGCCAACCCAAGGAGATCGAGTCTTGAGTACATTGGGTGGTGAACGAGAGGAAAAGCTCAGCCTCGTCTGTCGAGGGGCACATAAAGAGCGAGTTTTGAACACGCCTCTCCCTGGGATGATGCTAGTATATCTGACCTTCAAAGGGTCGGAACGTCTTTGCTTACCTGGATGCTATAAGTCCTCAAAGCTGTATCATGATCAAAGGATTGTGGAAAGCCTTGCGGCAGCCCAACGACGAACCAGTTCAGCCCCTGCACTACTGTAACTTATGCAAGATAGTCTTCACGCGAGCATACTCGCTCAAGGCTCACAACTCGAGAAGTCGGGAACACGCGAAGAATGCTGGCCTCGTCGCACCTAAAGGATTCTGGTGTCAGGATTGCGAGCGTGTTTACTCCCGCAAGGACAGCCTCGATCGTCATCAGCAAGATCTACATTGCCGCGGAAACTTTGCAGGCAACGCTGCTGAAGTGATGGGTCATACGTATCATATGTACAGCACCAGTCCCTGCTCACACGCCGATGAAGTCGAGCAACAATTGGTCCTACCGCTGGAATCGCCGTTCAGAATGTCACCTCAGGATAGTGGCTGGTCCAGCGGCAGCACCGCTCCTGGTACTTACGAAGCAAGCATTTCGAACATGGCCAGGTCTGGGGATGACCACACGGGCTACACGCTCGAGGTCTCAAGTCAGGGCGCTAAGTATGGAGCCGCGAGCGACGAGTCTATGTCATACGGCGCGAGCTTCCAGTGCAGCATCATGGTTGACGTAGACTACCATGGCTGTGTTGATACCGACGTTACTCAGTACGCCGACCCGGAGGATCCGGATCCGAGTGCTCAGCAACCAAAGCTTGACAACGGCGAAGCTATGAGCACGTTTAGTGCTGATAGTCAAGTCGTGCGCCTAAGCCAGACTTCATTATTCGGCCGTGGGTCCATCAGATCGCTGCAATGGTCAAGCACGCACTCACCGCGCTCGCGTATCGCATCGATGATCACAGTCGGGACAAGATCCACTATGTCTTGTGAGATGCCCGCACCTGGCGGTCTACCGATGGACAACGAGCTTTCTGACCATCGTCAACGGGACAACGGCAATGCTCTGCGCGTGAAGCGCCGTGTTTTTGTCAAATCACTCGACCGGGATATCCTACCCAGAGGTGCTGAGACTGAGGCCAACAGGGTAGACCTTGTCAAGAAAATGCTCCAAGTGTACTCAGTCGAGGCTGATTCCAATCTCCTCCTGCTTAGCATCTCTTACGGCGCGATGCTGCACATCCTCCCCGGCCTTCCAAAAGCAAGCCCATGCACGCGAGCCGAGAAAGAGGACTTCGTTATGATTTCCGGATATCTCGCAGAGACTCAGCAGTGGCTTTGCAGGCCAGTGTTCGAATCTCAGAGAAAGTATGCCAGACCGGCGCTGCCAATTCAGATATGTAAGCCTGTCCTCGATCTCATGGAGTACTGGAGGCTCTATGATCATGAGGTGCAAGATCACCTTACTCGTATTGGTCTTTTCTGAACGAGATCAGATTGCGAGGGTTTATCTGGAGAGGGTGCGTTGATGAGGAGGACGCAGATACGGAACGGCTCGCTGGTCGGAACATACACCTTTGTCAGGTCCCATCTACCACGAAGCAGGACATTGTTTCTGTTGCGTCATCTATACTATCGATTGATCAGTGTCGACAATAGTCACTTGCCAATCCAATATTGTAGGCTGCTATGCCAATTCGTCATCGTGACTGCTCACGTTCTTCGCCCTGCTTGCAGTGATCGTGCGCCTGCCTTTGGCAAATGGCCCGCTACCTCGCCTAGACCCGTCATCTCGATTTGAGCCTTCTGAGCCGCGCACCTGTACGAGCTCGCGACTCGGTCTCCGTAATTGCTCGAATCGGGGCGTTGTCGCTCGTATAGCTTTGCCCGACTCCCGTGCAACGCCACTTGGTGTCATGGACCTTCGTCTGCCAGAAGCGACAGATGGCTCTCGAAGGCGTGCAAATGGGAACGAGTGCCGGCTGCTCTTGCGTCGAGCAAAGCCGCCGGGGAGCAGTGAAGATGTGGACTGATTTGACGCTGGTCGAGCAGGCACCACGACAGCGTTATTGTCGCGGCCACTCGAGCCTGGTTCAAGGCCCGGCTTATGAAGTGGATCCGAGGAGAGGAGACTGGCGGTGCTAGCTGGTGGAGTGGGATGCATCACAGTCGCAGCTCTCGGACCGGGACCTTCGCCGGCCAATTCGTCCATATCGTCAGAGTCGGCAGCGTCGAGCAAGGGTGGGGATGGCTGCTGGCTTGTACGAAGGCGCTTCCGTGGCTGAAAGGGCGGATCGTTTACGAGTACGTCAGAGTCGATATTCGTGATCTTGTCGTGTCGTAATGCATTGGTAACTTCATGCGATTCGTTGGCGGGCGTCCATTCATCTTCACTCCTGCCGCGATCGGACCTTCCCACTCGCCCGCGCTTGCGAGGTTGCTCAACTAGTATCTCGTCTCCACTGTCAGTCTCTTCCTCCGTTAGCGCAGCTGGCTCTTCTTCGCTCTCCCCAACCCCTGGGACCGATGCTGCAGTAGAGTCGACAGCTTGCTTCTTGAGCTTGCGATTGGGCTTCTGCACAGCTCCATCGTGACGCTGTCTCCTAGACGTGCCATTGCGAGGCTTTGGCTGCCTATTCGCTAACTCCAGAGCTGTTGGCTCAGCTGCATGTGTGTCCATCACGATCGCACTGGCCAAGCTATTCTTCAGTGGCAGCATGCTCCTGTGTTCAATCGGCGGCGTCACCATTGATGCGGTTGGCGCAACGAAGTATGGCATAGACCCATACCCAAAGCGAGCCGGAGTCTCATAAGCTAGTGTTCGCTCGAGTGGTGATGTATGCCGCACACTAGAGTGTGTTGGCGGGGTACGATTGCTATCGTGTGAGTAAGCAGTGCCAGAAAGGTGGAAATGGGGTGATGGCGTCTGTATGAGGGTACGATTTGGCGCATCGGCGGTCGAAGACCATGTCGATAGCGGCTCTGGCGTGATGATACGCTCAGTCCGTGGAGCGACTGGAGGTGGTGGTTGCATAGCTAGTCGATGCTGCGGCGCAGATTGAGACGACTTGGCCTGACTATGATGTGATAAAGGGAGCGATGGTACCAGCTCGACATGGCTGTTATCCATGGTGAGATCGATCACCTCCTGCTTTACCGCAACTCGACCAGGCGGACTGCTGGGAAACGCACTTTCCAACAGACTTTTTGCCTGGTCATGTCCCAGGTGTTGAGGATCCAGGTTAGTCGGAGAGACCGCCTTGCGAACTCTAGGCGGCTCGATGCTAAATTGGGTGTACCCAGACATCGACAGCCCGGCCTCGCCAGATGACATCCTCCGTACCGAATTGTCCAGCGCTTGCCGAAGAAGAGGCGCGTTGGCAGGACCGGATCTGCTGGTTATCGGCTCTGATCGCAGGTGTCGGATCTTCTTTGCAGTCAACAGCGTACCAAAGAAATGGTTCTGCAAGCTGGTCGAACTTCGACCCGGCATGAGTTCGGCCATCTGCTGAAAGGACAAGCCCTGCTCGTGCATAGCTAGCATCCGGTTACTCTCTGCATCGCTGTAGCGCAAGCCGGGACGATGCTCAGGGTCATGCAGCTTCGTCGGGCGAGTCTTGGATGCGCTGCCAACGATCATATCGTAGTAGCGGTCTGTCACTTCCTGCTGACTCCGGTGCGGTAAGCGCAGTCCGATCTCGGCCCAACAACACCCTTCTTTCTCTCGCCATCTGCGGATGAGGCGGTCTTCTTCGTGCGAGAATGATGGGGCTGCCTCAGACGGAGACTCTCCGGCCTCGGGAGAGGCGCCTACTTCGGTAGACTCGACAGATGCTGACCGCAAAGCTTGACGATCAGCCGGTGGTGACAGGCTCTCTGGATCCATGAGTACTTTCAGTGTGGGTGGCGTTGTAGCATCTTCGGTCTCAGTTACGCGATCGCAAATCGCGGCTACAGCTAGATCTGCTTGCTGATCACCAAAAGGCACAAAGCACGTATGCGGAATCTGGCTGGGCAGTATCGCAGGTATTGCGGAAGCCTGATGGTTGGTGGAGAGCGCTGTTATTGCGTTTGATCTGAGAGAACCTGAGGCTACATTCACTGGATGGGTGACTTCGTCATCATCATCTCCGCCTTCGATATGCAGGCTGCCCTTGCGCGCAGGCACGAATGGCAATGAGCCTTTGTCCAGTGGCTGAGTAGCCTCCCATGCACCCGAACCCACGGCTGCTGGTCTAGGCGGATGCTCAGGGCGGGGTATAGGTGCTGCAGGTGTCTGGAACATTGCAAGCGATTGTGGGTGATCGAGATTGGCAGGTTCTGCAAGTGGTGTAGTGGCGGGGCTTGCACGAGACTGAGACTGCGCCACTGGTGTCTGTGGTGCAAAGCCCATCTCCCCAGCTGTGTATCGCGATTGTTGTGGAGTCTTGGAGGGCATCTGCGGCACGCTGGCTCTGTTCCTAGCTAACGCAGCACTTCCGTACGAAGGATTAGCTAAGCCCGAGTTATACTGCCATGGCAAGGGCTTCTTTACTGCGCTGAATGCCGACGGCAACGGCCGAGCTCGTGATGCGCCGTAGATCTCGCCAACGGTAAGCCTCTGCGCACCACCAGGACTCTCAAGCCCGGACGCACTGAGTGGTGGTGTCCGTTTGTGGGACGACAGAATATCACAGGCTTTGAGATAAGCATACCGCTTGCCCAGGAACTCCTCAGTACGGCCAGTGAGGTACTCGGTCATCTCAGCAAACGTCATGCATTCTCCTTCGCGCATCTTGCGGAGGAGGTTGTCTTCTTCTTCCTCCTTTTGCTCGTTTCTGAAGCCGGAGAAAGGCTCCACGTGCGATGCAATAACCGGGTTGCCATCTTCATCGAACATCTGCAGTGATTTCGGCACGAGCTGCCGGCGATAATGCTTCTGCACACTCAAGAGCGTGCGGCCAGGAACCTTGGGAGCAATCTCTGCCCAGCTCAAGCGATCGTCCTCGCGCAGCTTGCGAATGTCGGCATCTTCTTGCGCACTGAAGCGCTTGAAGACACGGCAGACACCGTCTTCGGGTGTAGGGTAGGCTGTGCGACGGGCAGACTTCACGCTTTGCGAAGCAGTGTCGGGTATGAACAGACTTTCGCCGGTCAACGCTGGATCGATGACTGAACTTGACTCCGTGCCCGCTTGCAACATTTCGTCTCGCTCATCATCGTCGATCACGATGATCTCGGGTTCCTTGACGACAGACTCTAAACGCAATACACGATAGCCTTGCTCCAGCAGTGCAGTGCGCGCCACAGAAGCACCGCTTCGTAGTGTTCGACTGTAGTGTCCTTGCACAGCATAAGCTGAGCGGCCAGAAACCAGACGCCCGATAGCTTCCCACGGCAGATCGTCGACTTCGCGACACTTGATGATGATCTCATCTTCGTCCTGCGTGAAGCGTGACATCCGTGCGTTACCAGCCACGACCCTGCGTGCTGTGTTTGCAGTGTACACAGATCCCCTGTCTGTTGCTGGTGTCATGGGAATGTCGTAATCTGTCAACTCGCCAAATCCGAAAGCGGAATGACCCGATGGTACGAGCACCGAGAACGTGCCAGGCTGTGGCTCAGGTCGCGGTGGAGACGGCTCAGGGTTATACGGTGGCTTGAGTAGACCATATCGGTAGTAGTACATGCCACATGCGTTGCAAAGATCGCCGTTCGGGCCCTTCCTGAAGTTCGGCGTGGACGAGTCGCCACAATTAGTACATGCACGCTTGGGCTCGGTCTGTGCGGCGTCTTGGAGCTCCAATCTGAGCTGTGCAGTATCCTCAGGAACATGTGAAGGCTCCACAGAGTGGTGCGGTGAGTCGCTGGACAGCGGATCGTCTCCATCGCTCTCCAGCGCGAGGTCAACGCTAACTTGCCTCAGCTTGGTGCGCCGTCTTTTGCGCTGACGCGGATGGACCATGGGCGCCCAAAGTGAGCCACCTCCACCAGGAGACATCACAAGTCTAGCCACTGACGAAGGCATCTGCAGTGGCGGAGGGCTTGGGGTTCGTGTCCGTCTGTCGCCCGGCAGCTCCGGAAACTCCCATGGTGATAAGTGCCTGGGCTGGGAAATGACCGCGGAAGCTTGCGTCGATGTGACATCTGCGCCAGACATGTACTGCGCAAGCTGCGAGGCGATACTCTGGCCGAGCTGCTTGATGGTGCCAGCATCTAGAGCCTCACCAGGCCTGGCTTTCTCCTGCATCGCTCGCATAGACTCTTTTAGAAATGGGATGTTCTCAAGCAGCGTCATTGGCGAGGCAGCGCGTGAGCTTGAACTTGATGATGCGCTTTGCGAGGTCACTTGTGAGCCTGCCCTTTCGCGTAAAGTATGGTCCGGCAGGCCGCGCTTCCGCTTCCTCGTCCTGGCTGCATCTGTTCTCAAGGTTTCCCCTGCAACCATCGAGGACATATCGAGATCAACAGGCGTCGATCGAGAGCTTGCTGGCCGACTGTCATTCGTGATGATGCCACTGCTTGTATACCCAGATTCGCTCTCCTCATCAATTTCGAGCTGGTCGTCCACCTCTGGCGTTGCTTCAGTCGTGGCTCCCGCATCCGTTGGCTCATCCGCGTCGTCGTCCGATCCACTTTCGGCACCCGCGATCTCTAAATCGTCGGCGAAAGCACGCACCAGCTGTGCTCCAGCTTCCTTGCCTGGATCGACCTCGTGTCGCATACTTTCAAGGTGGCCATTGTCGACAATGATCTCCCCAGTGTCCAGATCGATCTCATCGCCGACGCCTGTAAAATCTTTCTCGTACTTCGCGAAGATATGCTCGAACCGTGATTTCAACTTGCTGTCGTTCTTGCGCCGGACTTGCTGCAAGTCTGGATCATCGACATCCGCCCTCGTGCGGAAGTACTGCTCCATCGCGATCGCTGTTCCGATGCTGCCTGCATTGGTATGGTGTACTCTGAGTAAAATTCCATGCCCATCGACACCGCGTCAAAGTGTTGATCTCCAGACGCGATGTGGAGGAGAGCAGGCGCGCTGTGTAGCGGCTTCCCGAACGGGGTAAGCCGCGGGAAGTAACCGCGCTAAATGTAAGCTCAACGAGGATCCCATACCGCAAACATTCACTTCACTTCCTCATACCAACGGTCTCACAGGCCGCATGATTCAGCTGATAACGTCGACTGTGCCGTGAGGGGCGTGGTCACTATGAATCTGGGCCGGAAGCTGGCACCAACTACATCGACAACAGACCCTTCACAACCGGACATGTGCCTCGGACTCTAATCAAAGCCAACATGGACTTTCTCATTTGCCAGAAATGTCGCACGCCACTCAAGGTAGACGACTCGCTGAATGACCTCAACCCTGCTTCTTTCAAGATCCTGGCAGACGCCGCACCTTCGCTGGAGCCGAAGGCGCCCGACGCACCACGTTCAGCAGCTGCCAAGGAACGAAAGCAGCACTACGATGAGGTTTCTCAGGAGGCTGGCCCTCCAATCCACAAGCGCCCGAGTGCAGTTGAAAAGCACACATCTGATAAGCTTCGTCCGAACATGAGCTACATTATGCTCACGGAGTCGCAGCTGGCGCCTGAAGGGCCCGGTGAAGTGGTCCCCGCTCCTGCGAAGGGTAAGCCAGGTGGCAAGAAGGCTCCTGCAGACGTCACATCGGAGAAGTCTGCAATCACAGCACAGAAGCTGGAGCAAACGATGCGGCTCTTTGAGATCCTATCAGCACGTTCAGACATCGATCACCCAATCTGCACCGAGTGTACCGAGCTCGTTCTCGATGGTCTCCACAAGCGTCAGTTGGCTGTCACTCGTGAGCGCGATGCTTACGTGCAGTTCTTGAAATCTGCGCAAGACGACGTGCCTACTGACGAGGAGAAGGCTCTGACGAAGAAGGCTCTTGACGACGCCAAAAGGCGCGAACGTCAAGCACTTACCGAGCTAGAGGCACTTGAGGCTGAGAAGGCAATGATGGAAGAGGAGATTGCCGCTCTCGATGGCGAAGCCGAAGATCTCGACGACGAAGAGGAGCAGTTCTGGCGAGAGCGAAATGCTTGCGCTGCGGAATTGACTGCCGTGCAGGAGGAGCGAGACAGTCTGCAGAGCCGACTTGCTCACGACACAAAAGTACTTGAAGCTCTGCAGCGTACAAATGTCTACAATGACACCTTCAGTATCTCACACGACGGCTTCTTTGGAACTATCAATGGGCTACGACTGGGGCGCCTGCCAGATCACCCAGTGGACTGGGCCGAGATCAATGCGGCGTGGGGTCAGGCACTGCTGCTACTCGTTGTTGTGGCCGAAAACCTGGGCGTCACACTCGCTGGCTGGAAATTACACCCCATAGGCTCGACTTCGAAGATCGAGAAGACTAGCCAGTCGACCCCCTCGTCATCCTCAGACAAGCCGGCCGGCACTACCTTCGACCTCTTCACCGCCGGCGACGTACCACTCAGCTTCGGTCTCCTTCATCGAAGCTTCGACAGCAGTATGGTGGCCTTTCTGGACTGCGTGCGGCAAATTGGCGAGCAAGTCGAACGGTCGCCAGGGACCAGATCCGGTGCAGCCGGCCCAAAGCTGCCATACAAGATTGTCAAGGACAAGATCGGCGAGGTGAGCATCAAGCTTGGCAACTTCGGTCAAGAAGAACAGTGGACGCGAGCCTGCAAGTATACGTTGACTTGCTGCAAGTTTCTACTGGCGCATGCGAGTCATGTGGACTCTTCGTCTGACAACAAGACCGCGCGCTGAAATGCTTTGGCGCTTTTCAATTACATTACTCTCCTACGTTTCCTTCGCAAGATGCAACGGCCGCCCACGATGGTATAGCAGCTCGTTCAACTGCTTGCTATCCGCATTGACCACCTCAGGTGCTTTGCGGATCTCTAGAACATTCCCAGGACCGATCTCCATGCACTCGCCACTATCTTCACTATCGATGAAGTGCTCGAATGCCTTGACGACACCAGTCATAGGCACTAGCAGACGCTGACTCTCGAGGGAGTCGTAGAAGGCGCTCGTACTGATGCCGGTGCGGAGTACATGAGGGCAAACTGCGTTGAGGGAGATCTGCTCTTCGGGGAGGTATTTGCCATAGGAGCGGACGAAGCCGACGGCGCCGCTGGATATATGTCAACGTCTAAAGACTCTTTACAATTTCCAGTGCCGAGACTTGGACTTACTGTTTTGCTGCGGTATAGATTGGCAGAGCTGTGGTGTAAGTCAGTCATTCTGTGCTGATGGCGTAAACGATTGCAGGGATGTAGGCTTACTCGGTACGCAATAGAAACCACAGACGCTCGCAGTTCCGACGACTATATCTGAGGTCAGCTTCATTGGTCTTGGTCCGCATTTCCCCGCTTCATAGCCTAAGTCGAGGTTGGATGGAGGCACTTACTCTTTCCCCTCCATCCCCCTTGCGCCTCCTGCCTTCTCATCTGCTGGATCGCAAGACTCGTCGTATACACGAAACCATTCAGATCAACATTCATGACCGTCAGATCCGGTTTAACAAAACCCGTCCCTTTGCCACCGTCATTCGGCACGAACACCCTTTCGCCTACTCCAGCGTTGACGATCACGACATCTAGCCTACCGAGCTTTGAGATAACGGTTTCGAAGGCTTTGAGCTGTGACTCCCAAGAGGAGACATCGACTTCGACGGCGATGGAGTCGGGGTTGTCAAGGGTGGCGAGAGCTTTCTGGGCGGCGGCAAGGTTGAGGTCGCCGAGCGCTATGGTGTAGCCGCGAGTGCTGAGGGAGCGGGCGACGGCGAGGCCAATTCCCGAGGCTGCGCCTGTGATGTAGGCAGTCTTACGTGTTGATGCCATGTAGAGTATGTTCAGCTTCCTTGCAAAGCTCGATGTCAGGGTGTGGTAGTCCCACTGTGTCACCTTCAATTTCAGCTCCGATGCTTTCAATGTACTGCATGTCGCGTTGCGGTCGTTCTATTGCATTGTCGGTATACACAGCTGGTGGGCGGGGAAACTGCTGACCCCGCGAGAACTTTGAATTGCATCCGAGGAGTGCTTCACAGCATCCCGGATCCCGGATGCGATTCTGTATTGGATCGCAATGGTTGATAAGATGTGGCTGGTCTGCCCGAAGCGTGCTACGCCTGGAGTTCTGTGGCCTTATGCCTCAAGCGTCTAGAGACTAAGCCGTGACAGCCAAACGTCGTCCGGAGATCCAAGCGAGAGCTGTAGGTCCGCAAGCATGGACAGCAAGCGGCCAGGAGACAATTCATCGCTAATTTACCGGGTTCGAGACACCACTCATGGCGCACGTTATACTAGCACAAGGCACTTCTTTCAGACCTTTGAGAGAGCCACGGTAAGACACTGCAAATAGATCTCGAAATTCCTGAGCGAGCAGCGAAACGACGCTGTGTCGCGTACCTCAAACCCTACTACTTCCCCACTTCGGCGCCCCTGGATACTTCCAAGCATACTCAACCGGGACGTTCTTCCTCAGATGGTTCTTGAACGTCGGTGTCGGCCTCGGACGCAGCTCATGCAGCACTAAGTCCTCGATCGCACTTGCCCACTTGACGAGCCGTGTTTCCTCCCACGCCGTATGCTGCAGCGTGAGACTGACTGGCATGCCGTCTGGGTCTAGACCGACGGGGACGGAGATGATGGGATAGCCGGCTTGTGCTGCGATGCATTGGCCCCCCATCTTGATGTCGCAGAAGAGGAGCGCGTCGAGGGTTTGGGATATCTTGGTGGTGGGATTGGTGTACATGAGTGCTGCGTCGATGCCGTGCTCGCGACATTGGGATTGGCAATGATGGAGAGCTGAGTAGTATGTGTCGCTTTTGATGCCTTTTGTTGCAACGCATCGATGGAACAAATCTTGACCCCCAGGAAAGGCTGGGAGTTGATCTGGTTTACCTCCCTCCGCACCACTGTTCTCGTCGTTATAGGCAACAAGATCTTCCAGGGTACGCATTGGCGTGTTCTTCAACTGACTTAAGTAACGCTCCATCATGTAGTATGTCTGTACCTTGCTCACCGTGATCTCCGACTTTGCCGGATCGGACTCACCGTACCTTTCCCAGTCCCAGCGACCATCCGTATGCAGACGCTCTTTAGCGCACGGCATGTCTACCTCTACGATTGTAGCGCCTGCTCTCCTGATGAGATTGATGACTTTCTCGACTACTGCACGCTGCGGTGCAGGTGCCACATCCCAGAAGCGCTTCATGGGTAAGCCAAATGTTGCATCTTTGAGACTGCGCCTGTCTGTCACGTAGGCGAAGTAGCTGCTTGGCTGCTTTCTGCCGGGCTGTGTCGAGAACTTATCGTCATCGTCGGCCCCAGCGATCACGTCGAGTGCGAGCACTGCGTCCGCCACAGTGCGTCCGAATGGTCCAACACTATCCTGAGTCTCGGAGACCGGGATTACACCTCCTCTCGAAGTCAGACCAACAGTCGGCTTGATGCCCACAACGCCATTGGCAAGTGCTGGGCCGATGATCGAAGTGTCCGTCTCCGTGCCAAATGCGAGAGGCACTAGGTTCGCACTGACTCCTACGGCACTTCCTGAAGAGCTACCTGATGGCTCTCGTGTGAGATCAAATGGGTTGCGACATTGGCCACCTCGAGCAGAGAACCCAGTACTGTAGTAGCTGCACCGCATGCCAGCCCATTCGTCGAGGTTTGACTTGCCGAGGATCACAGCCCCAGCTTCACGAAGTTGAGATACGATGTGAGCGTCCTTGGGCACGATGCTACCGAGCAATGCCCACGAGCCTGCAGTGGTCTGCATGCGATCCGAGGTGGCCATGTTCTGGCGTCACGTCAACAATAAAATCTAGCAGCACTTACCTTGGCTGGACATACATCTTTCACCAGTACAGGGATGCCATGTAGTGGTCCTCTGAGCTTTTTCGAAGCCCGCTCGAGATCTAGAACTTCCGCTATGTTGAGAGCATCCGGGTTGGTCTCGATCACAGCTTCGAGGTACGGATTGCAGGCTTGTATACGGTTGAGACAGTACTGAGTGTACTCCTTGCTGGTGATGTCGCCGCTGGAGAAGTGCTGCTGCAGTTCACTCACCGTGATCTCGTACATGTCGTGACCCTTCAGTCTCGGCACCTGGAACACAGACGGTATCGATGCCTGACCACTACGTGCTGGTAGCAGGACAAAGTCACTGTCGGACGAGACATGAGATTCGAATGCCATCTCGGCCGTCTGATATGGTCTGCTGAGGGTAGATACGCTGCTCCAAGTTGTCAAAACAATGGAACGCTATGGGAGAATCACTTGCTGATGGCCCGTGCAGACGCGACTGCCCACTCTACGCGTCAACGCGATGGCCACATAATATTGGGTGCTGCGATACACAACCACCAACCCATATCTGCCATTGCAAGCCTCGCTAAACCGATCGACTACGAAGCACACGAGCGTGGTACCCCGAGACGCATACAATACCGCAAAGAGTACATTCCTCACAACTGGCTCGCTGTCACCAAAGCTGACAACATCATAGTGCTTGAGGCACGATTGGAGCAGGCGGCGATGCTGAAGAGGGTACATGGTATTGTTTAACACATTGTGAGTGCTCTCGACTGACAATATGGCAGGTCGTCGATGCGATCAAAGATCTCGTCCAAGACTGCAACTTCGACTGCAATGACTCCGGCATCGCCCTCCAAGCCATGGACAACTCCCACGTCGCTCTCGTGAGCATGATGCTCAAGTCCGAATCCTTCTCGCCCTTCCGCTGCGACCGCAACATCGCTCTCGGCATCAACCTCACTTCGCTCACGAAAGTCCTGCGCGCCGCCCAAGGGGATGATATTCTCACTCTCAAAGCGGAGGATGCGCCGGATGTTGTGAACTTGACGTTCGAAAGCCCCGAGAGCGATCGCCTGAGCGAGTACGATATCAAGTTGATGGACATTGATCAGGAGCATTTGGGAATTCCGGATACGGAGTATGCGGCTACGATCACGCTGCCGAGCTCGGAGTTCTCGAGGATAACCAGGGATCTGTCGGCGTTGTCTGAGTCTGGTAGGCAATGAATGAGCAACTGGCTTGATTCAAACATGGGACTAACAAGACGCAGTCGCGATCGAGTGCACGAAGGAGGGCGTCAAGTTTACCTGCACAGGCGATATCGGTAACGGTTCCGTCTCATTGCGCCAACACACGAACGTCGAGAATGACGCAAAGAGTGTGGACATTTCCCTGACAGAGCCGGTCGCTCTGACCTTCTCGTTGAAGTACTTGGTCAACTTCTGCAAGGCTGCAGGTCTGTCGGACAGGGTGAGGCTGTGTTTGAGCAACGAGGTGCCGCTTTTGGTGGAGTACGGGCTATCGAACAACAGCTACCTCAGATTCTACCTGGCGCCGAAGGTACGTAAGCTCAATCTCTACCGCAGGATGCCGTGCTGACAAGATCATAGATCGGCGATGATGAGTAGAGGAGAATGTTTGAAAGTGGACGATGCAAATGCGTGAACGGATGGTAATCGAGTGGCAGATGGCAATTCTGCGAGACGATTGGGTGCTTCAGGATATACTGTGAGCATACGGACATGATAATAGCGGGCCATCTGTCTATAGTACCCAGCAGATGAGCCTGTTGCGTTGCAGCGCAGCGGACCTGTTGCTCGAGAGGCGCGAAAGTGATGCCGGAACAAAGATTCCCCGAGACGCCGACATCAGACGAGTCACCCGTTACAATTCGCAGATAAATGCTCTTCCATTGCAATATCCCCATCAGCTCATTTCACCACATTTTCGCTCGGGTCAGAGGCTGCCGACGTCAACATGGCGGACGCACAGGTGCCAGAAACTCACGTCCTGGCAATTGCCAGTCATGTGGGTCACCTGCCACCGTGACCAATCTGAACAGTAGCTGATGATTGACCAAGGTAACATCAGGGTAGGCAGTTCTCTTATAGTCAGAAGCTCATTCCCAAACACAGTTTACTGAACGAGACGTAGTTATGTGGGCAACACAATGGCAACCTTCTGCATGCAGACTCTGGGCTGCGAAGTCTCCGCGATTCACACGGTCAACTACAGTACGCCAAATATTGATCTCAAGTATGTTCACACTCCTGAACGCAATTCATAGGTAATCACGTCGCCTACCGCCGCGTCCGTGGCCGCAAGACTCCTGCAGCAGAAATTACCGATCTCTACGCTGGCCTCAAATCCGCCCGCCTGAACGACTTCGACATGCTACTTTCCGGCTACTGTCCTTCCGCCGAAGTAGTAGAAGCCGTAGGCCACATAGCACGTGAGCTTCGTCTCGCCTCAACACTCAAGCCAGGCTCGTTCTTCTGGGTGCTAGACCCAGTAATGGGCGACAATGGCCGGATCTACGTAGCCGAGGAATGCGTGCCGGTCTATCGCAGTCTGCTCAAGGATGCAGATCTGATACTGCCGAATCAATTTGAGGCTGAGCTGTTGTCTGGTGTCAATATCAATGATATGGCCACGATGCGGCAGGCGATTGCAACGCTACATCAGGTTCACCGAACACCGCATGTGCTGATCACTTCGATTCGTCTGCCGGCTACGACTTCGAACACGCCGTCTGCTGCGGAAGAGGATTTGGCTACCAGTGCAAAGCTGTCTGTCGTAGGCTCGACCGCTACTTCAGATATGAAGCCTCGGCTGTTCCGCATCACTGTCACCGCTCTGCCCATCTTCTTCTCGGGCACAGGGGACATGTTCGCATCGCTCATGTCCGGCAGACTTCGGCAAGCGGCTGCGTCCGCGGGTCTCCTGACGACAAAGTCATGGCAGAGTCCAGATGATGTATTGCCGCAAGATCTGCCACTAGCGAGGGCAGCCGAGAAAGTTCTGGCCAGTATGCATGCCGTGCTCAAGGACACAGCGACGCATTACAATGCCGTGGTCGAGGAGTGGACCGAAGCTCATAGTAACGGGAAAGCTGGTGATGATGAAGTGGACGAGCGGCATCTGCGATATACGAGGGCGGCGGAAGTGAGAGTTGTGAGGAACGCAGGCCCCTTGAGGGAGCCGCCTGATGTTGAAGACTTCAAGGCAGTGAGTCTGAACGTTGGTTGGGAGGGTGCCGAGACCACTGAGGAGGTGTGAGGCAAGCCAGGCACTGATACAGGAGGACAAGCCAATGTGGAGGCGACAGACGATGCAGTCACAACTGCGACTTCGAGCGAATGATACAGAAGACTCATCGTGAGCGTTTCGTGTTCAGCTGCTGAATCTAGAAGAGCACTACCGATCCTTGCAGCGCAGAGGACCTGCTCAATGCGTGCATGGCCTGGCGCGTGCACATATACGTGTGCCTATGTAACCCGCAGGCTTGATAAGGTTACACTGAGAAGGAACACACTGCCAGCTGCGAACGGTCGGGTGGTCCGAGACGTTCGGCTGTAATCACATTTTCGTAATCTTTTGCTGGTCTTCGGCTTCATCCAAAGATGGGTGGGTCTGCTTCGCTGCGAGCATCTAAGCTATTAGTCTTCGAGTGCAGTAGGGCTAGTCAGGCGTAAGTCCCTCTCGTCGACGCAACAGTGTAGGATCCTACTGTTTCGGCTAGTGCTATGATAGCACAAGGCCCCCGTCGATTTCAGTGAGAAGCGCCTGGCTGATCATACGTGCGATGCTCTCTCACTGATGCAGCACTGTAGTATCTAATTGTTCCGGCCGAGTCCGTAGTAACACGACCCAGCCACTCAAATGGTGACAGGAAGCTAGCTAATCGCACTTTCATTCCAATTGATCTATACTAATTCCCAAAGACTGCAATTCCCGCCAGTCATTCAATAAGGCCGTCCTGGCCATCCTGGGTATCGCAGAAAATCAAAAACGCCAAAGACAGTCATCGAATGCCCACGTCGAACCCATCCTGCGCCGCTTTCATGCCCTTTCCATACCTGACCTGCCTGTCCAATCCCTTCACAATCCCTTAGCATCGACCGCGAACCCTCCATCCGCCATCAACGCATCCCAGTCTGGATCACCGCCATTTCCGTCACCCTGCTCAACGTGCATTCCGTCAAATACCCCGTCCATCGTCAATCCCGGGTCCACCTTTCCCTCGTTCTCAGGTTCCTGCGCTGTGCTGTTGCCCTGATAGTTCGAGGACGAAGTCGACAACATCATCGCAGCAGGCGCGATGTCACCCGGGCGAGTGCTCGCAGGCAGACCGCGAGGCAGCTCTTCCCGGAACATGTTCAGCGGATTGAAGCGACTGTTGGCGCGGGCTATGGGATCGTCGACGGGAGCGGGCTCGTGAAACGCAGCTGGCTGTCCGATGAGCCACTCGGGTTCGGCTGTAGCCGCTGGGTCGAAGTACTGGCTCGTCTGTGTTGTGCTTGCCTGACTGGGCAGCCCGTGCTGCTGTTCGAAGTTGTTGCCGGTGTACTGCTGCTGGCTGTGGATCTGTTGAGCGAGAGGTCCGCTTGAAGGCGGCACCCAAGTAGCCAACTGTGCAGGCTGTGTGAGCAGATTGATATTGGTCTGATTGTCCAGGGTGTTCAGATATCTGTCCGGGAACTTGCTGTCACGGCGGACGACACCGTGGTAGGTATCTTGGACAGCTTGCTTGAGTGCATCTGATACTGGCTCGTTATAGTTGGGAGGGCCCCAGTAACCCTCGGATGGCGTCGGGGCTGGAAGACCGTGTTGGTGCCCATAATTGCCCTGTACCGTGGGCATACCAGCCTGATTGAGCCCGCGCATAGGCGCCGCAAGTCCCCCTTGCGGAGTGAAGGCTGGCTGCGGCATTTGACCGCAGCCTGGGTGAGGCACTGTCGCATGAAGAGCCGGCTGGAATATCTGGCCGTGGAACTGCTGCGACATCTGGTACGGTGGCATCGGATACGAAGGCGTCATCTGCGCCTGGGGACCCTGGTGAGCTTGTACATAGCCTCTTGGTGGCCGCATCTGCCCGTAGCTGCCCGCGACTGGCATATACGAGTTCGTGTTGTAGTCATACTGCCCCAACTTGGGCTTTGGCACTCGCGGCGGCGCCATGCTCCCAGTCGGCTGATGATGAGGACTCATTCGGGCAGGCGCCGGAGCAGTGATAGACGGGTATCGCTGATTTTCGCTCGCGGCTGGCCCCATCGAGATGCCTGTGTTGTACCTCGGCTTGCGGGGCAGCGAGCGCGGATGCTCGAACGGAGAAGCGAGCTTGCGTGGAGTGGTAGGCTTGTCCTGCGTAGTCGATGTCTTAGTGATCCTGCCGGCGTACGTCCTGATTGACTCGACCGTGAGAGTCTCGTTGGTCAGAACGGGGCCATCGTTGCTCAGCCGCTTGCGCTGGGTGGGTGTCTTGGCTGGGCGACCACGCTTCTTGACGGGACTGATTTCCTCATTCATCTGGTCGACATACTCGTCGTCTGGTCTCGCAGATCTTCCACTGCGGCGTGGAGCAACCTCATCGTCAGACTGCTCCTCTAGGAGCGGGTCGTCCGAGTACTTCCGGGGGCGGCCTTGTTGGCGGCCTTGAGTACCTACTACGTTCTATCAGTGAAGCCCTTGCAAGTGAATGAGAAACATACCCTTCCCGCCCCTGCTCCCCTTGCCACCCCTCGGCCCCTTGCCAATTCTCACGCCCTTCTTAGGAGCTGGCAAAGCTGCGCCTTCTCCGCGCGCTGCCGCTCTTTCCTGCTCGGTGGTGTACCAGGTGAGCTCATTGTAATGCCATCCCTGTTCAGTCAGCTCATTCGCAACTTTGTCGTGCCTTTGACGCCTGTTCGCTGCGGCAATAGCCTTCAGCCGATCGACTTCGTTCAGTCCAGTGAGTGCTTGTTCGTCAATCATTGTGGCCGTGGTGGTAGTGTGCTGCGGTAGCTGCACTGGGGAGGTTGATTGAGGCTTGCCAGCGAGTTGATGTGCTTGAGTGGTAGTCGGAGTGGTGGGTGCATCTCTCGAAGACCACTGGAAGTAGCCTGTGGTATCGACGTCCGCATCGATAGTGAAGTCCAATGTACTGTCGTCGGTAAGAGAGTGAAGTGGCTCGATGAGTGGTGTTTCCGCAACTGGAACAGTGTCCTCGAGCCAGTTCTGGACACGTTGGCGTCTAGGCGCACAGTATGTGCCGTTATGTCCACCGCATCCCCCATAATTCAGGTACTTCCGTCGCTCATATTGCAGGCATGCTTGTCGGATAAACAAGGGGGTGCCTTGTTCGGTACAAATGGTAGGGAAGAGCTTTGTATACCCGCATGCATAGCGGACAAAGTGGTCGATACACATTATGCCTGCTAGTGCGTATTAGTAAATGAGTAGTAGGTGAAACGCCGCCGTTAGCGCCGAGAAACGCCGCCGAGAGTACGCGGCTTCACTCTAGCAAACAGCGGCAAGTCTCGGCAGTGCGTTGGCGGCTGTCTAGACCTCGCCGGCGTCACTATAGCAAACGGCGGGAACTCTCGGCAGTGACGTGTCGGACGCCGAGCGAATAGGGGGTAGGAGCCGTGCTTACCTAGGGTGTGTAGTAGTGAGTGTAGTAGGAGAAGAGAAGCGGAGAGTGAGGAACAGTATACAGCGTTGCCAAGAGATTGCATGTGATAGGGGACAACAGAAATCACAGTGATGCAGTGCTTAAGGAAGGAGCGACCTACACATGAGAGTGCTCTTCCTCGCCTCGAACTCACCTCACCATACTTCATCCGACCTCCCTTCACTTGGCGACGCTTCACCCAAGATCGCAGCACTCTTCTCTCGACTCAACGTACAACCCTCGCTCAACGACACAGTGAGAGCGGCAGACTGATGAGGTCGATCTGGCATCGTCGCTTGCCATCGCAGCTGACTATTGACATGACTTGCCATGCTAATCGGTCGTCGCAGACAGCGCATGTCTTCGTATACACTTGTTCATCTCGCTGGAGCATCGAAGCCTGAGATCATCATCAGCGACAGCATCTCGGCAGATTCATGCATCGTACGTACCGGCATCACCTTTGACGTGTCGCCAGCGGTCTTCCATTACCGCTCCTACTTCACACAGCGTCTCTTGGCAGCAAACCTTCCCTCACATAGCCATGGGAAACCCTCCAGTCAGATCACATCACAAGGCGCGCTGTCATACGCTCATGTCACTTCTCTCCGCCGTAGTCATAGCGACTCCCTTCGATACATATCGGCTCGCACAGTGCGAGTCTCACACATGCATACGCAATCTCAAACAAACCATCGTGAGTAGCTTTCCATTAGATACCGATAGATCATCTTCCTCTCATCAAGAGCAGTACTTGAGCGCCAAAAGTAATCCAGTCTGAAGCGTGGGTGGAGAGGTGAGGTCGCGAAACCGAACCAAACATCACAAATTCTGCCGAGCGGTGAACATGCCACGCGAGACGGCGACACGCGATCGGTGGGTAGCGGATTTAAGCTTCTCATTTTAGGCCTTGCTTCGACCCGAAGACCCGATGATGTGGTCGTTCGGCCGAGATCACGATCCTCGTCATCGATCATTACAAAACATGCAGGACGCCACTAATTAGGTACATGCACTACTGAAAGTCTTCTCATGCAACCTGTTGGATTTCACACTCGTTGATCCATTCCTTCTCCGTGAATCTGCAAAACCTCTGGAGTCGGCCAAGTCGTCCCCACAACAGCCGAAGTTGCTCCATCGGACTGGTCTGGGCATCATTGGCATTCAACGTCAGTGATCGCGAAGTACGAGTCGCGAATCCCACACGCAAGCATGGCGTCCGACGACAGCTCCAAATCGAGCACGCTCAACGAACCTGTTGGTGTTGGCAAGCACGGCGAATCCAGCGCCCCCAGCCCAATTGACCATGGCTCACCACCACCGACCGCAGCACCTGCTGCAGATGCTGCAGTGGCAGAGAAGGGCGATGTCGCCGCCGGAGCACCAGACCCCAACGACGAGTACGGCGGCCGCTCCAAAGGCAAAGTCGCAATCATCATGGCCGCACTCTGCATGGCCGTCTTCCTCGCCGCTCTAGACGTCACCATCATCACCACAGCGCTGCCGACTATCAGCGAGCACTTCCACAGCACCAGCGGCTATACCTGGATTGGCTCTGCTTTCACTCTGGCGAATGCGGCCTCCGTCCCGTCATGGGGCAAGATCTCCGATATCTTTGGCCGGAAACCGATGCTTTTGCTGGCGAACATTGTGTTCATGATTGGCTCACTAGTGGCGGCGCTGTCGACTAGTATAGGCATGCTGATCGCTGCTCGCGCCGTGCAGGGTCTGGGTGGCGGAGGGCTGGTGATCCTCGTGAACATCACGATCGGGGATCTTTTCAGTCTCCGCGTACGCGGCGCCTTCTACGGCGTCATCGGCGGCGTATGGTCGCTCGCCTCGGCTATCGGACCCATTATCGGGGGTGTACTCACTGAGAGGGCGTCCTGGCGCTGGTGGTAAGTACTCTCATCTTGCTACAGCAAGGAATCCAATATTAACGCGAACGCAGCTTCTACATCAACCTCCCGCTCGACGGCCTCGCCTTCTTCATCCTCCTGATATTCCTCGACATCAAAACCCCCACGACCCCCATCCTGGAAGGCCTAAAAGCAATCGACTGGATCGGCTCCCTCCTAGTCATAGGCGCAACGCTCATGTTCCTCTTCGGCCTCCAATTTGGCGGCGAAACATACCCCTGGGCCTCAGCAACAGTGATCTGCCTCATAGTCTTCGGCGTCCTGACTTTCGTCATCTTCGGTTTCTATGAGAAGCACATCCCACCTTACCCACTCATGCCGACCCGCTTGTTCGCGCAAACCACCAATATCGCCAGCCTGACGGTAGTCTTCATCCACGGCCTCGTCTTCATCTCGGGGTCCTACTACCTCCCCCTGTACTTTCAGTCCGTCCGCGGCGCCACACCAATCATGTCCGGCGTCTACGTCCTTCCCACCGCCGCCGCCCTCTCAGTCAGCAGCATCGGCACAGGCATCTACGTCCGCAAAGCCGGCCTCTTCATCCCTCCAATTTACCTCGGCCTCTCAATGATGACCCTCGGCTTCGGACTATTTATAAACTTCGACGCGACATCCTCCTGGGCAAAACTCATAGTCTTCCAACTCGTAGCAGGCTTCGGAATAGGACCCTTGTTCCAAGCGCCTATCATAGCGCTGCAAGCCCACATCAACCCGCGCGATATCGGCACCGCCACCGCGACGCTGGGATTCTGTCGCCAACTCGCCACATCCATCTCAATCGTCATCGGGCAGGTAGTCTTCCAGAACAGCATGGCCAAGAAATCCGCCTCGCTCACCGCCGCTCTCGGGCCCCAGCTAGCAAAACAGATCGGCGGCGGCAACGCCGGTGCCAACTCCGCTGTCATCAACGCCCTTCCCGCCGCTCAGGCGGTCATTGCTCGTGCCGCTGTCGCAGATAGTCTGCAGCCGATGTGGATAATGTACACCTGCTTTTCCGCAGCAGGTTTGGTGGCGGCTTTCTTCATACAGAAGAAAGTGCTGAGCAGGGAGCATCATGAGGCTGAGGTTGGGCTAGAGGCGGAGAAACAGCATGCGGCGCTTGACAAGAGCGAGAGAGATGAGAGGAAGGCTAGTAGGAAGGTGAGGAAGAGCGGGGATTTGGGGAGGCGGAGTGGCGATCTGAGTGTCGGCGGAGGAAGCCGGCCGAGCACTGCGGGAGGGAGTGGAAGGGCAATGGAGGAGGGTGTGCCGCCGTTGCCGGAGGGAGGCGAGGCGAGGGTGAAGGATCTGGAGAAAGCAGGCCACTGAGATTCGGGAGCGTTCACTTTGGGATCATGGACTTATTTTTTGCGTACACCAGCGAGGCGTTGCGGACGAAGTTCAACAGCATCGGGAAAATCCAGCGAAAGCTGTGGAAAGACTTTGCATACTGGCGATTCAACAATGCATGTTTGGGGGTATCGGTGCTCTAGCCCTCTAGCCAATTGACTTACTCCTTCATCAATCGTGCGCCGCTGATGTCGTGTCAGATCATCACAACTCCGGGCCATGATTGCACGAGATATCGATGTGTTCCAGACAACCAATGACGATAGCCCTACAGTCCCGAGAGAACTCAGCCACGAGCCCGAATGAGCTCGAGGCATTGCCCTCATCCGTGTCAGGTTCGCAGTACTGGAGTACGGCACCAGGAGCGAGCGCAGACCGCTTCTCCCTTGTCTGCTCTTTTCGAAAACTGAAGCCAGCCGCGGAATTCGGACATTCGGTTCAGGTTCTGTCGCGCAGTGTCCTGATGGAATCGACATTGACCCGCTCGTTATTTGAGTTGGCGAAGGATTTCTACGCCGGGTCGTCAGCATAGTTGTCCGGTGAGTGCTGATTACTCCAGCGAAGCTCTCAATACAGCCCGGTATCGGTGACCGTTGAGATGGAGTTGAACAAGAAGAGACTCTGCGCACCTGTCAAGAACTCCTCACTGCACTTCTCGTCAGCAAACCCCTCAAATTCCCCTCAACATCAAAGGCAGGGCAGATACTCACAAACTCAACGTAATATATCCATCCCGATCCTCATCATACCGCTTAAACACATCCGTCATCCTCTTCAAACTGATACAAGCCTGCACGAATAAATCGAAACTCAGCCCCTTCTCCCTTCCGACCTCATCGCCCCGTCCACGCACATTCTTAGCATAAGTATTGAACAACAGCCCCACGAACCCACCGCTCAACCGGTATCCGAAAGCCACCAACGCGTCCTCGAATTCCCGCAAGGAGATAGTGCCAGAGCGATCGACATCAAAGCGATCGAACAGCCCGCGCCAGGCTGCCAAAAAGCCCCAAAGACCGCAGAACTCGTCGAAGTTTATGGTTCCGCTGCGGTCCGTGTCGAACATGCGGATCATCATTTTCACGGTGTGGATGTCGAAGGCTGTGTAATCGCCATTTACTAGCGCGCGCCGTAATTCTTCTTCGCTCAGCTGGCCACTGCGGTCTTTGTCTACCTGTAGGAAAATCGGCCATAGGGCGTCGCGATCAGAGGCATCTTTTGGACTTGGCGCAACGGTTGGTGGACGTTGTTGCGCGGGGATTGGAGGGCGGTTGTGGGAGCCTTGCGCTGGGGCGGGGCCTTGGCCGTAGGATGCTGGTGGGGGTGGGGAGGCGAAGGTTGAGCGGCTTGGGGGTGGTTGGTTGTGGGATTGAGAGGCTACTCGCGCTGGAGGCGGCGGGTTTGCGGAGGAGTTGTAGGAAGTGTTGTAGCGGACGTCGTTGGCGCGGTTGTAGTCGTAGTTCGAGGGGGGTGGGGGGTTCGAGGAGCCGTACGCACCTGGCACTTGGCTGGGTTGTTGGGACGGCCGGGAGGAGTAGCGGTCGCGGTCTCGGTCGCGGTCGCGGTCCCTTTCTCTGTCTCGATCACGGTCTCGGTCTCTGTCGCGGTCGTCTAGGCGCATGTTGGACATCGCTGAGGAGGGAGGGGCGGGGACTGGCTTGTTGTAGCCTGAGGACATGGAGCTGCTGGGGTGGCGGCCGTTGTTGATCAATTGCGCTGCTTGCTCTGGCTCGGCGTGTCTATGTGAAGGACCTCGAGTCAGTCGTGAGGCTGCAGGGCAGTGCACGTGGTGGGGCAGCTCGGTCATGTGAGGCGCACGTGAAAGGTGGGAGTGAAGACAAGTAAAGTGAAATATACGTACGCTGGCAGAGCATCGGGATTGTAGCCTCTATTGTACGCCATCCTTGGTGTGATGTAGTGCTGGCGTATGCCCTAGCTCCACGTCGGGCAGCCTCTGGAGTTGCCTTGTTCTAGAAAGTGACCGGCGTCCCGCGGGGAGAGTCGTGCAGAGTCACAGTGTACGGCTGACCTCACTTCTGATTACCAAAGAATGATCTCGCAGGATCGGGTACGCGTAACGTAGTCCAGTGGGTCCCAACCTTTGCGCCAGTATAGTGGGAGATCTAGCAAGTGTGTTCGATCAGGGTGTGGCAGTGGGTGTGCAGCGAGAGGTAGATATGCAGTGAGGTACAAGATGCGGCTCTGCACTCCGGTCAAGCGCGCGGGCAGTCAATGATGATGAGGCCACTCCCGCCTGATGTTTGCTGAGGTCGAGAGTTGCCTTTGTGTCACCGGTTCCACGCCTCGACCCATGCTGAGCTGCAGCCCAAATTGGCGTGACTCTGCCGTCATGAGGGGTGGCGCCCGCCAAGCCACTACTCGTGCTCTCCTCTCGCCAACCTCACCTCTTCCTATTGTGCACATACCACTGTGCTGCCCACCAGTATGACCAATGCCCTCATCGATCGGGCTTTGCGGTCTCCAGCATCGCACGACCGCCGCAGACAGAAGATCAAAACCTCCTGCGCCGCGTTGTCGGATGGACGACGCCAGGCTACATGATGCTATAACAGTAGCCGCCAAAGTCGTACGCCAGCAAGCGGCGCAGTCTACTATGCTATGTCTCTGCGTCCGTCCTGAATCCTGTTCTCGATTCCTTTCCGCCTATCTCATTGACTCTTTCCGTTCCTTTTCTCAAACCCGTATTGTAGAACAAGACGCCGTAAACCTGGTGTCCCCCCTGACAGAGAGCGCACGCTTGACGCCCAACGCAAACTCACACTATGGCCGATATTAGCAATACCACAACGTCGCGAATGGGGAACGTCTCCCCGTTCTTCAAGCTCAGTCCCGAACTCCGCAACAGGATCTACCGTGCTCTGAGCGAGGCCACAAAACCGACGCATCTTTCGGTACCCATAATCCACTCTGGCTAAGTACAGCGAGCTGGTACGGTCACGCACGACCACGACCGCTGCTCATCTGCAGGCAAGTTCGCGATGAGTATACTGCTGAGGTCTACAGGCACCCCAGACTCAACCTTGTGATATCTACTTTGGTACTGGCAGACCAGGAGGCAGATGATTGTTTCGCTCAAGCCTTACTGCGTCACACCCCTACTGTGCCTCTGCTGGATCATGTGAAGACATTTACGCTAGCTCTCGGTGTGAGGCAGGTGTGGCTCCCCGCCGACGAGCTGGACGGTACGCAGCAATCTGTCCGTCGACCCTCATATCACAGCACTGAAACACAGCCAGGCGATCCCGACTTCCTCACGCCCAAAGTCCGCGCTCTACTCCACGTCCTCCCAACCCTCCCAACCCTAAACATCGAGCTCCTCTTCCCAACCGGCACAACCCGCCACGCCCTAGAACTCGACTTCACGTCCAACCACCCCCTCCTCTACCCCCTGACAGCCTCCTCACTCTCCTTCCCCGGAACCCTAAACATCTACGGCTTCGTTGCAATCTCTACCTATCGTTTCGGCGACGAGCTTCGAACCCACCGCATGGAGCGACTGAGAGTCTGGCTCGGGATTCAACGTTGCGAGATCAGGGAGCCGAGCGTGCTGTATCGGCTTACGAGGTCTCAGGATCCGGAGGCCTGGTTGGGGATGAATTTCAAGGTGCTGGGGAGGGCAGGGGATGATTACTTTTATGTTGAGGATCGGGCGACGCCGTTTGTTTGTGAGGTTACGGGAAGGGATTATGAGATGGCTATGGAGAGGGATGGGACCATGTGAGGCAGTCTGGGTTTGAGCTAGACATCTTGGGGCTGACATGTCCGTCGATCCTGCCGACAGCATGTCCTGCTGCGCAACTCTGAAATGTGCTTCCGTTGCTCCAGTCCATCTCGTCGCCTCTGGAGTCTTCTCCAATCTAAGCCGGGCACCGAACATTTATCAGAGCTCCCGGCCTTCCTTACCGCACAGCTACGGGATCTGATCCACGAGATGCCCGAGCTCCGCCTGCTTAACGTCGAGATCATGCACGGCATGCGCACTAGCAGAAGAATCCTGAGCGACGATGTCGACGCTTGGCAAGTGGCTGCTCATCAGTCCAGTCTGCTGCGCCTTTCTGGTTTCATCGATATCAGTCCTCGGGATCTCATTTTCAAGGGCGATCTCAAGGTCTACGGCTTCCTTGCCATGGCTGTCAACGCGCGCGGTGGCGATCCCCACCCTCCGAGTATATACCCCTACCGCGTCTCGCTCGGTGTCAGGAGGTACGAGCTCTACGTCCCGAGCGTCTGCTATCGCGTCACGCGCTCACAAGACCCTGCAGCTTGGCTGGGTGTCGACATGGAAATCGTGGGACGGGCTGGGTGGGATGACGAGTTTCTGGCGGAACGCGACACTGGGATCTTGTGCGCGATTACGGCTGCTGACTACGAGGCGGAGATGCAAAGGGGCCCGGAGCAGCAGAGCATTGCCGCCTCGTATGGTGACTACTACTTAGTAAGATCTTGACTCTCTCGTCAGCTGGGCACTTTTGCTTGAGCAGTTGTGAGCGGAACCACACAGTACGATGGAGGCTAAGGCAAGTCACCGAGAGCAGTCCCGTGACATCGGACACCACCGCCACGGGTGCATCAGTACTGGATACTACATGCAGCTTCGGAAGCTGATGGTCGCAAATTGCAGCCAAGTGTACCATGCAAAGAGTCTTTCACCGCCCACTCTTGAGCTCATTGCTTTCCAGCGGTATTGTGCATCACATATCAGCTTGCTGGGAACGTATGTGGAACTACAAAGGAGCAAGGGAACTCACCATAGAAGCACTTCTGATCCACTCCATTCGATGCCTTGATCATCAGCTCCACTGTACGCACTTTCGGACGGAGCCACTCAATTCTCCTCTCCCAAGTTAGCAGCGTGCTAGTGTGGCCACTATCGTTCTGGAAGGAGTCCTGCTCCTAAGAGTCTGCACGATTCGTCAGGTGCAGTGCATTTGCGTACGCCTCGATATATTCTTTGCTGAACTGTCTGTTCTGTTGACGCGGGCAGCTCCTGCCTGCGATAGGGACGTGATAGTGAAGTTTGCAACGTGGATGTGCATGCTTGTAGAGCGAAGACCAACGCGCAATAGGGTGACATCTCTGAGCGCGAAGGTGTAGACCCTGTCCCGCAGCTCGCGAGGTATGGCGAGAAACGGGCATTTGGTTTGAGGATACATGTTACAAGTGAGTAGATCCAGTTTCTCTGGAGGATGAGGCCGAGGAGCTGTTCTTGTAAGCATCGTGAGCGAGACCACGATCTGTCAGGCACCTTCGAGAGGCTTCTACATGTTGAAGTAGATGAGAGGAGCTCTTCCTGCAACAATGCTCTCTTCACCCAGTCGAAGCAAGCATCTTCTCTTCAGACTCCAGGATGAGACTCATCATCGTGCTTCTGTCTGCACCGCATAGCACAACACTCGTCCCGCGAGCCCGCCTCCTCGACCACAAGCTCCCACCCCTTCCAAGTTGTCTTACTCTTCGTCTCCTCGGCAACTGTCGCAGTAATACCAGATGTAGTTGTGCTTTCCACAAACCCATTGCGTGTCGTATGCCATCTCCCTCCATGAATTGCCAACTAGCGTCACACGCCGCGTTAATTTCTGATCGTCGAATCGTAAGTCGACCGTGCTGAAGCGCTGTATGTTCGCAACGAGATCGTTGATGGGTGGACCCGCTGCGAGCACCGAGGATTTCGATTCGTCGTCCCGTACATCAGTGCCCTGATCGTGACCTGCCATGGAGAGCTGCAGGACAGCTCTCACGCGCACCAGATTTGGGAAGCATCGCAGCCGCGTGAGTATGTAACGGAGGTCTTCTATACCAGCTGCGCAGACTGTCAATTCATTGGGCCTAGCTGGGTCAACACGCTGCAGCCATGACTTAATCTCAAAGTCCTCTCTTCCCATGCCGTCCCATGTCTCTACCGTGACTTTCGCACTGCGCACTTGTGGCACAATCTTCGAGAATCGCGGTGCCCAAATATAGCCCACCCCCCTTCTGATGTCAGGTTAGGCCGGTGACTGTACGAATATTTCGGAGTGCATAGCACCAACAGAAACCTCCATGTACTCGGCTTTGAACTGTTTATTGACGAGACAATGCTAAAGTCAATCGCATAGTAGACCCTCCAGCGAGTCGCGCGGATGAAATGCATCTTTTGCCACTGAACTGCGGGCAGCTCGACAGATGTATCTCGTAGGAGAAGAGCGTAGATATTGTCGCGCAGTTCGCAAGGAAGAGCAAAGAATCGGCATGGCTCAGCTTGCTGGGTGAGCACGTCGATACCCTCAATCCCTCCAATTGCCTGGATTCCCTCGACCTTTTTTGGGTCCAGTCCGAGCAGCGCACGAGATCCGCACGACGGGGATGAGGAACTCATACTGTTCGAGGGGTGCCGTGGCAGAGCGGTGCACCTGGATTATCCCAAGTTCGAGCGTCGTTTGTAACAGCCTTGTTAGTAGATGCAGGATAGAGTACTCTGTATCTGATGGAATTCAAGTAGCAGAAGTCTTCGAGAGATGGTTCTAGCATTAGTCAGAGTCATCAAATGACGTGCGGTTCCCGAAGCGGCGGCGCAGCCAGCGCAGGCAGTGAGGAAAGTGCGAGGGGACCTGCTAAGTGAAGCGTGCATAACAAGATCTACGAAACCTGCTGCGCTCACGGCGACGCTGATTAATCGTGTGAAAATGCTGCGCAACTTCCAACCCGACTGCGCCTGCAGTCGCAACACCATTACCTCATGCGTCCATATACTCCGACTTCCACTTTCCCGCCTTCACCACCTGCAGACGCACACCGCGCCAAGTGTCGAGTTCACCTTCACTCGCTGGTAGCAAGTCATAGACTATGAGATTGCCCAAGACTGGATGTCTCTCTCCCTCCGGATCCGCTCGAGTTGACCACAGCCGGCCGCAAAAGCTCAAGCGGCGAGTAATGTTCGCAAAAGGCATTGCAAACAAGTTTAACATCATGAGATCGGCACCGAGATTGTCTGCTTTCGCGGGGATTGATGCGTAGTCGCTGTTTCAAGAAGCTATGAGGGTCAGGTGGATTTTGATCGATCCCAGAGACGGGAGAAATATTGTCAATGTGCGTGTCCAAGACTTCAGAATGTAGAGATGATCTACGTTTTTGTCAGCCGTGTGATGAACATGAGCGGGACCCGAGCCATAATCTTACACATCATGGGTATGCGCGGCGGAATCGTTTCCACGAGCCCGAGTGACGCTGACCGACAGTTCGCGAAGATCCAGGCTGCTTTTCCCCTGCTGGAAGCTGGTATGTTCAATTCCCGATTTCTGGGCAGGGTACCATGAACTCGCAACAACATCCGGGGTTTGCATACTTCCAAGTACTCGCTCTTGAACATTTGGTCGATGCGGAGTAGGTGCGGGGGTATGTAGTTGATGGCAGTAATGCGAGTGTCCGACACAGATGCCGCGTTGTCAAGTATGAGCACCTCATCTTCCCGGAGTGCGGCAGTGTAGACTGTGTCGCGCAGCTCTCTTGAGAGACTGAGGAACGGAAAGATGTCTTGGGATTGGAGCGCCATTGGATGGCAGCTAGAGACTATCAGTGTAAAGATGTGAGAATGCCGATGAAGATGAATATGTCGCAATTGTGTAGCGAAATGTGGATGAAAGGCAGATGTTAGAGTCAGGACGAATGCTCCTCCTCTCGGCTACATGCCTTCAGCAAGCACAACGGGAAATTCCATAGGGATGCCTTCCGGTATACAGCACTTTTCTACCGTCTCCTCCACTGATCTGAGTGCGCTCCTTCACACTTTCGAATCGCTTCATGGGCTTCTATCGACATGGCCGTGGCATTGAAGAATTGCACTGTGATTCTACAATGTCGTCTTTGTTGACGTTGCATCATGCACCACAGACATCTAATTAGATGGCATGGGAAAGAGAAGAAAAGGAAGGTGTCGCCGGCTGTGATGAAGTGAGAATAGCGTGCTGAGTCAGACGAAAGCCAGATTCAGCCGCATTGACTTGGCCAGATTGCAGTTGGCATCTGGAGCCGTAGGATTGCTTGAACTCTCAATGCACGAGCATCTTACCTTACAAGTACTGAGCACGTGAGATAAGCCGAGTGTCAGATGCTGACCGACAATACCAACTCCATGTCTGGCCATTGATCCTCCTCTCCTTCTACTGCAACACTTCCGCAAGGCTTCCCGGACTTCCTCGCCCATCCCTCCACAATGCCGCCAAAAAACCGCTTCGTCAAGCTCGACGCTTTCACCAAAACCGTCGAAGATGCCCGTGTCCGCACAACGTCCGGCGGCATCGTAACAGTCACCTCCCTCCTCCTCATCCTCTGGCTAGCATGGGGCGAGTGGGCCGACTACCGGCGACTGATCGTCCACCCGGAGATCATAGTCGACAAGGGCCGCGGCGAGAAGATGGAGATTCATCTGAACATCTCATTTCCGCGCGTGCCTTGCGAGTTGCTCACGCTGGACGTCATGGATGTGTCGGGTGAGATACAGACGGGCGTTATGCATGGGGTCAATAAGGTGCGACTACGGCCTGAGAAGGAGGGGAGCGGGGTTATTGAGACGACGGCGTTGGAGTTGCATGCTGGTGAGCCTGCGGTCCATTTGAAGGAGGGGTACTGCGGCGAGTGCTATGGTGCACCTGCACCGCCCAATGCAATCAAGACTGGCTGCTGCAATACTTGCGCCGAAGTGCGGGAGGCGTACGCCAGTGTGTCCTGGTCCTTCGGCCGCGGCGAGAACGTCGAGCAATGTGAACGGGAACACTACAGTGAGCACCTTGACGAGCAGAGAAAGGAAGGCTGCAGGATCGAGGGAGGCATTCGTGTCAACAAAGTCGTAGGAAACTTCCACTTTGCGCCTGGCAAGAGTTTCAGCAATGGGAACATGCATGTGCACGATCTGGAGAACTACTTTGCTGGCGCAGAGGGCGTGGAGCATACATTCACGCACAAGGTGCATCATCTTCGATTCGGTCCTCAACTTTCAGACGACGTGGTCAAGAGAGTCGGGCAAAGAGGCATGGCGTGGAGTAACCACCATCTCAATCCTCTGGACGATACCGATCAGAAGACCGCCGAGAAGGCGTACAATTACATGTACTTTGTCAAAGTCGTGTCAACTGCTTATCTGCCACTGGGCTGGAACAAGAAGGCCAGCGTCTTTGACAACATCCCGCATGAGATCATCCCGCTAGGAGACTATGGCAAGGGCGAATCGAACAGCATTGAGACGCACCAGTACAGTGTTACGAGCCATAAGCGGAGTCTGTCAGGTGGCGATGCGAGTGCTGAAGGGCATAAGGAGAGATTGCATGCGAGAGGTGGCATACCGGGCGTGTTCTTCTCATACGTATGTTGGCTGCTGCTGCTGGTGTTCCTCGTACTGACATGTATTGCAGGACATCTCGCCGATGAAGGTCATCAACCGCGAAGCGCGATCGAAGTCGTTCTCCGGCTTTCTGGTCGGTGTATGCGCCATTGTAGGTGGTACGCTTACAGTCGCTGCTGCGATCGATCGCGCACTCTACGAAGGCAGCTCGAGGTTGAAGAAGATACATTCGAGTTGAGCGATAAGCATTTCTGGACTTGCGCTTACGAGCGCGTCGTCGAATGTCCGGCTTTTGTTCTCAGGGTGCATTGGGAAGGCGCGATGCACGTAGAGCTGGCAAGACATGGCTTCCATCTTACAACCTCACTCTGGATCTGCGCGTTCACTTCACTGATTTGACATGATCCGCTGATGTCATGCACATGGATTCTGTCGCTCGCTGCATGCAATCTTGGTGCAGAATGTGACAGGTCATGTGCAACTTTCACATGGTAGTACGGATCTCATGGTTTCGTATTGAACGACGCGTTCAGCGCCACATCACTCCTCTGATCTGCAGTTCACTTTCACTTCCGGCATGCTCTGCCTCGAAATCCACATCCTCAATCTCACTGTCAACATCCGCATACTCAGCCTCAACTTCAACATACACATCCTCTTGCTCTCTCCTCTGCACAACATACTCCTACTATTGTTGCTCTCATACTCAACCTTTCTCCACAATTACCCTCAACCACTCCACCCTCGAGAAACACATTCTCCAAGATGTCTTACACAGCCGCCAAGGGCAGCGTCTCCGACATGGAGACCCGCCGCATGGCAGCCTGCCTCTTCAACGCCAAGAACATGAACTCAGCCGTAGCCCTCCCCCTCACCAAAACCAACTGACCATGTTCAGATCTGTTCTAACACTTGACCAGGTCGACTGGGCCGCTGCCGCCGCCGACTTCGACTCCTCGCCGACCGCATCGAAAGCCGAATCCTTCAAAACTTTCATCCAGCGCGCGATAAAGAAGCTGGGAAGTTACGCGAAAGGGAAGGACAAGATCACGGATGGGGAGTTGCGCCGTATGGCGGCTGCCTTTCTCAGTACCAAGGACTACAATAGCGCGGTAAGCTTTCTCACCTTTGCTTTGGCCGTCTCCGCTACACTGCGGAAGTGTCTCTCATTACCACAGCCGTGGTCTATGCCATCAGTGAGAGGTTACTAACGAGATGCGTAGGTCGACTGGGCGGCTGCGGCTGCTGATTTTGGCGGTAAGGGGAAGGCGGAGAGCTTCCGTACGTTCGTGCAGAGGGCTAGGGGAAAGTTCGAGAAGCTTGCGAATGGCTCGGTGGCGAATGGGTCCATGCCGAGTGGAACGGTGACGGCTGCTCCTGCAGTGGCGCCCGTGATCTCCAACCCGAAGAAGGGTGGAAGGAAGCGGAAGGCTGCTGAGGCCGAGGTGGCGGACGATGGAGAGGAAGAAGGGGAGACGATGAAGCTGAATAAAGCCAATAGAAAGATGACGAAGAGAAGCAAGCTTGTGGAGGTCAAGGAAGAGGAGAACGATGTGAAGGTAGGGGAGCAAGATGTGGGGGTGAAGGAGGAGACTATAGATGAGCATGCTGAGGAGGCGGATGTGGGCACGGATGCGGGCACGGATGCGGGAGAAGTGTATGGGGATGCGTTGGGTGAGTTGGATGGGATGCAGGAGAATGGGCCGGACGACGTGCAGGAAGATGCCGTGGATGAGGCGCAGGCTGCAGAGCCTTACGAGGAGCCTGGCACGGCTGACGACGAGTCCGACGGCAGCCGCAAGGACAGTCTTGCTGACGAGACTGCGGCTGAGAAGGACGAGGTGGTGGACGAACAGGTCTTGGGAGATGAGATTGTGGGCCAGGTCGCGGAGGAGTACGAAGAGGATGCTGTCGCAGAGCCTTTCATTGAGGCAGAGAGTAAGTCCGACTTCGGTCGCGCCATTGATAATTCGCTGACGAACTGCAGGAGTCGAGCTAGAGACGGAGGTTGATGCTGATGCTGAGCATGAATTCCTGTTCTGAAAGTTCTCGGAATGTCATGATGGATGAGCGAGCCTTTGCAACAGCAGTCGGGGAGAGCTTGACCAGGTTCGGTAGCGTGAAGTGGTGCCCGCTCCGGGGGCAGACAGTTCTCCCTCTTTGTATTATGTAGTGATTCAAGGAGGGCTGCTGGGAGCGTCGTTCGGGCTCAGCAGAAGGGAAAAGCGTGCAGAGCAGCGCCAAGCACAGCGACGGGCACTTTGATAGCATGATCAAATGTAGAGACAGCACACTTTCTTCCTACCGATCATAATGGTCCGACGTCCTACACAGTCTGAGCGCGAGTACGGTCTGACATGCGCATCCTCGGCAGTAAGCCTAAGGTATAGCTCGAGGCTCTGGGCGAGCTTCGGCGCTAGTCCTGGAGACTTTGGCGCTAGTCTCTACAAGGCAATGAAGTAATCGCTTAACTATAACGTCACCCTCCAGCCTTCGACCACGGACAATACCATTCGTGTCGGTATGCGAATGTCCGTGTGCCAAGTCCCTCGCTCCAGCATGTGCTCGAATCGAGTGCTCGTCATGGACGTTGAGGCAGTGCTATCACTCGCAAGGTCAGATCGCGATATAACGCACGACACCGACGACAGCGCGCTGAGGAGTGTTGGAGTATCGGGAGGTAGTCGACGCGATGCAATCGGTGTTCAGAGTTAGTGATGTGAATGGAGGTGGGAGTGGCGCAAAGCGTGCTTTCACGGCGCGTCGAGAGCATACGAAGTCTCGAGCTGGCTGCTTGGGCTGCAAGAAGAGACGAATCAAGGTGAGTGAACGTCTTCGGCTGCTACGGCGCGCCACTCGATCGCTAATTGGACAATTCAGTGCGATGAGAGTAAACCGAGATGCTCAAGATGCGACCGAATGGGGCTAAAGTGCGTATACGCCACTTCCGCCTCTGTCTCGCCTACCCCATCTACCGGCGAGACCGGCACTGTCGAGCTGTCTCGGCCGAGCTCGAAAATGTACTGCATGTCAACCGACATTAGCCGTATGGAGCTTGCTGTATCAGTAGATATGCCGGACTGCTACCGAAGCGCCGCAAGTCCTGATGCTCTGGCTGCTCTGCAGCACTTTCAAGAAGTTACGACTCACGGATTAGGCGGTCCCAACTTCCGAGCAGCGATGCTCACGATTGGCGATCGAACAGCGTACTGCAGCCCGTACCTGAGACACGTCATCCTTGCTGTGTCATATGCCCACCAGAACTTCTTGCTAGGCGAACGAGATCACGATGGCAAGGCGGCAGGTCTGCGGCTCGCCACGACCAGTCATTGGCAGCGTGGCCTCCAGCTATTTGGTCGTGCTCTGTCGGAGAGAGACGAGACTGCAACTTCCGGGCGAGTGCATTACGACTCCTTGATCGCTACAACATTCCTCACGACGATGATGACTTTCTGCCAGCATGCTCAGCCAGCCGATGTCTCTCAGACGCAAGACTCAGATGTCTTCACCCGGATTCTCGAGTTCATGACTACGGTTGGGGGCTTCCCAGCGGTACGCAGTGCGTTTGGCGAACCCGTTGAAAGCTCTGCTTGGACACCTGTGCTGGACAGTACCGATGACAAGACAGGAGGTGTAGACGTTGTGGAAGATCGCACTGAGAGATTGGCGGTGATTGAGACCTATCTCCAGAGATTCGATGCGTCCCAGTCAGAGACCGACGGCCTACTACTGACCATCGGTCGAGCCTTGGCTCCTCTACTCCATTTACAAATCTCTGCCATACACATGCCAATACTGTTTGCGTTCGCAGGAAGGACGTGGTCGGCATTCCAGACATTGCTGAGGCAACAAGACGACCGCGCTCTGCTGTTATTTTCCTGCTGGCTGGGTCTTCTTCGCCGCACGGGGAGGTGGTGGGTGATGATGGGAGCCACAGTCCAGCTTGATGATATCAATGAGCATCTAGCGAAGTCGACCGATCAGGCAATTTTGTCACTATACGGCAGCATGAGAGCATGATCGATTCGCCCGGAATCCTTTCTCTTCACCCTAATTTACAACCATCCTCACACCGCAGTGCTCTGCATCATATCGCCCCGAGCAGCATCTTTCTCGCCCTCGCGCGACACTGCACCCTTCAACCAGCGCCCGGGATGCCACCAGACGAATACGAACACAGCCACGATGATCGGGGCAAACTCCAAGCATCCGAAATACACCTCATGCGTGGATAAGGCGTGCATCAACCCCTGTGCAGTCTCGGCCAACCTGAAGCACGTGCGAAGGTAGACCGCCAGCGTTGCTACCACGAGTGCAACGACGAAACTTTTGCTGATCTTGTTGGGGCTCTTCCGTGCCTTCATCAGCGTCCAAGCCAACACAGCCAGGAAGACCGCAAACGAGAAGACCTGAAAAGCAAGTCCAGCAAGCAGAATGTGGTTGAATTTCGTCGGATCTTTGCGATTTGAGTACGCGCTTCCGACCAGTGCTGCGCCTGCCACTTGCACAATTGTGGCCACAACATCGCAGACGATGAAGATCCAGAGGATCAGCTTGGGCGACATGGGCGCGTATTGACGTCCGTAGACGCCGATCATTATTGAGAGCGTTGCGTATATCGCTGCCGAGAACAGGACTGGGGCGACGACGATGAAGAAGTACTGTATCGCATTAGCATTCGTCAAAGACCTTGGCCTGTTATTGGACATACCTGTACGACAAAGAAAGCCACCCTGTACGGGTCCTCCTGGCTTGACAAGATTCGCGGGATGTACCCGATTATCTCCATGGCGGTGCCGACGGCGACTGTGGTGAAATACCAGGTCTTGTGTCTGACTAAGAGGTAAACGTGGCCTGCGAGAGCGACAAGGAAGAGAGCGACGGCCAGGGCAGCGAGGGCGAGTGAGGGTGTGTAGCCGTAGATGACTATTCTGGCATCACCTGGGCCCATGGGGTTGGGAAAGTTTGGATCGATATAGCCTCCTTGTACGGCTGGATTCATGGCCGCCATCCCTTGTGAGTATGTTCGATCCGTCTTGTAGTAAGAAATTGCTGGTTGTCTCGAGTGTCGATAGCCACGAAAGAAGGTTTGTGGGAGCTCTTAATTCGAATCGAAAGGCTGGCAATGGGTCTGTGGACTTGCTACGACAGGCGCAGCAAGAGGCTTATGTATCGTGAAGAAGTGGCTTGACACTGACGATGCCAAGTACCGTTGCGATACGCGCAGTACTGCATTGGGACAAGCGGGACAGCCCAAGACATCACCTCGCAATCAGCTTTCACTCATTGGGATATTTGCGTATAGTGTCAGGATCCATGATGCTGAGAAGACGTGCAGAACAGCACTGACTCGTCCTGACCTGCTGCTGTGGCTACGTAGATAGATGCAGAAGAACCGCCCCGGAGTTTCGCAGGCCCGAAAGTGTTAGCGAATACAGCAGTGTACGGATCGGGCCAGCTCGTACAACATGACACACAATGTCCTGCCTCTCAGCGACAGGGCGAGGTAGACACTTCCAAGTATTATGCAAGTGCTGAGTCAACCTGGCCGAGTACGTCCTTCGTCATTCGCTTGGCTGCCCCGAGGTAAGAGCCTGGCTCACACAGCTCGCGTAGGCGATCGTCCGAGATGGCGTCCGTGACTTGAGATGTCCCTCCAAGCACTTCTAGTAGTGTCGTATCGCCTCCCTGCTCAATCGTCTTCTTGCAGGCCTCGTACACGACGTCATGAGCAAGCTGTCGACCGCTGTGCAGCGCCAATTCCATCATCACGGCCTCTGCGACGATCAATCCGTGTGTGGAGTTGAGGTTTTGTCGCATCGCCGTTTTGTTCACAACAAGACCGCTGATGGCGAATTCGGCCTGCGTAAGGGCACCTACAACGACGACGAAAGACTCCGGAACTGCCACCCACTCCAGATGCCACGGCCCAGTTGCGCGTTCGAAGTCCGTCAACATAGCGTCTAGGCACAAGCTCGCGTTTGATCGCAATATCTTGGACGCTGCCAGTATTACTTCCGACGAGATAGGGTTTCGCTTCTGTGGCATCGTCGAGCTGGCACCGCGATGTGGCACGAAAGGTTCACTGACTTCAGACACTTCATTCGAGCACATGAAGGCAATGTCGGTGGCAGTCTTGCCTAATGTGCCGCCAACTAGTGCGAGAAAGTTGATGATCTCAGCAATTCCGTCGCGAGCTGCGTGCCAGGTGATGTTGGGGTCATGGAGATCGAGTTCTTTCGCAAGCGCCGCGCGGACCTGTACGCCGATGTCTGGATCTGAGCCTAATGAAGCCAGCGTGCCTGCAGCACCGCCGAACTGCACAAAAAGACATCTTGAACGAAGCTGCTCGAGGCGTTGTAAGTGGCGCTGCACCCCACTGAGGTAGACTGCACACTTGTAGCCGAAGGTGACTGGAAGCGCATGCTGTAGATGAGTCCGACCTGCCATAACAGTGTCGTTGTGCTTCTTGCAATGGACCTTCAGAGCGTCGCTGAGTCCTCGCAGCTTGCTCTCGATCACGTCCAGACCTATCTTCATCTGTAAGACGGTAGCGGTGTCCTGGATGTCCTGCGTCGTCGCGCCCCAATGCAGGTACCCGGCGACATCATCGCTGCAAGCTGCTGTGAGCTGCCTTATTAGCGGTAGTATCGGGTCGCCTACGATCTCGGTCTCCCGTGATAGTCTGTCGTAGTCTAATTTCACCTTGTTGCATGCTGTCGTGATCGCGTCACCCGCGTCCTCAGATATGATGCCCAACTTTGCCTGACATCGAGCAAGCGCAGTCTCTACGTCAATGCACCTCTGTATGTAAGCTTTGTCGTCAAAGACGGCGCGGATCTCGTGAGTGCCGAAGAGGTTCTTGAAGAGTAGGGAGTCTATCGCGCTGACTGGCATGTCTTCGGCTAGCTAGGTCCAAAGCACACGATGCAATGTCCAGACCACTACTCGCATAAAGAAGTAGTCTATTACATCAGGTCGTGAGTGTCAGATGTTTGCGTACTGTATGCTGTCGACAGTTCCGAGTTTGTCTTCATACACACACTCGGCGACTTCCAATGGCGCTTCGGCTCAGGAAATGACGTCCTAATGCCTCAGCAGTTCGCCTCATCATCGGACATACACACAGCTTTGTCCACCCCCTGCGATGCGAACATAGGGTTCAAGA
Organism: Cryoendolithus antarcticus; assembly: GCA_002077065.1. Lineage (NCBI taxonomy): Eukaryota > Fungi > Ascomycota > Dothideomycetes > Cladosporiales > Cladosporiaceae > Cryoendolithus > Cryoendolithus antarcticus. The sequence goes on along the minus strand of NAJO01000040.1, from coordinate 178,663 downwards.
CCTCGCATTGCGGCCCTCCAGCGTACAACATAGAACTGCGGGCGCTGGAATGAGTGCTCGCGCGGACAACGCCTGTATCTCTTGCAGGGCTGGCAAACCCGAAAATGTGACCGTACGAAGCCGAAATGCTCAACTTCTGCGAGGTGAGGCTTCATGGGGCTGGTCAAAGATTTCGAAGCCGAGGCAGTTCGTCCATCCAGGGTAGGCCGAGGATGTAGGTACTATGAAGACCTGCTCGGGAGCACTGGAACGCAAGCACAGGAATCCAATCCAGCAGAACCCCTAGCAGAGGTCAGGGGCGATGGCGTCTCACAGTTGTTGCCATTCACCTACACGTTTTCGGATGCCACTGAGTTCGAGTACAAAGTCGGGCTTGAAGCCGACAGGACGCTGGGGACCTACGCTGGGACTCGCGAGGTTGTTGAGCGTTTCTTCACTGGCACGAACCTGCGACTTCCCATCATAGCGCGAGATCTCTTCGAACCAGACCTGGCTGAAGCCGCCCAGTCTTCGAGGATCGATACGGACTTGTCTGCGCTCTGTATAGCGATGAAGCTGACACAACAGCGTCCTTCGCCCGAAGGCGACGTGCGGACCTCACTGTACATCAGCGCGATGCAAGTCATTGGCTTATTGGAAGCCGGAGACATTCGTTCTTTGCGCGTTCTACAGACCAGGCTGCTCATTGCAACATACGAGCTGGGTCACGGTCTATCCACTGCAGCGGCTGTATCTGTCGCAGCTTGTGCAAAAGTTGCCCGCGCTATGGGTATGCGGAAGGTAAATTCCAACACACAAAGCAGCATGGGAAACGCCGTCTTGACAGAAGAGCGGAGGCGGGTCTGGTGGGCTATGTTCAATCTCGATCGGTAAGTTCGATCCCTTGCGCCGCCATCGCGCTTAGTAAACTTCAATTCTGACCTAACGGCTCTTTGGCGCACAGCTACCTTGGTCTCATCCAGGCTGATAGCCTCCATACCATGGCAGATCCCATGGCTGGCGATCAGCTCCCGTATGACGACACTCTGTGGGTGATTGGCGTGAGTAGTGTGATGACGGTAGTGGCAATATCGTGCCTAACTTGGAGATCTAGGCTGGAAACTTCAAATCACCGCCGCAACTTGACTCTCCATACCACGTGGAATTCGGTCAGTTCGCCAGGAAATGCCAAATCAGCCATCTGGCCGGCAGAACTACGCACCATGTTTTCGACCCAACAGAGGATCACCAATACCAACAGATCGAGGCGACGCAGCTTGAGAGTGCTATGAGAGCGTTTCTCCCGCTGCTCAGTCACAACGAACTATCATTCGGCATCTATTACGCATCTCTGTCGATTTGTAGCAGGCAAGTAGCGTCCCTGGTCTACTGTCGATACTCTTATTCTGACTCAGCTAGTGCACTCCTTGTCTTCCTTTGTCGCTCAGACAATCCCTCACCCGGCAGTGTGACCATACGTGTTACCAATCTGAGTCTCATGGAGCCAGTAGCACTGCAACTCGTGTTCCCATGATGTAAAAGTCGCTCGACAAGGAGACGCTGTCATCTTGACCTCCTTTGCTCAATTGTCTAGTGATGTCCACTCCTTACAAACTACTTTCGGTACACTCAGTCCCCCAGCATTCGGACCGCCATCAGCCGCGGCCAGGACACAATGCAATGCCATACATCGATTGCGCGGCTAGCCCTGTGCAAATGTCGACATCTTTCGCAATCTCTTGCCGTAGATATACAAGCAGATCATGCCGATGATCCCCATTCCCGTGAGACCACCAAGCAGCGCCACACCTCTGGCAACTCCGAGTCTCAGGAACATCGGTCGCGCGAACGCTATGGCGCCTGCCGCGAACGCAGATCGGCACACATCGTTCCCGGAGAACAAGCTTGCAGCGTATTGCGGATAGGAGAGCGGTAGGTACACGAACAGACCCTGCATGACCAAGTAGAAGCCCGTGACGAAGATGACGACACCTATGAGAGGCACGATCCAATGGATATCGGGTCTCGGAGTCCAGGCGAACAGGAACAATCCGACAGGCAGCAGCCATGATCCATTCATCGCAGGTACGAGGCGGTGCTCCTGCTCTCGGAGACCGTTACGCAACTTGTCCGGAATCATGTACCAATGCAGGTACGAAAAGTAGAGCATCAAGCCTACGGTCGCGCCGACCTGACATGATAGGAAGGCAAGACCAGTCTCGCCAAGATCGAAGCCGTGCATTGCCACTGAAGAAGTATCTGCTCGGGACTAAGGACTTGGAGCTCGTCGAGGCAAGTCCCTTCGACAGGATCTGGGGCACCGGGTACAGAGCTGAGGATACGATCAACACGCTAAGGTCATCGTGGGGACCGAGTTTGCTCGGCAAGGCGTTGATGAAGGCGAGAGCGCAGATTCGGGAGGAAGCGGCAATGGAGGCAGCAGTGATCGAAGCGCTGGAAGCGGCCAAGATTTAGGATGAAAGTTGATGGCTTCTTACACAGTCGGCCAGACAATCAAGACTTTACTACCGAAGTCTGCCGGCCAAGATCTAGTCCTCACCCTCTCGATGGTAGTGGTGCGCAGTAACGCACAATGCTAGGATGGCGGAGGGATTAGCAAGTGTTGGCAATTCGTGCCATTGAATGCAGATCTCGGCAGTTGTCGCGGAGAATGGGGAGACTGCAGATCCTGTCAGTCCTACTTTCGAGCTGCTTCAGCTCGAGATCGTCGGACTATGGTCGACCACGTCCGATTTGGAAAGGCAGCAAATTGTATATCGTTGGGTCTTCTGTATGTTCCTCGTGCCCAATGAAGTCAATTGCTTGGCGTTGCCTAACGAACTTCACCTCCTGCCTCTTGTCCGTCTGGTTCGGTTTGCACCAACCCTAGACCCCGATAGTCAGATCACCGCCCCTCATTATGACATCCACCGGCCATGATGTCAATTCCGACGCTCTCGTTCAATCCCCGGACTCGAAGCACCCAGCGAACCTCATCTGCTCCCTCTGCCGCCAATTCTACGGCCACGGCTGGGTGACAGGCACAGGCGGCGGCGTCTCAATCAGACATGACAAACACATCTTCCTAGCCCCATCTGGCGTAGAGAAAGAGCTCATGCAGCCCGAACATATCTTCGTCATGGACTATGCATCCCGAGAGTACATACGCAGACCGCTGGTAGGTGTCGAGGCTGGTAATGCGCACTAGGTGGGGCTGACGCCCATGGTAGGCTCTCAAATCCTCTGCTTGCACCCCTCTCTTTCTTGCTGCTTTTACGTTGAGGGGCGCGGGATGTTGTATACATACGCACAGTCAGTGGGCTGTGCTAGTGACGCTACTTTGTGAAGCTGGTATGCAGGGAAGGAAAGGCGTATTCGAGATCAGCCAAATAGAGCAGATCAAGGGCATATCACGCGGTGGTACTGGCAGCACCGAAATCGCTGAGGGTGGGAGGAAGCTGGGCAATTTGAGCTACTTTGATACGATGCGGATACCCATCATCGAGAACACTGCACATGAGGAGGACTTGAAAGAGAGTCTGGAGAAGGCTATGTTGGAGTGGCCAGAGACATGTGCGGTGCTGGTGAGGCGGCATGGAGTGTATGTCTGGGGAAAGGACGTCACGCAGGCAAAGACGCAGGCGGAAAGTCTTGACTACCTGTTTCAGCTTGCGGTGGAGATGCATAAGCTGGGGCTGAAGTGGACGTGAGCATAAGCACGACTCCGGCCCCCTACGGTAGCGATACCTTAGACACAACGTTGTGTGCCACCTGATTTGATGAACAAGGATGAGTCTTATCGAAGCCACTAGAGTCAAAGTCCACGTGCAATCGAGGCGACAGCCTTCTCTTCTTCGCACACCTCGGCAGGCTATCGATCAGCGTCATCGCGGATACAATATGTTCCTCATGATTACTGCCGTCATTATCGGTCCACGGCCTGAATGCCATGACATCCTCCCATCAATAGTCGATTCTTCGATGGCCAGGCAGCGCGTTGCCACCAAAGTGAACACTGACAGTGCTGCCTCCAGCAGTGATCCTCGGAGCCGCAGTTGCTTCATTCACAACATCAAGCTCATCAAAGCGATCGTCAAGTCGTCCCTCCAGCAAAGCCAACCGCTCCAACAGACTCGACTCCTGCGCTGCTTGATCATGGCGCACTTCCGCAATATCCCTGCGGACCGTGGCAACGTCGACTGCTTCCTGCGCCATTTGTAGCTGTGCTTCCTCGGTGGTGTGAGTGAGAGCATCGATGCGTCTTACTATGGTCTTCTGATTCCGAGCGAGGACGACCAAGTTTTGTTGGATCAATTGAAGGGCACGCAGGACCTCATTAGTCGGCTCGGGGGACTGCCCAGTGGTCACATTGCTGCTACTAGCAAGGTCGGGCATTGCCGTATCCAGGGTGGATCCAAATGTGGTTTCTGGCATCTACTTCTTGATGGTCACACGTGTCGAAGTGGCACGCTTCTTTCTCGCACCAGCCGTGTCATTGACTTCGGCATTGGTGATGGCATTTGCAGATGTCTCGCCGATGACTGGCGTGGTAGAGGTTCGCTTCCGCTTGTCAGGGGCTGTGCTGCGTGCAGCTGGCATCGTTGTCCCTAGAACGTAGTGTGTATGGTAATAAGATGGCTAATGGTATACAGGAGGGCGACGCGTTGTCGAGACGCGACGACGTTACGCGTCAGTAGCACCATTTCACGTGACTGTCACGATGGCGACAGCGACGTTCAGGTCGCCCAAGCTTGATGGCGGGATGAATCGTGGATCTAATCGTTAGGCGCAAGCCCGATTGTCCAGTGTGAATTTGGGATTATTGCCTCTACGATGTATGTATATGTTTGTAGCTAAACTTCCAGTGCCCTCCATTGCTGTACCCACGACAGTGTCGGAGACCATCGAACATCGGGTTCAGATAAGAGCAATCTCTGCGTGTTCTCCCGTGAGCAAGATGCTGCCAAAGCGTCGCATTCTCTAGCCGCCGCAAGACCATACCAGCGTGAGGGCCGCTTTTGAGTCTTTGACATCTAGACCCGATCTTGTCAGATACGCGCAGCTTGTGGAACACGACGAAGGTATATCTTTGTAGTAATATTGCAGCAATTCCCGGCCGCAAGTTGAGCTGACGTGGGATCTGGTCGTAGGAAGTATGATGCTGTAAGGCAACAGATGGTAACGATCAGGCATTTCGTCTAGTATGTGACACTGATAGTTAGGATGCTGAAGCTGCGCAGGGGGGAGACGTGACATGTAGGGCTTGTTGATGTTCCTGGGTGTCTGCCCTTCATTTGTAGTGAGTGTCGTAGTGGATGTCGTCGACCATCTCTGCTTGTACGGTCACCTTCATAAGGATCTCGTCGACAACAGTGTTCCCAACATTGATGCCTTTCTGCAGAGTGCGAACATTCTCCGCGATGCCATTGCATGTATTGGGCACTCCAATCAGATGCCGCTCTGCCCTCAGTAGATGACCTTTGACACTCTCCGCGCTCTCTGAGATCCTCAGGTCAATTTCGTTCTGCGCTTGGTCGACCGTTCCAATCACCGTAGCAACCTCCTGAGCGACGTGCGTGATGTCGATCCGCGTGGCAGTGGCGGTCGAACGTATGTCGCTCGCCAAAGTACGCAGGGACTTGACATCGCGAACAACCACAAATAAGGACCTGTCGAGTACATTGAAGCGATCTTGGGTCGTATTCGTGTTCGCCTGCAGGTTGGCAACTTGCTCCCTAATGGCGTTGCTCGTGCCACGTGAGTCCATCACGTGGAGGCGAGTGTCTTCAGCACTCTCAACAACAAGGTCGACGCTATTGCTGATAGTGTCCAGGCGGTTGATGGTGCGGTTCATCCCGGTACTGAGAGCCCTCTGGCTATCGACGACAGTATCGAGCTTCTGCTCGAAACGCTCCATCATCTTGAACATCAAGGCCAGGGTGTCGACTCGGTGATTCCCACAGAGGGCCGAGGTTTCGAGTGCGGCGTTGCGCACCTGTGCTGACGCATCGATGGACGCACGCGAGGCACTGCTTACTGCACTGATGGTTGGGGTTGCATCGTTCTGCGGTCGTTGAGGTACAGGCCCATCGACGAAGGGGATGAAACGTGCAGCGATCAGAGGTCCTGCTGGTGCAGTACATTGGGAATCGTTCTCCTTCCCATCAGCTCTGCGCTCGAGCGTCGATTCGAAGAGGGTGTGGACATCATCGGTGACAGGAGATGTGTTCGCTGCACTCCGACGGCATTGGGATGTGCCGTCCTGCCTGTGGGAGCTTTGTCTCCAGGTGAACCTTGATACGCGCCTGCTCCTCGACACCCGTAAGCCATCGGACTTGGTGACGGAACCTAATCGGCCTACGTGTGGACTATGATGACTTGTCCGCGAGAGTCACCCATCTGGCTCCGCAGTGCTGATAGCTGTCGCTGCGTCTCAGCACTTTGATTGTCGATTCGATCCCAAGCAGTCCAGTTGCGTCCATTGAGATCGCCAGATCAATTGTCCCCGGGATAGACCTCGTCATTATCCTGTCCGCAAGCCTGCTCACTACACGTGTACATATATAGACTTCGCAGCTGGCTGGATATGTTCTCCCACGTCCCACTGAACTGGTTCGACGAGACGAGTGATCTGCCCTCCGGGTTGAGCAAGACTCTTCTCAATTCCCGCCACCGTCTTGTGTGTCGCGGCCAGGTGCGACTCTATGTACGGAAAGTATTTCTCATTTAGATTCCCCTCGTTGCCGTAGATCCAGCCCACCTGGCCGTGCACATCGGCCACACGGTCATGGACGCTGCTGACTGGCTTGCCCACTGTGACTTGCCAAGCACCCATCGCGCCGATTTTGTGATGTGTTTCGAGGCTCTTCTCGTGAATTTCAAGTACTCGGTCGTGGACTGTTCCAATTCGCGCATGGACAGTAATCAGGTATTGGTGCATTGCCTGAAGCTGCTTATCGATGCGAGTCGTTGTATCGGATGCCGTCTGGACTCGCTCCTCGATGTCATCCATCTTGTTCTGCACCGCTCCGTGCAAATTCTCAAGATGGGTATTGATTGAGGTCATCTTTGTCTGCTCCGTCTCGTGCATCGAGTGGACAATCTTATCAGTGTCACGCATCTTTCCCTCGATCGTCTGCTGCACCGTGAGGACCTGCACGTGGATTCCGGCCGTCTTTGCTTCCATCGCCCGATGCATAGCCTGGAGATCCGTGCTAACGTTACCCGCCTCATCATACATCCTCTTTTGCACCGCGTGAATGTCACTCATCTTTGCCTCCATCACCCCATGCATAGTCCGGAGGCTCTTGCCAACTTCAACCACCTCATCATGCACCGTCTGTTGCGCCCCCCGGAAGCAACGGTCCATGCCAGCCATCTTGCCCTCCCAGCTCTCGTGCATAGTCTCAACACGCGTGTCGAGGACACCCATCTGAGCCTCCGCGACTTCTTGCATTCCCTGCACCTGATCTCCGACCACAGTCAGCTTGTCCCCGACCACACCCATCTTGTCCTCAAGACTGAGGTGCACTTGGGGTATGCGCTCGTCCACGTTTCCCAACTTGACCTTCAGCGTCTCCTGCGCCGCCTCGACAAGCTCTTCGACACTACCCATCTTCTCTTGAACCTCGTTGCCGTGGCCCAACACCTCGTCAGAGACCTTGTGTATGTGCCGGACATCCTCTTTCACATCGTGCACCTTGTCATCGAGGGCTCTGACTCGTCTGTCCGTGCGCTCGGTGGTCTCTTCGATCTGTGCTGCCCTTTCGTTCATGCTCTTCATTTGCGAAGACACCTCCTGAAGTCCTGCCATCAATAGCTTGAGGTACCCAAGCTCCGGCGATTCGGGACGCGTTTCAATAGTGTATGTCTCGGCTACAGACTTACTCTCATATGGGTCGGGGGTGCAGCTGTGCGGGGGGATACTCCTAGCAAGGGCGGGTGGATGGAGCTCATCTTTGATCTTGATAGGCTCGTTCATGTCCGCGGCAATGTCAGATGGCAATGCCTCAGGGTCTACCTCGAGGGACTCATACATGTCCGAGTCCTGGGTTGCGGATTCGGTGCCTTGATTGGTGGCTGACTCGGTATCGTACTCTGCAGTCACACATCTTGCAGTCGATTGAGTGGATGATGGAGGAGTAGGTTGCAGGCGAGCAACTGGAGTCGCGGACATTCGTCGTTGTGGACCTGCGCTTGGAGCCGTAGCTGATGTGCGTGTCGAAACATCATCCCGAGCAGGTTTGACTTGTGCCGTTTTCTCAAGCTTGCGTTTTTCTCTCCTGGCCTTTGCCCGGCGTGCATTCCTGGCCGCAAGTCGGGAGGCTGTCGAATCGGCTGCTAGCCTTTCGCCAACATGGACTTGTGATTCCATTGTGGTGCTCGTACATGAACATAGAACGTGATTGACGTCGAAGTTGAGTAGGTAAGAAACAGACAGAAAGTCAGTTACATGTACCGATTGGATTGGCCAAAGCGCATATAGTGCGTCGCGTAAACGACGCGACAGGTCAGTTTTGATAACGGAGAGAAACGGCTCAATCTGCATCTGAAACCCGCCAGGGCACTGCATTGACACTTACATCAGTCTACTTGCCTGCTGCGAGTGTGTACCCTCCATCCACTGTGACTGTCTGTCCGTTCAAGTATTGGTTCGTTGCTGCGAAGAGAATCGCGTTTGCCATGTCGCGGTCGTGACCTGGACGCCCGGCGGGAATCTTCACAGCGTACTTATCTTTCGGGATGAAGCTCTTCTGGTTCGCACCGGACTCGCCAGCCGTCATCTCGGATGAGAAGACGCCTAGATATTGTCAGTAAGAAGGGACGCATACCCTAAAGTTAGCCAGCATACCTGGTGCGATCGAGTTCACCCTAATCTTCAGCCCATTTTCTTGGCTCTCGTTCGCCAACATGCAGTTCAAGTGAATCGTCCCGGCTTTGCTGGCATTGTATTGCGGATGATGCTGGGTCGTCTTGACCCGTCCGGAGATCGAGCAGATGTTGATCACCGTCGAGCTCCAGCCATACATCTTCTCAGTCGCGGGATGCAGCAGCGGCAAGAAGCAAGTCGTCATGAAGTAGATCTGTGACACGTTCGTGCGGTAGACTGCGCTCCAGTCTTTGAACGTGGCTTGCTCGTTGTCGAAAAGAGCTGGTTTCAATTCCTCGGCCGAGCCAGCCTCGGTGTTGAAGGTCGCGGTGCTGGTGCCGGGGTTGTTGATCAGTATGCCAAGGTGCTTCTCCCTCTCAGAGAAGTCGTCGTAGAGCTTGGCAATGCCGTCCTTCTTGCTCACGTCGGCTACGACATGCTGCAGGCTGCCGGCGATGCCTTTGCTGTAGGTACTGACGACTGTCTCGAGCTTTTCTTCGGTACGTCCGACGATGTAGACCTTGGCACCATTGACGGCGAGGACCTAGCATGGGTAAGCAATGCCCCGTCATGCTTCATCCAGAGCCCATCACGCTCACCTGAGCTGCCATAAGGCCTATTCCCAATCCGCCGCCAGTGATCAACGCAACCATATCCTTGACATTGAAGACGTCCTCGAGCTCGAAGTCGTCCTCATTCTGGGACTTGGAGTCATCTGAAGCCATCCTGAATTTTCTGGCGAACTGTCGATTGAGCTGAGTGACATGAGTGCATCGGAACGCTGATGGAAGTTTGGACGTTATAGAGATATGAGCGCGGTTCGAGCTCGCCTTTTGTACATGCAGACAGCTTGATGTCGTAACAATATCGCCAATCGCCTGGCGGTGATGCGTGCGTGCGTACTGTCCCGCCTGCGCTCGTGCAGAGCGCAGGTAAGGTGTACATGGTCCTGCGGTCTGATGGGCGACCGAGATGTGGGAGAACACCTACCTATCGCGCCTAAAGTTCCCGCGGTGAACCATACTGGCTCGTATACTCTTTGCGGAGGCGGTGCGAAAAATCGTTGTTGTCGTGATAATGTTGATGTGATGCCACTTCGATCTTGGATCTGGACCCCACTCGTTCCTGCAGCACTAGCGCGAAGTGAACCGCAATGGCAAACCCGAAGGACATGCCTCTCTTGCTTCCGCTAACCTTATACAAGCCCTTGAAACCATCTGAGCACTTCGGTCTCGTTACGGGAATAAAGCAGAGTGGGTCTTAAAGGGAAGTCCGGTCGTTTCTACTACCGGTTGATGTCTGCTCGTAAGGCAATGATTCAACGGAGTTGCGGACTATGACGGCGACATTAATGCCTTTGAGTGAGCCAGCTGCATGATTATCATTTCGCGAACTTCAGCTTCTTTCTGGTCCTTTCTCTTGCTCTGTTTTCAACTTCCGGCGTTGCTTTTTTCTTCGTGCTCATATCCACCGCAGTCATGGGCTCCCTCGAGCCCCAACGCAAAATCAAGATCGCCATCACGGGCGGCGGTGTCGCTGGTCTCGCACTCGCAGCCGGTCTTTCCAAGAAGCCTCACCTTGATGTACACGTCTACGAAGGCGTAGCAGCCTACAAAGATGTCGGCGCCGGTTATGGGCTGCATCTCAACGCCATCAAAGCCATGGCTCTTATTGGTCCCGATGTAAAGCAGGTGTACTTCGACAAGGCCCTCAGCCATGGCGATGAGAACGTTGAGATGGTTACAGAAGTCATTCTAGCGCAGGGACCGAATAGTGGGGAGCTGGTTGCTGAGCTGGGCAGGGCGAAGGGCAGGAAGACTGTAGCGCGGGCTGATCTGCTTGATGGGTTCCTGCAGCTTGTGCCGAAGGACAGGATCAGCTTCGATAAACGGCTGGAGAGAATTGAGGAGACTGAGAGGGAGGAGCATGCGATACATGTCACGTTCAAGGATGGGACAGACGCGTGGGTTGATTGCGTGCTGGGTGCGGATGGTATCCACAGTCCCACGAGGAGCTATCTGCTGGGACCAGACCATCCTGCGACTGGGCCAAAGAACCACGAGAACTGGCAGGTCTACCGCACGATGATATCGACGGAAGAAGCGAAGAAGCACATCAACGAGAAGTGGACCCGAGTTGTGCCCATTCTCATGGGTCCGCGCGGCCACGTGAACTGCATTCCATTGAATAAGGGAACAAGACTCAGTGCTGGTGTCGCAGTCCGAGGAACGAAGTATGTCGACGGCAAGGCACCTCCGCTGGACCCAGAGCTGTACAAAGATTACAGCGAAGACGCACGCCAGATTGTCGCAATGGTTGCAAGGGACACGAGCGCTTCTTGGACCGCGGCCGACCACGACCATGCGCCTTACTATAATCGACGGAATGTAGCTATGCTGGGCGATGCAGCACACGCAAGCATGCCATATGCGGGCCAGGGGGCAGCTCAGTTCGTCCAATCTAGGCCAGAGTATCGATAGTAGCTGACATAGGTTATAGGGCCCTCGAAGACGCCGCAGTGCTAGACCACCTCTTCTCGAAAGTCACCGAAGTCTCGCACATCGCCCCTGCATTATCAGCCTACGACACCACGAGAAGACCACGATCACAGCATGTAGTCGATCTAGCAAGGCAGTTCGGCAGAGTGTACGCGTACGCTGAGGACGATATGCACAAAGATCCACAGAGAATGAAGCAGTTCTTTGCTGGAGCCGCGGCGTTCTCCAATAACGCTGATCTGCAAAGGCAGAACGATGATGCTATGGATCTGTTCTTGAGCTCGATCGGAGAAGGGAAGGAGGCTGGGGATGTGATTGAGGCGGTGTGAGATATTGCAAGTCGAGAGAAGGTCGTGTCCCCGAAAGCATCCAACGCTCCTATGTCATATGTATATCTTCGAGTCCCAATGGTGCATCACCGAACATCGCCTCACTGACTTCGAGACGCTTCAATGGCGGGCAGTGCTTAAGCACGGACTGCAAACCAAGTGACGTCGCTGCTCACAAGTTTATGGTCACCTCGAAGCTCTTCTCGTACACCTTCTCTTAGCTTACATCAACCATTCACGTCAATCTCAATCAAAACAACTCAACAACACCGCAATCATGAACAAGCTTAAGTCAATGCTCGGCAAGGGACACGAGGAGGAGAATACCACCACTGGCACCACCGGTTCCTCATCCGCAGCGGCCCCCACCACCCAGTCCCGCCCTACAGGCTCCGCCTCCGGCGTCAACCCTGACAATGCTGAGGGTGTCGTCCTCCACACCACTCTAGGGGATATCACCATCGCTTTGTTCAAGGACCAGACCCCGAGGGTGCGTGCATATATATATCCTCTTCTTCGATGAATATTGGCTAACGTTCAAGCAGACCTGCAAAAACTTCGCCACCCTAGCCGCCACCGGCAAATATGACAACGTCATCTTCCACCGCATCATCAAAGGCTTCATGATCCAGGGCGGTGACCCAACCGGTACCGGCCGCGGCGGTAGCTCGATCTACGGTTCCAAATTCGAGGACGAGTTTGTGCCTTCGCTCCGCCACGACTCCAAGGGTACGCTTTCCATGGCCAACTCCGGGCCAGGAACGAATGGCAGCCAATTCTTCATTACTTTGGGGCCGACGCCGCATTTGAATGGGAAGCATACTGTTTTTGGGAAGGTCGTTCAGGGTGAGGATGTTGTGGACAAGCTGGGCTCGGTTAGAGTGGGTGGCGGGGACAAGCCAGTCAGTGAGGTGAAGATCGAGAGCTGTGATGTGTTCTAGATGTTCTACACTGCACGTTTGACCAGGAGGGCAAGGATGGTCGTACAGGTTGATGCTAGAGCCTACAGCTGACGGCTGCTGGGCGGGATATGATGATGGCAGCAGTAGAAACACAAAAGCCAGAGGTTTACATCAAAAGAAAAGGCACACAACAGCTATCCTGCTCCCACAGCACTTGACCCTCCGCCCTTCCACACAAACACAACAGCTCTATGCCCTTTCTCCTGCCCCATTCCCGTCCCATGCCCCTCGTCCCAGCACTTCTGACAATACACATCGCCCTCGCATCCCAGACACCTCACTTCCCCGTCCTCATTGCAGATACAGCACCAAGAGTCAATGTCTTCATCCGTATATTTGGGTGCGCCGGCCTTGGGCTTAGGGGAAGGTTTCTTTGACTTCGCCACTGGTGCGGCCGAAGGTGTGGAGGGCAGGTCGAGTGAGAGGCTATTGAACCGAGCTTGGAGCTCGGAGTCTTCGTATGATGGCGGAGACGGCGGTTGATCGTCGTTTGCATTGGAAATAGAAGCCTCGCGCGACTTCTGGGAATTGAAATGCGTTTCGGGGTACTTGGACTCGACTTCCAGCTCAGCGAGAAGCCGTTGCACGTAGTCGTCTGCTGCGGTATCGTCTTCCCGATCTTCGGCTTCGGGATCATCGGGTTCGCGCTCTACTGTATCGTTCGATGGTCCGGTGTTGGTGCCGTCCGTTGGATGTGGTGTTGATGCTGATTCGCTGTTGGTTGGTAAGGCAAGTGATGCTTCTCGTAACAGCTTTGCCACATCATCCGGGTCATCTGGATCAAATTTAGCCTGCTCATTCGTCTCTAGCTCAGCCAGGAGATCGTCAATCGACTGGTCGTTATTGTCGTGTTGCCAGATCGAGATTGGGTCCGTGGCAACATCATCTCTGGTCTGTTGCGTGAGCCGGTCAGCAGCATGGGCCGGATCACTCGCACTGGACGTGTGTAGCGGTTCAGTACTTTTGGCCTCTCCTAGGTGGTGCACAGCTGCCTGGTCTCCATTTCGCAAGCCCTTGAGGCGAGCCGCAAGCTTGTCCTCAACTGTCTGCGGGCGGGAGACTTCGACGTCGACGGATGTGACAGGCGTGGGCTGCAAGTTCACGGTAGATGGTTTCAGTGCATTCAGTCTTGCGAGAAGATCGTTGTCTTGAGGCATGATAAGATGGAAGGAGTCACATGGTAAGTCGGAGCAAGGCTCGTTCGCTTACGATGGTATGAAGCTTGCCGAAAGTGGCAAGTAGAGACTCCAAAGGAGCACGCTGGCGTCAATCAAGCAGCATGGTCGTGTTTGTGATGATACATGATAGTTCTAAAATTTGCTGATCATGGCAGCTGACCAAGATCAGCCCTATCCTCTGTTGAACATCCGCGAGAAGACCGCGCCTCCCACGTTCCTTGCCAGAGAACCCGAGTACAATCCCCTCTCGAGCACGCCACTCGCTTGACTGAACTTGTCGCATCTCGAGAACGCCAATGTATTCGTGATCGTGAGCACGAGTGCGATCGCTGTATCTTTGTTAGCTCGAGCCCAGCAACTCTCCCTTACAGGTGACACCACGGGAGCACTCACCGACCAACACCAACCAAATCGGATTGTTGAACACTTTCACCAACGCCACAATTGCCATCCCAACCCAGAGCGCCGGCTGCGCATACAGCGCCAGCCAAAAGAACCTTTTATCCGTTGCATTCACCAGCCTGCCTCCCGGTTCGTTGGCCTGCGGAGCGCTCTCAAAAACCCAATGACTACTCCCCGAAGCCTGATCTGCTTCGTTCCACCATCGCAAGCCTACGAGCCGCCGGCCGGCGATGTTCTTGAGGTAGTAGAAGTCTGCTGCTAATAGCAGGATGGTTATGATGAACACGAGGATGGAGTTCTTGGTAAACCAAAGGCCGAGGATGTAGGAGAGGAGAGAGCCTGGGGATGGTGTTAGTTTGGGGCTCATGCGACCTAGATATGGGATACCGTACCTGCTCTGAAGGCGAGGAAAGTGACTAGAGTGATTGGGTGGGCACTGAGTCGCCAGTTGAGGGTTCCGGGGGTTGGATTCTCGATGTCGGCCATGTTGAAGTGTCGCGTCCGGCTATCGTTGTGTTTGTCGTCTCCGCAGCTTCATTGAGGTCTTATGCCAGCCTCGATCTTGTGTCCACGTGATAAGGGTTTTACTCATATCATCGCTGCCTCACGTGTAACGCGTCCTCGATAGCGCGGAAGCTGTTCCGTAGGCGAGCTCCTCCGCGAGCTTATCGATTTTCGAGTCACTCCAGCACAGTCACGGCCACTTTGCTTTGCGCATTGCATGAGATAGTGAAGTGCAGCGAATGCACTTATCAGACGAGGAATCCCCCCGAAGTTTCACACTCTGGCCATTGTACGGTCAACAGGCAAGATTCTGTCCCGAGCGCTCCTCACGCGCACTTCTCTTCGATTCGCATCCTCTCCCGCCAGGCGGGCTTTTTCCAACATGGCGTTGAACGCTGCTTCCCACAATCCCACTGGCGAGAAGACTGGACCCATCTCCGGCCAGCCTCCGCCACCCTCCCAAGACACGAAGGACGCCATTCTGCAATCGGCAAACGGCGACAAGCAAGGCCACAGCGTTCCCGGCCAAGAAGCCGGCACGGACGCCGCTGCAGCTGCCTCAGGCGGCAAGAAGGAGAAAAGCGAGCGTGAGCTAGCCAAAGACCGCGCCAAAGCAGAGAAGCAGGCTAAGTTTGACGAGAAGCAGGCGAAAAAGAAAGCCCAGCAGGCCTCGACCCAGGCCAAGCCGGCAAAGGAAACTAAGGAGAAGAAGAAGCAGGAGAAGCTTCCCGACTACGAGGAGAAGACTCCCAAGGGCGAGAAGAAGATCCTGGGTAGTCTGGACGACGAGTATCACAAAGCTTACATCCCTTCTGTGGTTGAGAGCGCATGGTACGACTGGTGGGAGAAGGAAGGGTTTCATAAGCCTGAGTTCAAGGCGGATGGCGAGGTGAAGGATGAAGGGTACTATGTCATCACAATCCCGCCGCCTAATGTAACTGGTGCGCTACATATTGGTCATGCTCTTGCTACGTCGCTTCAAGATACCATGATTCGCTGGGAGCGCATGAAGGGGAAGACTGTGCTGTACCTGCCAGGTTGCGATCATGCCGGTATCTCCACCCAGAGTGTCGTAGAGAATATGCTGTACAATCGTCGAAATGGCACGACACGGCATGATTTGGGGAGGGCCAAGTTCGTGGATCTCACATGGGAGTGGAAGGAGGAGTATCATAAGAAGATCAACACCGTTCTGCGCCGGCTGGGAGGATCACTGGACTGGAGTCGAGAGGCCTTCACAATGGACGACAACCTCTCTGCTGCGGTGCGGAAGCTTTTCGTCCAGCTTCACGAGGAGGGACTGATCTACCGATCGAATCGCCTCGTCAACTGGTGTACGAAACTCACGACTGCACTGTCTAACCTCGAGGTCGATCAGAAAGAGCTTGAAGGATCGACGAAGCTGGACGTACCGGGCTACGACAAGAAGATCGAGTTTGGTAGCATATGGAACTTCAAGTACCCTGTGGATGGGTCAAATGAGACGATCGAGGTTGCCACAACACGACCAGAGACTATGCTGGGAGACAGTGGGGTCGCTGTGCATCCTGCAGATGAGCGGTATAAGCACCTGCTGGGGAAGAAGGTGAAACATCCATTCGTCGACCGATTGCTTCCGATCTTCGGCGACGAGACTGTGGAGAGGGACTTCGGTACTGGCGCCGTCAAGATCACACCTGCACATGACTTCAACGATTACAAGAGAGGGAAGCAGCACAATCTTGAATTCATCAACATACTGAACGACGATGGCACGATGAACTCGAATGCTGGGCCGTTCGAAGGCCACAAGCGGTTCGATGTACGATACACGGTGATTGCTGAGCTGGAGAAGAAGGGTCTGTATGCGGGCAAGGCAGACAACAAGATGTCGATACCTCTCTGCAGCAAGTCGAAGGATGTTATCGAGCCCATACTGAAACCGCAGTGGTGGATGCACATGGAACCTCTTGCTAAGCCAGCCATCGAGGCCGTGAAGAATGGCAGCATCAAACTCAGCCCACAATCATCAGAGAAGACATACTATCGATGGATGGAGAACATCGATGACTGGTGTCTGTCACGCCAGCTGTGGTGGGGGCATTAAATACCCGCCTGGTTTGTGAAGATGGACGACGGACCAGAGTACGACTCAGATGCCGAGTACTGGATCACAGCAAAGGACGAGCGAGAAGCGCGGCAAAAAGCAGAGAAAAAGTACCCTGGCAAGACCTTCACCCTCGAACGCGACCCCGACTGCCTAGACACCTGGTTCTCGTCTGGTCTCTGGCCCTTCTCGACGCTTGGCTGGCCGAATGAGACCCGTGACTTTGCTAAGCTCTACCCCACATCTATGCTAGAGACGGGCTGGGACATCCTCTTCTTCTGGGTCGCACGCATGATTATGTTCGGCTTGAAGACTACTGGTAAGGTCCCGTTCACAGAGGTCTACTGCCACTCGCTCGTCCGCGACTCCGAAGGGCGCAAGATGTCGAAGTCACTTGGCAACGTCATCGATCCGGTAGACATCATGGAGGGGATCACACTTGAGGCACTGAACGAGAAGCTCAAGGTTGGCAACCTGGCGCCAAAGGAGGTCGAGCGTGCGACGAAGTGGCAGAAATCTGCATTCGCAGACGGGATCGACGAGTGTGGTGCCGATGCGCTGCGCTTCTCGCTTGTCAACTACACAACAGGAGGCGGTGACATCGCCTTTGACGTCAAAGTCATGCGATCGTGGCGGAACTTCTGCAACAAGATCTACCAGGCGACGAAATTCGTTCTGGGCAACTTGCCTGAGGAATTCCAGCCCCGAGCCCAAGCCGGCAAGACTGGCAAAGAGTCATTACCCGAACGCTGGATCCTGCACAAGATGAACGCCGCTACGAAGTCCGTCAACGAAGCACTCGATAAACGCGAGTTCAGCCGCGCGACGCAAGCGTTACATCAGTACTGGCTCTACGAGCTTTGCGACGTGTACATCGAGAACTCGAAGTCGATCATCAAAGACGGGAACGAAGAGGAAAAGCGCAGTGCGATCGATACACTCTATACATCCCTCGAGACGGCACTGACACTTATGCATCCCTTCATGCCTTTCCTGACGGAAGAGCTCTGGCAGCGCCTCCCCCGCCGACCGGAGGACAAGACGAAGTCCATCGTGATCGCAGAATTCCCGCAATACAGCGCTGAGCTGGAGGATCCTGAAAGTGAGAGGATCTACGATCTTGTGCTAGGCTGCTCGAAGGGTATCCGCTCACTGCTTCAAGAGCTGGGCGTGAAAGAAAGCGGCGCGGCGTTCATCCTCCCACTTACGGACTCCGCGCACGCTACCGCCAAAGCTGAGACTGTCTCCATCCGCTCCCTTGCGGGTAAAGCTCTGTCCACCCTCACCGTCCTATCTCCCTCCTCCTCGCCACCGAAGAACACTTCCGTCTACCCCGTCGACTCGTCCGTCGCCGTGCTCCTCCAACTTCCCGATGGTCTGAAGGCGAGCAAGGTCTCGGACAAAGTCAAGGGCAAGCTTGAGAAGAGCGGAGAGGCTGTCGCGAGGCAGGAGAAGGCTATCAAGATTATTGGTGGGGAGGCTGGGAAGGAGGTCAAGGAACGGGAGGAGGCTAGGTTGAAGGATCTGGAGATGGAGAGGAAGCTGTTTGGGGAGTGTTTGGAGAGACTGGGGGAATTGAAGCTGTGAGCCAGGTGAGCACCGCTAGAGCGGTGATAAGGAGGGACAAGGAGCTGGACCGTGGAGGTTCGGTCGTGTGCACGGGACTCACGTGCGAATGAGAAAAGGAGGAGCATGTACTGTAGCCTAAGGGTTCCAGGAAATGAAAACCCTTACCGCTCAGCCCCGCCCCCGACGAGGGCCGGTCTTCCGTAAGCGACTTGCTGATGACACGACTGTGGAGGTGACGCGGTCGCGGGCTGGCTGTAATCTGGTCGCACGATGCTGCACGTAGCCGTGGAACCCCGCGCAAGGCCGAGGAGTCATCAATGCAATGTCCGACTTTTCTGCTCATGTCGGAGCATGTGGACGAAGTTGACGAGTTCAATGCTGCCCAGTCTTACGGCGATAGAGATACCGTAATCCACAGCCTCACAGTGCGGTAGGAGATCTGGAAATATACATATTGACGCCTCCCAGTAGCCATGTGGACATAGCCTTCGGAGTCCTTTTGCGAATGTCTCCGCTTTAACGGGGTTTCAGTTGAGAGCGGGCTGCTTCATATGGCCGTCGAATCTGCGGTGACGCTCATTTAGGTACGGTCCACCGTCGCTGGTCGTGGCCTACAAAGGTCGATGGTGTACACGCTTACAATGCATGTTATCGTTACGCTACACCGTCACCGACGCGAAGTTGACGCATAATACGAAATAGGATGGTTGGCCGACACTGCTGTTATTGTTCCCGAGCTGACACAGCGCTCGCAAGAGTCTGCGACGTCTGAGATGAAGAGTCACCGCATACGCTACCAAACCGTTGCCTGCATAACTTGCTGGCCTTGCAGTTGATCACGCACTTGCATCCGCAGCAGATGTCAATGGGTTCATGCGACAGACCCACCGTACAACCATGAGCCTGCTGTCCGATGAGAGGCGGCTGCTTGGTCGACGCGGAGCTGGCTGCGCTGACAATGCGACTCTTACGCGAGGTCTTGTAACAGAGAGTAACGGCGCTTGGACGATGACCGGCGACACGGTCACTTGTGGGCAACCTCGTCTCTACTGTCTGTGGCGATGCAGCGTTCTGTGACTTGTCACTCTGCGTGCTGGTTGCGTATTGCATCTCACTCGTGGTTGCCGCTTCATCCCCATACCATCAATGGCAATAAATTCGGCCCGAATGCTTGAAGAAAAGGGCGCACAGTCGCCTCTTCGACCCTCGTCACTGAAGGTCCGCAATTACGTCGATCTGTTCATGCGAAGCATTGCTCTTCGCAAAAAGACAACGGATCCCAGTCATTCTCTCGGCTAAAGAGACATTCCTCTTGTGATCAAACTCTTTTCAAACTTAATCGCATACTCTTGTGTTACGTCGTAGGGCTGACACCATCTCGGATCTTCATTATACTCACGGGGCGGAGAAATGCTCTGGCATCTGACCGCTCCTCACCGCTCTAGTGGTCGGTGCTCTGACAAGCCAGGGCGCAACTCCGGGTGCAATACTTGTACTCAGACACACCGAGCGAGTTGGCTCCAGATCTACAATGGTTCGGCACCGAGTTCGCCAATCGAAGACGTCCGGGATTATGCTCGTGCCAGCCGCGTGAGAGAAGCTTGGTCATGTGTCGTGCAGACAGGCACCGGAAGCGCGCATAGGACTGTCGTGAGACCGCCGCAAGCACTTCACGTCGCACTCACGATACTTACACACAGGCATATGGCCCGCTACCATCGCTTCTATTCACCCCCGGAATCAGCGAAATGATACCAATCGGTTGCCAAGCCATCCACCGGCACGGAGTCGGCTGGCACACTCTATGAGAACCACATAGGCTTTGGGCAATCAAACAATGTTGTGCCCGGATCCTAAAGGTGAACTTGCGCTTATGCCGCGGCCGACGCTGGCCGCTCGCTCTCATTGCAAGCGACAGTGCGGCATAAGATGATACTCGAGGGCTGTCAGAAGATCGATCTTCTCCTGATCACCTCCGATCACCACTATCCCACCACCACCACGTAGATCAAGTGTCGCATGCGCGCGTCATTTGTCGAGAACAGCAGTAGTCGTCAGCAGGGTGGCGGAGAGGGCGACGACAAAGGGTACATACCGACATTCTCCCGATGAGGCACACTAGCCTTAGACTGATTTTCTCACCAGCAACGATGACGACGAACGACTGAGTACTACCGCCAACAATGGCTCGCCGCCTCATTTTCAGTCTCGACCTCTTCCTGGCACCCTCGACATGCCGCATACCTTCCCCGGCCACATTCCCAGCCATGATCCAGCCCTTCTCAACTTCATCCTCGCTGGAAGTCCCGCCGAAATCGACCCACAAGTCACGTCTGACCTCTCAAGCTCGACCACCCAAGCGTATCAGATGAATCTGGACCCATTCCAACGCATCGCATATGGTCTGTGGCTCGAGGCACAGATGCGACGCCACGGCGCGCTGGAAAAGCCAGAATCTGACTTGCACACCACTAGCGGCGGAGCTGTGCACATCAGCACACGTCGGGAGACTGATGGCCTAGCTGCCGAACTGAGGACTCTGCTTCGCGCGATCGCCGGCCGCAAAGCTCGGGATGGAGCTGAGCGCGGTGGTTACGATGGCATGGCTGTTGGCGATGGGCACGACGACCACGATAATGACGGCGATGGACGAGTCGAGGGCACCGATGCGAGTGACGACCGTAACGATGATGATGATAGCAAGAAGGCGTGAGCGAGGCATCGTAGATGTGCTACCGAGCACTCGCGGAGGGTCGGGCAGCGGTTGACTTGATTGTGTACGACCTATGACTGTAGGGTTGACTCTTCGGGCTGCGTCCACTCATTATGAATTCAGAGAGAGTCCGTATTGTATAGCTACTCGTATCGTACCATGCTCTCCACTCAATTAGGCAATTTCTGCGCTGTCATGTCTCGGGCAACGATATGTGCTGTCACATACATGTACTGCCAGTAGGTCGTAGCTTCACACTCCAGGTAAGAATCTCCCACAGGTTTTGACTCGGACGAAAGCTCGGTGACGGTCAACCCAAATGGCCTGGCCAAGCATTCAGCTTCGAGGAGCATCAGGTCATGGTGATGAAAGGGCAGTACTGCTAACGATTCCGTCACTCATAAAATGAAGTGATCGTCCGTCGATCTCGCTAAGATTGCAGCACCAAAATCAAATCCTCATCTTTT
Organism: Cryoendolithus antarcticus; assembly: GCA_002077065.1. Classification (NCBI taxonomy): domain Eukaryota; kingdom Fungi; phylum Ascomycota; class Dothideomycetes; order Cladosporiales; family Cladosporiaceae; genus Cryoendolithus; species Cryoendolithus antarcticus. The sequence goes on along the minus strand of NAJO01000040.1, from coordinate 157,107 downwards.
CCACGCTCACTTCCTCCCCTTCTTCTTTCCCCCCCCCGGCCCTCCTTGCGCCTGCGCCGGTCCGCCGCTCTCCACGATCACGGCGTCTTCGTCACTACTCCGCGTCTCGATCCGCTTCCCCGTGATTTCCGGTGACGACACAGCCTCGCTACTCTCAACCCCATTCTCCTTCAGAAACTGCCTCTGCACGCCCTGCTTCTTCGCCTCCCACCAAGCCTTCTCCTCATCGACTTTGCCGAGGAGTTCGGCTGTGCGTTCTTTCAGTAGGAGATTTTGATTCATCTCGTTCGCAGACTGGAAGATCACTTGGCCCCAGCCGGGGACGTATGCGTTAGCCTGTGATACGTCAGCAACACTCTACATCGCAGCTTGGCAGCGACAACGGAGACGAACCTCCTCAACAACCTCCTTGACCTCCGCCTCCATCTCCCCCTCGGCCCTCTGAAACCTCACCCACAGCTCCTCCCCGACACTCCCCCTCTGCAGCAACGCCTGCAGCGGCCCCTTCGCCTGCCTCAGCGCCACAATCCTCTGGATATCCTCCAGCGCTCGCTTTAACAACGCAGCTTTCAACACCGACTCGGGCACCTTCGTGCTCTTCTCACTTTTCTCATCTGACGGCTCGAGATGCAGCAGCGTGAGATAGATATCCCGACTCGTGTGGCTTGGGAACCAGGGTGCCAGGCGAGCGGCGCGCTGGAGTTGCCGCGAGCGGTAGGTGCGGGAGAACGAGATTAGAGTTGTGAGGAGGATTGTGAGGTAGAGGGTGGGGAGGAGGAGGTTAGTCCAGAAGGGTTTTGGTGGGGAGGGTGTGAAGGGTTCTGAGGTGGAGTTTGTGCCATTTGCAAAGGTGCCGTTGAAGGTGCTGTTGAATGTGGCGTTTAGGGGGTCGTCCATGGTGAGCTAGAGCCCGGTGGGAGGAAGATGTGCGATATGGACTGTTGGAGTTGGTTTCCTGTGACGATCAAGTCTGATGTTCCAGTATTTCCGAGTGTCAGCAGTCCAGGTCTGGGTGTAGGTTGGTCTGAGCCTAGACTGAGCAAAGCCAGGTTTCGAATTAGATATTCGTTGCTATGGATTATTTCGGCGGCAAGTGCAAGGTGTCAATCACCAATTCTTGACACGTGAACAGAGACCACACTTGTCCAGATTTGGCGCCAGATTAGAGGTTGCGGCTCTGCGGTATGGATCTATCCAGTGCGGAGGCGGGTACAGTATGCAGGTGATCGCAGTGCCGGCACCTTAATTCTGGCAAACGGCGATGGCGTAGTGATGAGCTGCCTGTGAAGTCCAAGCTGGCCAGATCGTCATTACTCATCATTTCCTGATGGAGGTGCATAGAATACTCACGACCTTCCCGACCTGAGTGTTCGTTCCGGGAATCTCTCTTCCACTGAGCTCGACTGACGACCCGACATCCTCTTCCTCTTGCCTCTCCCACCCTCTCGCACATTTCACATACCTCTAAGATGATCCTCAGATTCCAAAGCCGTAATGGCCAGTTCCGCCTCACAGTTAATCCTGACGATGAGATCGCCTCGATACTGCCTCAGGTCGTGGAGAAAATGCCCGAGCACACAATCACTAAATCCATCACGATCAGTCCGAAGCCCCACGGAGCAGACTCGAGACCGATAGCAGCACTCAAAGGCATCACGTTCGCTCGACTGGGACTCACACACGGCACCCAAGTCTTTCTAGACTACCAGGAGGATGAGCCGACCTCCAACGGCCACTCAGTGCCGGCAAACAGGCTCAACGGGAAGGACGTTGGAGACGACGATGTCGCACCTCTGGCAGCAGCACAAATAAACGGTGACGTGCAACTCATCAAGAATCCGTGGGAGAGCGTAAAGCAATCTGCTCTGGACGATCGGCTAGACCAGCAAGACGGCAAGATCCACCGCAAGAAGGACGAAAAAATGTGCCGCCACGGTCCGAAAGGAATGTGCGACTACTGCATGCCTGTGGAATCCTACAACAAGGAGTACCTTGACGAGAAGAAGATCAAGCACCTTTCATACCACGCCTATCTGCGGAAGGTAAATCAGGGCAAGAACAAGTACGAGCAAGGCAGCTCGTACATGCCACCTCTCAGTGAACCATACTACCGCGTGAATCCACAATGCCCCTCAGGTCACCAACCCTTCCCGAAAGGCATCTGCACGAAATGCCAGCCCTCGGCTATCACGCTGCAGCCGCAAGAGTATCGCATGGTCGACCACGTCGAGTTCGCCGACTCGGAAATTATCGATCGCTTCCTGAACTTCTGGCGCAGCAGTGGCGCGCAGCGGATAGGGTACATGTACGGACACTACGAGGCTTACGAGGAAGTGCCACTGGGTACGAAAGCAGTCGTGGAAGCTATCTACGAACCACCTCAAGTCAACGAGCCAGATGGCGTGACACTGAACGACTGGGAGAATGAAGCTGCCATCGACCTGCTGGCCTCGCAATGTGGACTCCAGCGCGTAGGCGTGGTGTGTACTGATCTCCTGCAACCCGAGGATCCCGAGAAGACGGCAGTCTGCAAGCGGCACATAGACTCCTACTTCCTCTCGTCGCTCGAAATCCTCTTTGCCGCCCGACACCAAGCAAAATACCCCCGCCCCTCAAAATGGAGCGACACCGGCCGCTTCGGCTCAAATTTCGTCACCTGCGTCGTCTCAGGCGATGAGCAAGGTCAGATCGCCGTTGCCGCTTACCAAGCCTCAAACTCCGCCGTCGAGATGGTGAGAGCAGATATCATTGAAGCTTCTGCGGAGCCTTCTGTCATGCTGGTGCAGGATGAGAACGAGGAGAACGAGCTCGGTCGCGTGCGTTATATTCCTGAGGTGTTCTACCGCCGGATCAACGAGTACGGCAGAAGCGTGCAGGAGAACGCTAAGCCGAGCTTTCCGGTTGAGTATCTGCTCATCACTCTCACGCATGGTTTCCCGCTGGAGAAGAAAGGCCTATTCGCTGCGAATAAGTTTGCGATTGAGAACCGGAGTATCATCGGCGAAGCACAAGAACCTCGAGATTTGCAGAAGTCGCTTCGCGCTGGCTCGAATCGCGTGGCACTCGAAACGCAGCAGGGCGTTGAAGCTGTGTCGGATTTCCACCTGCTATGCTATGTCGCCAGTCTCGATATCTTGAGCAAGGTAAGTACTCTTTTCCAGCACATCCAAGCTGCGCTGTGCTAACTCTACCGTGCACACAGGACGAACTCGCCCTCCTCGCCCGCCTCTCGGCAACCCGCGACCCCTCGCTCGGCGCGCAGCTGATGCACACCCCAGGTTGGGCCACTCTCGAAACGATCCTGCAGATGTGATGAGCCAGCGCCTTACCCTACACCCTGTACAATAAATAGCCTCCACTGACACTGCTCATCACATCTGTCATCTGCAGGGCTGAAATACTGATTTGTTCTGGTGCTGCAGGGTGGACCACACTCGTGGAGATTCTGGGAGTGTTGCAGGACCGGCCTGCGAAGAGGGGGAGCGAGGTTGGGGTTGAGGGATTGGCGAAGAGGGTTAGGGGTGTGGATTTGGGAGAGGGCGTGTGGTAGAGCGGCTACCGAAGCAAGGCTCCCGATGCTGCTGGGCTATTCAGGCCAGATTTAGTGAGGTACTACGATAGCGTCGCTGCTCCTACTGCCGCTTTGCTCTGCTAATCGAGAAGATTTAGCTTTCAGATCGACAATGCGCAGCCATAGCTCTAGCTGGATAGAAGCCAGATGCGTCGCCTACGCATACACCGCTCTAATGCTCGCCCCAAATGTGCTATCAAACTTCGAGATTGACCGCCTGACTCCCAAGCTGCCCGTCCTAGTATCTAAGGTGTCAGCTGCACCGCCCTCTCACACATATAAATTGTACCTGAGGCCGTAAGAGCGTACCCGAAAACCACCTGAGCTCCGAAGCCGATGCCTATGATCACCAAAGTCAAGCAGTGCCCCAATCTACTCAGCCGCAGCGATTGAGCTTGTACTGCGATGTCCAGACACAGTCCAGTTCCAGAGCTGGCAGCAGAATCTGGCGTCTATATCGTACCGTTGATCGATCGTGCAGCCCTCAAGACCATTCGTGAAGTAAAAGCCAGCTCGCGCTCACAGTTCCAGCTCCAGGAGGATAGTTCCCTCCAGTGGGCTCTCGTAATACGCTTCAATCTCTCAAAACCCCAGCGTCTTGTACAACCCCCTCGCCGCGCCCATCGACGGCAGCGTGTCCAATCTGATCGCCTGATACCCTATTCTCCTTGCTTCATCAATCACAGCCTCCGCTAGCGCTTTGCCAACGCCGAGGCCGCGGCCGGCGGGAGCAACGTACAGGCGCTTCATCTCGCAATAGCCGTCGTTGCCTAGAGGTCGGAGGGCGACGCAGCCGATCGCTTTATGGTTGGATGTCAAGCGAGCGAGAAGGAGGGTGCCATTTGGTTGGGCGTACTTGCCCGGCAGGCTTGCGAGCTCGTCGGCGAAGCCTTGAAATGTTAGATCGAGGTTCAGCCAGGTAGTGTAGGCCGTAAAGAGGGTGCGAATTGCGGAGAGATCGGATGGGCTAGTCGCGGGTGTGATAGCGAACGCCGATCTTCTGGGACTACGCTCTGCCATAGTAGGCATTCGATGCGCAAGATCTAACCAATAGGTGGATTCAATACAGGTCAGGAACGTGCAATGGAAGGAAGTCGCGCTTCAACTAGGTCCGCAAGTAAGCAAGAACGACCGTGTATGGACGTGCAAGGCGCGGTTGACGCCGCGCGGGTATATGGAGCCGCATACGCGTTGCTCCCGTCCCTCTTGCCCTCGGCCTCGCTGCACTTACCTGGCCGTCAGGCGATCCTGCTACCACGATGCGTTCCGTCGGAGTGCAGCTCTTTACTCCTCGTTGACTTTATTGTATTGACTCATCTGTCGCCAGTCTCACCATCGTGGCATTCTGTGACAGAACCTTGGAACGAGAACGACTGGTTGTGACTAAGCTGAACCTTCTCCAACTGCTGCGTAGAGAAGGCGTTGGCCGAACGCCCGCTCTGATCGACGACATCTACGCTTCACCGTCCGGTCTGCTCTGCGTACAGGCTACACCCTCCGTCCAACCGCCCTACGCCCCGGCCACGATTGTTCTTCTCGACACGAGTGGCGAATTGTCGCTGATTCTACTATAGTCATGCGCGTCAAGACATGCCTGCCTGCTCGCAAGGACTGCGACACGCGTGCGCGCAATCATCTCCTCCTCGTAAAGTGAACACGCCGCGGCGAGTGCCTTCTCGTCAGGGTGCTCAGTCTTCAACACTTCGAGATGCGCGTCGAGCCAGCGGCGCACGTCTGTGATACCATGATTGGCAGCTTCGCCGCGATCTGCACGAGATTTCAGCGCTGCTGTAGTAACGACTCAAACAAGAGCACTTACACATCGTCATAGCATGGGCTGCATCGCTCAGGAGCGTCGCCCTTCCGTCCATGTTGCTCCACGCACCCACCACCGGCACCCAGTCTTCCAGCCTGATGCTCTGCACTTGTGTTCCATCCGGTATGCCCTGCACAACATCCCGGAACGGCGAGGTCCAGCCTTCCGAGATCTCTTTCATCAGGCTGAGACGCTCTGCATTGCCAGCCGGCACCTCGCTCGGTTCATGTCGACCCAGGAAGCCACTCCGATAGGGCCAGCTCACGATGATCTGGCAGTCGAAGGTGTCGCTATCATCGCGATCGTTGTTCGCTGGTGTGTCCAGAAAGGAGAAGAAGTGAAACGAGCTGGTCTTTGGATCGCCACCCTGAAAGAAGAATGGGTCGAGCTGCTGCATTCTCTGGCCTACAGACGCGGCACACGCGACACTTGCGCCCAACAGCCGTACGGGCAAGGACTGGCTAGTGGCATCATGGCCTGACGCAGCACACAGAATATGTCTTGTGCTCGATCGTCCACCGTCGCAGCCAACCAGATGCGAGCCGGTGTAAGTGGTGTTTCCAAAGTGAGCTACGATGCCTTCAGGCGATTCAGTGATGTCAGTGAGCTCCTTGCTCCACTTCACGTCGATGCCGTCCATCAAAAGCCTGCGAAGCTTCTCGCGCGACATGCGGAGTCGCTTGGTCGGCGGCATCACCCAGCGGGTCTCGCCGCTCTGCAGATCGAAGAATGGGAAACGACCGTTCTCCCCTCGAGCCGCAGCACCAGGATCGACCAATGTCTCTGGGATTCTGTCGATGAGATGCTGAGGTAGTAGCGACAAGAATGTGTCGAGCACCCAGTGAAGTGTGAGACCCCAGCCTTTGCCTTCGAGACGTCAGCATGTGGGACGAGAGCTCTGCTGCTTCTCGGCGAACCTCTGAAATACGCATCTGGATCCCGCTCGAAGGCTGTGAAAGCGACCCCCTCTCGTTTCAAAGCTTGGGCAAGGAGCAGTCCTGTGATACCTCCACCGATGATCAGGACGTGTGACTTCGCCATTGTAGATCACCAAAGGATGACCTCCTGCGAACTGTATATAGGGTCGACCCCACTGCAACTGTGCCCGCCACAGGAGCCAAGACGTCCACGAATGCGGCCTTCCCAAAAGTCGTCCACGGAAGACGACCTGATAACGATTGGCGTGAAGTGGCGGACTCGTGTGATGCCTACTCCATGCAGTACACTACTGCATGAGTATGATGACACTACTGCAAGGCACTCTACTTTGTGCATGTGCCATCTGCTAGGACCAACTATGGCACGCTCGCTTACCGAACAATATGGGACAGTGCAGTTACTGAACATCTTATCACGCCCCAACGACCGCCAGGGCTGATTCAGCAGGCAGTCAACGCTCCTACGAGCAGTCGGTCTTATCCAGGGCGTCTGGCGACGCATTCGGGATTATCATTGCGCTACGTGTGCTGTCTCTGCAGTGTCGTGCTCAGCAAGAGTGCGTACAGTGGTTTATGCCTCTCGATGGATCGCTCGAGAGGGGCTCACCTACGCAGCCGAGTCGATCCACGCACAAGAAACCTCTAAAACCCCGGGCAACGGTAAGTGTATCTCGGAGTGTTCTATCTGTCACCCTCAATACATATACCTGAAAGCCTTATTCTGCTTGTCCGTCAGGTTTGCCCACCTCTCCTCGTTAAAAGCATTTGACGCTTCATCCCCGACATGCCCCTCTCGATCTCTCCTCCCGTTACTCCACTTATAGTACGCCAGGAGGACGAGTGCAAGCGCTGCTGCAGCGCACTGCGTGGCGAGCACGGCGTGCTTTGCTGGTAGGTACCGCGGCGCATCACGGGCTTGAAATGTCTGCGGGCCTGAACGAGTTTTAGCATAGGCTACTTCGATAGTCTCGGGCACAGTGTGCCTCACCCAGAATATTACCGACTCCGAACGCAGCCGACATCAGCGTAGAGGCAAAGGCTCTCTTCGTCGCACCTCCGGTGTTGCTCGCCGTCCATTGATAGGTGATGATCACAGTTGGGGTGATGCAGTTGATGAGATATATGCCGGCCAGTAATCCACCCTTTGATGACTTTGGCAGGAAGCTCAGCAAGGCACCTGCGATGATACCCGGAATGCAGCAGGCGATGTACCACGCCCATCGATTGGAGCCATACTGGATTGCGAAAGCGCACGTGAGACAGGCAACAATCGAGATCGCGCCCGAGGGCACGTTCAACAAAGCAGCAGTCTTCGAGGAGTACCCGAAGCCACGGATCAGAGTTGCGGAGTATGTGGTGACGACTCCGGCGGAGATTGATGGCTGTAATGTGTCAGCGAGAGTCTAGCGCAGTCCGGGCAACAAGACATACCAGCACGGTCATCAACGCCAACAGCCATATCTGCGGATCGCCAGCAGCCTCCAAAATCTGTGCTGGCTTGAAGTGAGTGTTCAATACTCCAGTCCTGTTGACTGATACGTGCTGCAGCACGGCGCTCTTCTCCGCGTCTGTCAAGAACCGAGCGGCCATTGGCGAGTCTGGCAGAGCGAACCACGTCACAACCCCGAGCATAACGGTGACAGTCCCCAGCACAAGCCACATAATACGCCATCCTTGGAAGTGCGGGTTCTGCACATGTTGGAAAGCGAACGACAGAAGTCCGCCCACGATCTGGCCCACTCCTAGGCCGCAGTACCAGAATGCGAACCTGGAAGACTGCTCACGCTTCGTGTAATACTGACTACTGATGAGGATCATGCAGGGCACAACCGGTGCCTCGAACATGCCAAGGAAGACTCGGGCGGTGACCAGAGTCGCATAGTTCTTCGCCGCCGCTGTACAGGCGCAGGCGATACCCCAGCCCACCACGTTGATCGCGAGCCACTTCCCAGCCGGGAACTTGTTGAGTATGAATACTGTCGGAACCTCCGCAAACAAGTAAGCGGCGAAGAATGCTGTCGCCGTGTTGGTGATGTCGTTGCCGCCCAGTTTGAGGTCTTTCGGCAGTCCCATCACTGCTGCATACTGTGTGGAAGTCAGTCCCGCCGAGACAGCTTGACAAGCGCTTTCGACTCACGTTCAATGAAACCTTGTCGATCAAGTTCATGGCATACACCAGGAATAGCACCGGGATCAGACGCCAATCCACCTTCCGTCGGATGGGAGCGAAGGCGAGCTCGCTGACCGCACCTTCGGCAGCGTGCGCTTTCAGAAAAGCGTACGCTTGGTCAGTATCACGATCGCCAGTAGCACGACCGCCGATAGATCTCACAGTGGCCATATTTTCGCGCTTCACATCGTGCTCGACGGCGGAAGCCATGACTGCGACTATTGCGAAGGGAAAGACTGTGTGATCGGATCACAAGGAGACGGGCGTGCAACCTGGGAGTCCAAAGTCCCCACGATCCTGGCGCAATAGGGAGGACTTGGCGTGCAGCGACGCTACCTCAGGACTCATCTTCCGGCTTGCCAGACGCGGAAGGTATCTGGCGTATACACCTCGGCATTGCATTGGAAATGTGATCGATTGATTGCACGTTGAGGCCGGGCATACTATCGACAATGCGCGCGTGCGGCGCGGTTGCAGTAAGGATTAGATTTCATTTCCCGACTCCACGGCCCGGGTGCATGAGCTAAAGCATTAGCGGTCCTGCGCCTCCATGTCCGGCAGACGGTCCCCGGCACTACAACATGTGAAGTGCTTCACCCAGATGACTTTGCCAATCGGCAGTTGTATATGCGTGCGATGGAACGTACTAGCGGCGTTTGGGCGGCGTGCTGGAAGCTCAATATCAGACCGTCACAGACGCAATGTGGCTCATCAGTCTACTGCGCACACCGACTATCAACCATCTCACCCTGACGGAGACTGCAGCTCAAGAACACAAAACATTATTGATCCGACATGTGACAAATTCAACTTACTCGGGAACATGGTAGGTACCGGTGCTTCGGATGGCCAATGGATAGACCCTGCAAAAACACCTTGGCACGGCATTGTAGGATATCATTCCGATGTGGCCAATGATGATCGCCAACAGCGCCAGCGTGGTTCAAGGACGTGAGAGAATCTCGTTGCTTTTACCCTGGTATCTCGACCATCATGCCTCGAGTGATGGAGCGCAGTGGCACAGCACTGGGCGGTCAAAGTCGTGCGAGGCCGCTCTCATGCATATCCCGCACTGGGCATATTCGCTCATCAGCTAGACAGAGACATCGATGGAGTTTGGTGTCGGTATCTGGCCTTACAAACGTTCATGATGTGGACGCTACACACGACGCCAGAGATCAACGATGAGTCGGCCTACCCTACTATTGTCGGCGTCGCTATGTCGATGACCAGCGCCATGCTCCTGATTGTTGCTCTGCGGGCCTATGTTCGTTTCAAGATCGTCAAAGCACCGGGCATGGACGACTATGTGACTTTTCTTGCAGCTGTATGTGCTGCTCCCACACCGCGATCAATAGCCACCTCTGATGACGATCGACAGGCTACTTGTATCATCTACAATGTGCTAGCCGTATACCAGACGAGACTGGGACTAGGCTTACCAGTCGCTCTCCGACCTAAGCCAAGCTTAGCTGAATACTCGGTGGTACGTATCTATGCTTGTTCAAGGCAACGAATACTGAGAGCCATCTAAGATCCAGTTCTCTTCCCGACCGATATACATGCTCGGCATCACCTGCTACAAGGTCGCACTCTGTTTCGCATACCTTCGATTCGTCAGTCCCGGCATGGTGACTTTCCGGCGACTCACCTGGTCCCTCATGGGCTTCATCATCATCTCACACTTCGCCTGCACCTTGGTGATCATCTTGCAGTGTCGACCATTTCGGAAGTCATTTGAGGCATCGCTACCTGGGTCATGTTTACCATTGTACCCTACTTGGAATGCGACAGCGGCAATAACCATTGCATGCGACATCATCGTGTTTTTGCTACCCGTACCCGTGTTCGCGAAGCTGCAGATCGACCGCAGGCGGAAGATGGGCTTGATCTTCCTCTTCGTCCTCGGCCTCTTCACCACAATCTGCTCGGTGATGCGGATGCTGCAGATACGACAGGTCGCTAAGGATGGCAATAACAGCACACTTGTAATATGGGGTACCGCCGAGATCAACGTCGGCGTAGGTGGCTCTTGGGCAAAGCGAGCGTAAGACGATATCCTTACTGACTGTGCGCTACACAACAGATCATCCTTACCTGCTTACCTGCTCTTGTTCCGCTCTTCCGAAAGCACCTCCGGGGCATGGGTAGAGGTGCCTTCGGATACACACATGGAAGTGATCGACAAGCTACGCCCAGCTCAACGCGATTGAAGCACCTTTCCCGAAGTCCTGCAGGTCATGTGCGAGCCATGCCAAAGAAAGCCGCTACGAGGATCCAAGATTCCGACGAAGACAGCATATTGGCGGCGGACGACCGTGGATGGGAAACCGACAGGCATTGGATCCGTCGCACGACAGAAGTGCATATAACACGAGCAGATCGCGATGTGCGGTCAGACGAGCAGAAGGACCGGGAGCGCTTCACTTGAGTGACTGTCAGATACTTGGTCATGGTGTGAATATACAAGACTATCGACATTATCTCGTTACACCCGTGAAGGATGTCAATGGGTACATGGTGGGAGGGCTACTTTATCCAGGCATCATTACACCACTCCGGCGCTGAGATAGGATTGCATCGTCCGACCGCGGCATCAGGGAGCTGAACAGCGTAGTCCCAATCCCAACGACTGGACATACCATAGACTGGATAATCTGTGCTGACAATCTGAGCACTGCTCGCGAATGCCAGCTCACGCATGGTGGTGTCATGCTTAAGCACAGTGACAATCGGCTCATCTGCTCGGGTCCTCAAGATATAGCCCTTGCGTACAAGCCGCTGAATGTCGGTGGTGTTTGTGGGGCTGTTGTACTTGATGAACGCCGCATCAGCGTCGCCTTCGAGGGAGTTGGTGAACACAGTTCTCCCCTGCAAAGACTCATGTCCGTCGCTGCGGTACAGGTTTCGCGGACTGCTGGGATTCGTAACGTCAGGCTCGTTGTCGAAGTAGAACATGAACTTGCCACGAGCTTGACCGAGTGTCAGCCAGCCGTGCTGAAGCACTGATTGCTCGAGGGTCAAGTTGCCTTGCCGGATGTCGTCGGGGATGATCACTTGCGACTTGGGCAGCACCGCGCGGATCTCGGCATCGACGTTCAGCAGTCGTGAGAGCGTCCAGTTCTTCGCTTCATCAGCGCAGACACCTCCGGCACCACAGGCTGCGGCATCTGTCTTCAGCTCGAGATCGATCATGATGGGGAGGTGGCGAGGATGCGCGTCCGACCATCCCTTGAGCTGCCATAAGCACTCTGTGAAGGTATGGCAGATGGCGTTCGTGTCCAGATCGGTAATGTGGAAGACTTTGATGCCGGGCTTGGTCATATTTGCGTCATGAAATGGGATCGTGGCATTCGTGAGATTGGACAGCTTCCAGATCAGCGGCTGTGCGTACAGGCCACCAACAGTATCAGAGTGCAAGTCGATCTCTAGAGACCGGACGGATTGGTGGCTGAGCTGGTTCTCGAATGTCGCTTGCGAGTAGTAGTAGTTCTCCGGGCTCGGCACATACTTCTCGAAGATGGCGCGTTCGGCCAAGCTGATTTCGCGGTGATAGCTGTTGTGCGTGCCGATGACTTGTATCTGGTTCATGCGTATCTCGCTTGCATTGTGCCCGCATGGTGCCTTCGCGGGTGGTCCATGTGGTCCATTAGCATATACGCTCGAGGCCAACAACTGTGCTGCAGTCAGCCAAGTGTAGTCGTGCAATCACGTTAAGCACCACCTACTGCAAGCGGGAAGATGTTCATGAAGCCCATCGCGTTTTGATCCTATTGATGCACTCTATGGAAGTCTTGCATGTGTAGAGAATGAACGTACGTCGTCCAACAGAAGCCGACCGCATGTTGATGATCGAGCGCCCAGTCCATTTCCTGTTTACTGCCGTCATGGCTCTCGATGTTGCTCCTGTGGCGGAAGCTTGTCTTCCAATTGGCTGCCGCTCTCCATGTCGATCATTTGGAGCAGGCCTCGGCAGGCGTTGTGCCGTTGCACCTTCCACGTGGGCGAACTCTCTCGTCGAATGCGACTTGACGTCTCCATGATGATAACATCATCCACAGAGCTTTTTGAACTACTGAGTGGTGATGATGACTTATATTGACGCCGCGAATACGTCGATCAGTCTGTCGCCATGAGCACTGCGAGCGGTCAAGACAGAGATTAAGCAATTTGCTCGGCGAGCGACCACGATCACGACAACGCTTGAGGAACATTACCAAGCCGGTCAGGGCTAATGTTGTCGACGGTCGACGTTCGCCGGATGAGTACACACGAGCAACTATCGCTAGAATCAATTATACACCTAACTTGCGTGACGAACAGCCATGCACAGCCTTGTGACTACGGCAGCAAGCTCCGGCATCGACTCGTATCTTTGCGGTGACTCTCCTGAAGATCATCTGACGAGCTCTTCCTCGTTGCTTGACAAGTTCCTACATATTTTTAGGTTTGAAGTCTGGTCATTATCCAATATCTCGAGAGATCCTCTACTTCTGCGCCTTTAATGCCTCAACCACATACGTGCTGTTCGCCAGGAACCCATTGCCATCCGCATTATACCTTACCATCTGCTCCGCATACCACGGACTCGTAGTTGCAGCGCAGTCTTCCACATACACCACATCGAAGCCCTTGAAGTAGGCATCGATGAGCGTGCCCCAAACGCACTGATCCGAGTTGACGCCACCGATGAAGAGGGTGGTGATCTCGGACTCTTGCAGATACAGTCCAAGAGGCGTTTGCGCTCCCCAGAGACCGGAGAGACGATCTGTGGTAGTCAGCTTCGGGTGTGATAGTGAGGAATAACGTTCGACGTACTCTTGTTGAAGTACAGATCTGTTCCTGATGCTAGCCCTTTGACCATCGACGGATACAGGGCGCCCCAGGGCTGAGCATTCCTAGGTCACTGTCAGCAACCGCAGTCACACCGTCGAGCTACGAAACTTACCAGCTACCACGGCAAAGCTTCTTTCCAACATCAACAATAGTCCCGTTGTCCTCAGTCAGAGGTCCCATCTCGGTGCAGAAAGAAGTATTCATCTGGTGGTTAGTCGAGAAACCATCAAGAAAGCTAGGCGGCAGCGTGACAAGATCGGAGTTGTCGATCCCCCAATTCACCCACAACACTTTCATATGGTTCTCGCGGAACGCTTTCATGATGTTGAGCGTAGGCTGCACCGCATTGCGGCCCTTCACGGCAGCAGGCGACAGCTTTGGATGCAGGAAGAAGTTCTGCATGTCGACTGTGATGAAAGCCGTTCGACTCGGCTCGATGATGGCTTTCTTCTTGGAGCCGAGCATGGGTATGATCTTAGGCGAAGTGACTGGCATGCGGTCTGAACGGGTCAAGTCCCATGTCGTGCCATTGTCAAGGAGCTTCCAGTAGTTGTAATAGTTGCCGAGGGTGTCAGCAGGTTGGGACAGGTTGGCTGTGCCAGCGGTTGCGGTGATCGAGTTTTGTGTGTTGTAGATCTGAGCAGTGGCATAAGCTGCCCAGAGAGAGGACGTGAGCATGAGAGTCTTCATCTTGAGTGCAGCGAAGAACGTAGAAAGAGTTGGGACCACCGAGGGATGCTCAAGAGACCTACATATACACCCGCTCATCATGTACTCCGTCATGAATGCTGGAGTGGGCAGATAGGTATCAACGATAAGCCTCACGATGAGATGAATTAGTTGCGCATGACATGCTGTGCAATCTCAGAAAGTATGTGTCGATGTTGCTCGAATGGGCAGGCGATGCGTACATGTAAAGTTTGCTCGCCGACCGCGGAGTCGAGTGAGTCCGATCCGCCCATCTGAAAGGTATGCTGATGTGGCAAGCGAACGACCAATATTGATGTTCAGTGTCTGGGTGTGCCGGCTTGGAAAGTGCACGATATTCATTACCCGCTCGAACGCTGAACATGCCCTATCCAATCATACATCTACCCGATTCTTTACCGTCACCAACAGAGATACACGTCGAGGTGCAAAGCACTGGAGATCTCGTGTCGCCGACACAATTCATGCCTCATTGATACACACGAACGCCGCCCAGTTTGAAGCTCATCGTCGTGGTCGTGGGGATACATAGCTCGTCCGTGAACCTCGTTGGGAACTCGCTGAACAGTTGGCCGTGTTACGATCGTCTGTAGGCGCTAGAGCAGAGTGTATGGCTCAAACAAGTCGAACGCTCCTGCTATCCGCACTTGACAAGGAAGCGAGTGCCGCCATCTTCCGCATCAAGCCCCATGATCTAGTTGAACGCCAGTACTAGCACAACGAGTGACAGAAGACCGACCAGTGAGCCGACTCCAGTGGTCGCCAGATTTGTAGCTCCGCTGCTCGCTGAAGTAGCGCTCGATGACGCAGCCGCGCTCGTGCCAGATGCGCTCGCACCAGATGCTCCCGCCGCACTAGACGAGGACGACGCGGTCAGCGGAAAGGCACTAGCCACGAACGCAGTGATTGATCCTGAAGCCGTGGAGGAACCCGATGAGGTAGCTGTCGTAGTCGCGTCTGCAGTCGAAGAAGCCTGTGTATACGAAGCCGCAGTA
Source organism: Cryoendolithus antarcticus (assembly GCA_002077065.1). NCBI lineage: Eukaryota > Fungi > Ascomycota > Dothideomycetes > Cladosporiales > Cladosporiaceae > Cryoendolithus > Cryoendolithus antarcticus. The sequence goes on along the minus strand of NAJO01000040.1, from coordinate 142,073 downwards.
CACGCAGGATATGACGTCGAGCTCGTCCACGTAGTATCGAGCTTCACAAGACCAGACGGTGTCGCTGTGCCAATGGTGTTGTAATCCTGCACAGTGCCTGACAGACTCGTAGGGATGGCAGTTATGATCGCGGTGGTGCTAGTCAGGGACGCCACGGATTGAATGAACGAGGCCATGGCTTTCGAGTCGAGGTCGTAGTAAGCGAGATGGCTCAGCTCATTGTAGGACGACTGGTTGGCGGCGCAGATTGGGTCGGAGGAGACGCAGTAGTTGCGCATGATGGGGGCGTATGTTTGCAGATTGGCGATCATCGTCTCGTTCCGCGGGAAATAGCCATCGATGGCTGAGCCGTTGCCGTAATTGTATGACTGATTGGCATCATGACGAGTGTCTCCAGCGATCATCACTGCAGCGACTATAGCTGGAATCAGCATCTACATGGCCGCATGCGTCTGTCGGTGACTACGTACTTTGGTTTCCCGGGCTGGCGTCCCTACTCATCGCCGGCGTGTAAGGCTGGAAACATCCATTGAAGGAGTAACCGCCACCACCTCCCAATATATCGCTCGCAATCTGGCCGCCTTGCGAGTAGCCAGCCAGGATAAGCTTCGAATGCGGGCACTTCTCTGCATATGCAGTTATCTGTACGTGTCCAGCGACGGCGCCATCGTATGCAGTTTGGCAGTACAGGTCTGTGTAGAGTGTCGAGTAGTAGAGGTTCTCGTAGCCACAGCTGCTTAGACCGTCGCAAGTGGCCTCAACGAGCATGGCTTGTCGGCCGGGGTACGGCTCGTTGTTGCCGCGAGCAAGGAAGAAGTGAACATCTTCGCAGACTGAGCATGGGTCTTGCGCGTTGCTAGTCTGGAAGAGATACGCGTACGAGAATGCAATCGCTGCTATGAACGAACGCATGATAAGCACAGCAGAAAGTGACAGGGGTGCAGCGTAGCGCAATGCAAAGTGTAGATGCAAAAAGCTTGATGAAGTGAATGTACGAAACTTACAGTGCAGGGACTGCTACATTTGAGAAGATCTCATCGCCACGAGATACGCGCGCCGCTGATGACAGCGCGATAGTAGTGGGCCGTCGCGGCAAAAGCCTGCTCAATTCCGATGTTGAATGCTAGGGCACGGTCTATTAGTAGTAATGCAGGGGTTTGACAGGTGCGGCAGGTGGATCGCCGCCAAGCGAAGTTGCGATGCGGCGAGATTTGCCAGACTTCACCCGGGACATATCGCTCTGGTATGATGGCCAAGCTCGGGGATTTCTTTTGTCGTAGGGAACAGCGATGCGAGCATACATACTAGTCATTACACCGAGGCGCTAAGGCGATGTCCCTGGGTCCATCTCGCCGAGTGCTGACCCGACGAGACGCGTAGGTGTTCTCATCTGGTACCGGTCATCGTGTCCGTTTTTGTCGCTGCGCTCACAGCCCAGCGCGAGGTCCGCAGCCCATGCGCTGCTTGTTCGCTTCATTCGTCGTGAAAGTACTGAACGTGCGGTTTATCTCCCGCGGGCTCGAGAGAAAGCTGACTACGCATGGCCATGGCCTAGAGAAGGGATGTCCAGTGAGCTCTCAAATGGTCGCACCTCCCATCTTCGAGATGGCTTCCTTGTGACTTTGCCTCTCCTGCTCGGCCTCGCTCAACAACCGTATACTCCTCAGATCACCCACCACGTCCTTCGCCTTGCCAAAGTATACTTCCTGCAGTAGGTTCCTCAGTCTCGTCTCCATCGCTTCCACCATCCGTCCCATGTTCGCCACATGGCTGCTCTCGATCTCCGCGTCCCTCAGCCCTGCAAGCGGCTGGTCAAGCTCTTCTTGTCGTGTGAGGTTTCCAGCCAATTCAAGCCCGCCCACTGCGTCGTTCTTCAAGCCTAGGTCCAAGATGACGGTAGACGTGAGCTTATAGTGCGCGCTCCGTTTCGAAGTAGCCTCGATGATCTCGAAAACATTTATTGAGTCCCACCCTCCCTTGCCTGCCCCACCACTCGACTTCTTGACCAGCACCACGCCTGCAAATCCTTCATCAAGCTGCCAGAGATATGCACTGCTCACACCGCCCTCGTAGTAGAGTTCCCGGTACACATCGATGCTTTTGTTCAACTCCTCTTCCATGCGCCGTATCTTGCCCCGGGGGACAAGGTCAGCAGCATCATCCGGGTCTATGGGTGGATCGAAGTCGTTGCTCCATGGTGAGCGGTATGATGTGCCATCGCGATTGTAGTCGCAGCAGAGGTAGTCGCGACCTGATTTGGGGCAGCGCTTGACTGCTAAGCCGACGTCGACGGAGGAGAGGAGGTCGTCTTCGAGGTCTGGGGCGATTGAAATGATCGAAGCAAGGTTCTGCTGTGTTTGTGAGGGCGGCAGGCGGCGTAGGAGGTCGCTAGAGATGGTGAGTAAGCTGGTGCTGTGGGCAAGTGTGAACAGTCGGAGCTTACAGAGCGGCGTCAAACGGATCACTCATGTCGGCGGGATTCGGGTGTCATCAATTGAGCTATAGAGCACAGTCGGACGTACTTGATGTCAGACAAAGGTAAGTGCAGTGCTGGCAGATGTTTCTTCTGGCACGAATGCATGTACCTGCTTGAGCCAGCGCCGACCCAACTCATATCATGACTAAGCAAGGCACAGCGATACGAACATAGAAGAGAGGAGACCGCAGACTGTCATACGAAGGCTGCTATATGTACGCACATGCACTCAACGACTGCACTTTCAGACGCAAGCAGTGTCTTGGTGTACCGACAGCAACAGCTGCCTGCTACTGCTGGTTCTCTGGGCCGTATGGCCACATATGTCGTGCAACCTTCCTCAAACTGCCCGCCAGCTTGTAAAGCAGCAGGCTACTACTGTCAGGGGTCGCAACACTCACTTTCCGTATCGACTGGCAAAAAGCATATTCGTGGTATGCAACCTCGCCCAGACCGTACGTCTTGCCAAGGTACAGTCGACGCTGCTTGTGTTTGAGCGAGAACCGTCTTTGATATAAGTCAACTGTCCATCTGTACCCCAACATCAAGGTGTGCCTTCGGACTTCGTGACAACATCATCGTCTTACATTGTTCACCGAGTCCAGAGCGCCCGACAGCCACCGCGATAGCCCTCAAATGGAGAGCGAAGCATCGGGGAGGGTTGAATTCGAATCTCTGAACGTAAGGGTCGTCTGGCAAGATACTCGTCATTCATCCGTATTTGTGGCTCGTAGGTGGAATGTCCTCGCAGTTGCAGTAGTATTTAACGCAAGCACAAATCCAGATCCCGTAGCCAACACCGTCGCTCTGAACGCTCGAATAGTCGCCGATCGCATAATTCATGCAAAGCTCCTCGCCTCCGTTCCCTCGTTGCTCAGTCCATTCGTAATTCTACTACACCTTGTTGTCATGGAACAGGAAGTTGATGTCTCTCGGTCGCTGTCGATTCATCTTGACAAATTCCGCGTCGCCAGGTGGCCCTATTCATCCATCAGCTCCAGTCTTTCCTCGTTCAAACCCCCCGCGGTGACTCACGCTCATCCTTCGTATTACTAGCCAGCATACTCTGCAAACTAATACACACACTCTCCACGTTATGCACTGGACTCCACCCCTGACTATCCAGCAAGTCTAGACATATAATTCCATTGCTATAGATGTGCGGGTGGATCGGGATCTTGCGCTCAGGACTCGAAACCATCATGAAAACCACTTCCGGTGCTTCGATCGGGTAGGACGCGGAGAACATGAAACGTAGGCGGAACTTGTCGGTGGGCGAGTAGAGCGGGTTGTCGAGGACTGAGATGTCCATCTGCCATTCGCGGAGATCGGGGGCGGAGACGAGGGAGATGCCTGGGGGTAGGGCGCCTTGGATCTGATTCCTGTCAGTCAGTGGATCAGAGTATAGCAGGGCGCAGTGTGTCGTACCTTGACCAGCTCCTTCTGCAGTCGCTTCGTGCTCATGCCTGCCATGCTTGCGGATATCGAGATGCCTTCTTGATCAATAGGCCGTGAGACTGTACGCTCGGTAGTATTTTCGAGGGTATGGTAGTGATATTATGATGTTGGAAGCCACAGCTATGTTGGTAATGATACAAAGAGAGAACCGCACATGGCTAGAAGGTTGATTGCCTTGCAGGCATATGTTAATGCTAGCTCGAGACAACAGTGACTGCCTCTCGGACAAACATAGGTGCTGTCACCCACGAGCTCCCACATGGTCCAGGGCTCGGCTGGTCGGCGAGCAGAGCCGCCTGCGTCATGCTCCTGTCTGGACGACTGCAATGGACCGTATTGGATGAATTTATAGGAATGGTATGTTGCACGTAAATTTACTCTATATTCGAGCAACAATGGTCATCCATTGGGTATCGAAAAGCCACGTTCCACCAGCAAACACTCCTCCGACGCCATAGCTAGAAGAACAGCAAACAAAGCAATAGGAAAATTGCATTCCATCTCATGCCTCTGACATCTGCGCAGCCGACGAGCTCATGAAATCGTCGATCACAGCCTCTCGATGCCGAGAGAATGCAGTGCCTATGAGCTCCCCCAAATCTTGCACCATGTCGCCATCATTCACGCGATTGATCAGTAGCTCGCGCACCTTGCGTCCGAGCTGTGCAATCTCATCGTGACTCTCAATCGTCGCGAAGGTGTCCTCCAGATCAACTGCGGATCGACTCCAGTCCAGGAGGGTGTGCTCAGTCTCACATCGGCGCTGGGCAACGGCAATGTCTTGTAGCGATATGCTGGACGTCAGCGCAAGGTCGTATGTCCTCCTCCCGGCTGGCGTACGCTCAAGTGGCAGATTCGACGACTTCGTCCGCGGCTGTTTCATCGAGCTGCGCCGACGACCTGACTTCGTTCGCGGTCTGACAGGCTCGTACTCGTCCTCATTCTCGTCGACAGGCACAAGATTCGGAGGTGCATTGCCACTCATTGGACGCAATGCTCGCTGTGCAGTCTTGCGTCGCTTCGCTGTCGGCTGCTGTCCGTTGATCTTGGCGAAGCCGAGAGCTTCAAGTGTAGCCAGCTCGCTTGCCGGCATGAAGCCACGACCGCTGAGTGCACCGTAAGCCTGGCTTGCGTTCTCGCTCTGTTCCATTGCTGCAGTGAGGCCTTCAGAAGGCTCTGTCACACCATTCGAACGCCGAGACATCTGCAAGGCTCTGTTGTCGTGTCCTCGTACTGTAGCAGCATCGTGTCCTTCCGTCAGAGTGACAGTATCGACAAAGTCTCGGATGTCACGGTTTTGCGCTGCGCGGCTCAGAGGCTGAGGGTCGTCGATCAAGACACCCAGCTCTCCTTGTGCCACAAGCTTATGCTGATGCTGTATACCGTGCGGCCGGCGCGGACGGCGAGGACGAGTATCCTCGATATCGTCCAGGTGCTCGAACCAAACTCTCTCCTTCGGTGGACCAACTGCTGTAGGGGCTACGAACGGTCGGTTCACCACTCCTCGCGCTTGAGGTGCTCTACCCCTAGGTCGCGCTTGCGGTATCTGCGCTAGCGGGATGTCACGGTCATGTTGCACCATATTCGAGGTTGACGTGTTGATTGGACGAAAGATCCCGCCGAACTGCGAGCTTACCGGCGTCATCTGTCTCCTCGTTGGCGATGATCCTGCAACATTCCGTTCGGTGTCAGACGGCTCTGAGCTGATCAGCCGACCGTCATTGGCAAATCTAATGTCGGGCACGAAGCCAGATGGATGGAACGGTTGTCTTGCAGGTCGAGGCGAAGATGCACGTGGGGTAAGTAGGCCTATTATGTCTGCAGACTGTGGTGGTCTGGGTTCAGGATTGTCCACTACAGCGTCGTTCCCGTGTCTTGTTGACGACGAGCTCGGAGATGCTTGCGCTATACCACCGACAGAGCTGTCGACCTGACGCTGTGTAGGCCTGGCGTGCATCTTTGCAAAGACCCAAGGATTCGACACAGTGACATTTTTCTCGATTGCTCGAGTTTCTGCTAGCTCCGCATCGTCCTGCATCGCGATTGAGGGCCCCTCGAGAGCATCTAGGTCTTCCTCATCGCAGCCGTACATATTCACTCTGTATGCTGTCCTCGAGGATCTGTTGGTTTTGGTAGGTGCGTCATAGAGATCAAGACCGCTATCATCGTCATCGTCCACTCGGAGCGCTGTATCAGCTGTTTCGGGTATGTCACGGCTATGCGGCAACGTCAAGTAGTCCTCTTGCTCCGTGTGAGACCCAACCTCGTGTCCAGAAGTAGCAGCGTAGCTCTGCGGTCGAGCTACTTGGTTGTTCGACATCCTTCCGTCAAATTCCGCTACCTGTGTCTGCGTCGAGCCGGCAGGCGAGTACACTGAGTGGAAGAGCTCTATTGCGGCTTCGACGACTTTGCCAGGATCTGCGAAGAGTACGTCATCCTTTGCTGGCTCGATATTGATGTCGTAGCTCTGCTGAGGACATCTGATGTCGATGTAGAGAAACGGACTCTTCACACCTTCGAACTTCGCATTTGTCTTGGTCAATGCTGACCGGAAGTCCTTCAAGATCCGCTTCGCGACGCCACGCTCTAGGTTCATGGGACGTCCGTCAATGTTCAAGAACGCCCCCGCGTTGCTGATCTTGTCTGGAATCGCGTCTCCTCGCGGCAAGAACGCTCGAACGATGAAGCCATGGAGCTCCACAATGGACCAGGTACACTGTGAAGCACATGCAGCACCCACGATGCTGAACGCTGCGTCCTCGGCATTGCCACCAGCCTTCGGGCCGTACATCCAGTTGCCCCTATCGTTCTTGGCTTTCAACACCCTCAGTGATAGTCTCACGTGTGGTCGTGCGAAGGCATATCGTTTCAGGAGCAACTTAACATTGCTCAGGCACTGTTCGCTCTGCTTGAGAGCCACCTGTCGACGGACCGGGTTCAACTTGCAGAAGTCGGTGATCCTAACAGTCGTCCCGATAGGTGCTGATGCCCGCTCTTGATCGGCGTGCTCGCCTTGCTCATTGATCTTCAATGTAGTTGCCACCTGCTCGCCCTCAACTCTGGTCGTGATCGTCAGACTACCACTCACTTCAGCAGCACTGGCAAGAGCCTCTCCTCTGAAGCCGAGTGACGTGCCACCGATGCCGGATAAGTCATCTTCGCTCGTGATCTTGCTGGTGCAATGTCGTCTCGCCACCAAGGCACGATCTTGCGGTGCAATGCCGTGGCCATTGTCGCGCACTTGAATGATATCGAGCGTGTTGGCGTGAAGCTCGACCGATATGATGCTGGCACCAGCATCAAGAGCGTTGTCGATGAGCTCTTTGACGACGGCTGAGGGATCAGTAAGTACTTGAGAGGCGCCGATGGTCCGTATGGTGCTTTGCGGCAAGGCTTGGATGCTCATGGTGACGGTGAGCTGATGGAGGAAAGCCCATCGCCTTCAATGTCTTGAAAGCCCTTATTATATATCAGATCATTGCTGCAGTATCGATTATCGTAGCGCGATCAATTGGACTATATCCATAAAGAGATGTCAGGTCGAAGATGCCGTCACGAGGAACACGCGCAATCACGTGCATAGATAGACTCTCGACCGCTGAATGCTTATAGCCAGCATCCTTGCTAGCCTCGACGTGGGGTGCATCGGAGTGCATCGGATCATGGTGACATATTGCGTGATGGTCTTCATAATATTAGACTTGTTGCTTTCGTAATAGCTTGCTTCTCAACGATCACCTTCTTACAGCAATTATGGCATTGGCGCCCAAGTTCGCAGGACAGAAGCTTGTAGCCAGTGCACAACCAAAGGCATTACATACACTGGAGTTATGTAGGTGGTGGGGCAACGCAACCGAGAGTCGCCAGCTGATCACGTTCAGATCTTGACTACGTCTGTCCAGTAAGTGATGTCGAACTTGTGCATACGAATCAGTAAAGTGGCATCCGCTGATTGTCGACCAACGTTTAGTTCTCAGCCAAGATCTTCAACACAGTCTACAGCTCCGTCTTCCCAATCATCAAGTCCAAGTACGCGGACAAAGTCCAGTTCATATTCCGCCAGCAGATCCAGCCATGGCATCCTTCCTCGACTTTGACCCACGAGGCCGGCGTAGCGGTGCTTCAGATAAGTCCAGACAAGTTCTGGGATTTCAGCAAGGCTCTCTTCGAGAAGCAAAATGACTACTTCGATGTAAACGTCGTCAATGAGCCACGCAACAAGACCTACGGCAGACTCGCGAAGCTGGCGAGCGAGGTAGGTATCGATGAGAAGAAGATCTATGGTCTGCTGGAAGTGCCAGATAAGCCAGCCAAGGATGGGAGTCTGAACGTTGGCAACGCTGTCACGAACGACCTGAAGTTGCTAGTGAAGGTATGTAATGATCCACCGCCCTATACTTCGGAAATTGGCTGATCATCAACGCAGGCGGCAAGGTTGACGGGCGTGCATGTAACACCCACCGTCCTATTCAATGTAAGTCGCTCTCAACAGGGACTCGGAATTGAGATGCTAATAATGTCACAGGGTGTCGTCGAGAACGGCATTTCTAGCAGTTTCTCCACGAGCGATTGGGAGCAGTGGCTTGAGAAGAATATCGTCTGACTGCCGGATGAGCCGCCGAGCCCTCACCTGTAGTAGAAGCAACATCTCATGCGAATACGATCATTACATTACATTATTGTATCGATGATGCAGACGCATGCATCCCATCACTGCAAGACAATCCGCCACTGCGCAGACTTGTGCCTGAGCTTTGCTCCGTACAAGCTAAGCGGGATTGCCAGTGCCATGATGGCCACGAATACGCCAGCCTGTGTGCCGAAGCTGTCGACGTAGCCGGACTTGGTCACCCAAGGTACTACGCCGTACAAGAAGCCGAATGCAACGACGTTCTGTTAGAGTTAGCAGTCTTCAACAGATTCGTCGTTCGGTGATGTGACTCACCTTTAACCCGTTCACAAGCAATAGCGCATCGGCATTCACTGGTAGATAGCAATCCGAGACATAGACCATCGTGCAGACGGGAACGAATGTGAGGCCGACAGCGACCATACCGTACCCGAAGAACCTGTCCACACGTTAGCACCCAGTGCATCTCCTGATAGCAATGCTGTACTCACAAGGCCGTCCAGTGCAATGTCTGTGCAACGCCATACCCAAAGGCCAAGCAACCAGCCGGTACGATGATCGCAGGTATGATCAGCAGATGCAACCGCGTCTCAGGCTCGAAGACACCCGCATTTTTCTTGCTTCTGTAGTCGGAGTACTTATCAACCAGCCAGCCACCAGCCCAGGCGCCGAAAAGGTTGCCAACTAAGCCGGGTATATTGATCAGCCCGTTGATGGAAGGCTTCCAGTTGTATGGCGGCGCTTGCAGGACGAACGAGTTCAGAATATTGATCGCCACGACCCAGGCAAGTGATACCGCGTAGCCGAGGAACGAAAAGATCACTGCAGGGTAGACGATCATCGGAAAGGGGCGGAGAAACAGACTTAGCAGATTTGTGTGCTTGGGCACGCCTGACCACAGACTAAGATCCTGCATGAAGCTCCTCTTTGGGAGCTGGGTATCGTGGAGCGCGGTCTTTGCACTCTTCTCGACATCTCGCCCGTCGATCGGTACAGACTCAAGGCTGGGCGCACTCGAAGTTGCGGGCGATGCGGCGTCGGACCTCGCGTATCTAGTCTCCGGGCAAAGGAAAAGCACAACGAGAAAGTTCACAGCAGTCAGAGCGAACGACAGCCACTTGTGCACTCTCCATGAGTAGCTAGTGATGATGAAACCGCAGATGAGGGGACCGATGGTGTTTCCGCCACTAATCGAGTTCATGTAGACTCCCATGAGGTTGCCACGCTCATGCAAGAAGTACAAGTCGTTGACAATGGCTGCGCCGAGCGCTTCCGTGGACGACCCAGCAAAGGCGCCGATGATGTTGCTCCAGAGCAGGCTGCGGAAGGACTGCGCTAGGGCTCCCCAGAGATAGCACACACAGAGGAGTAGACTGCAAAAGACGAAAACAGGACGTTTGCCGAAGTCTGCAACAAAGTCAGTGCCGTGATCATCACACGCAATGGTCCTTGAGCGATATTCTGGAACAGGGACATCTGCTCGCGGACTTACAATTTGCCAGGGGTACCCAGAGGAAGTTGAACAATCCGAATGTTAAGATAGGCCAGAGCAATAGAGCACTGGTCTCCGTCTGCGTCTTCTCGAATTGCAGACTGAGGCCATAGAACGCAGGTGCTAAGCCACCAATGCCGAAATTGGCTAAGAAGGTGAAGGCGCAAACGCTCGCGAAGCAGACATGCTTCTTCCAACGCGGCCAACGTAGCGGGTCGTTTGGATCGTTCGGGTTTGGGGCGGGATGTAGAATCAGATCATTTGAAGTGCCGTTGTTGGCATGAAGTTGCACGGTGCCTTCGGAGTGATCCAACGATGCCAGAGAGGTAAAGTGCATGATCGCGATCAAGAGCTGTAATCCCAGGCTTCGAACCAGACCGGGTGAGATGGCGGTGGAATTGTAGTGGTAGTAGTAGCTGCAGTCTCGTCACCCATGTCGGGAATACCAGAACCAGGCGCACGATTTGGGCGAAGCTATGATCTTGTATTGCTTGGAGTCTTGGCTACAAGAGAGATATGGAGAAAGTTACAAATCAACGATATGAAACGAGGTAACTAGCGAAACTTGAATGCCTCGTAGCCCACATCCGGCCCTCACATGTCCGCACTGCGATCTTCCCATCATCCACAAGGCATTGCCCGAGGGCTGGTTTGTAGATCCGTCGCGTGCTCCAACGAACGGATGTCCGAATCGGTGTACGACGCAAGTACCTTTTCGGCTAGAGGAGCCGACATGACTCGTGGTCCACCGACTTTATCATCGTCGAGACTGGTGATGAGGTCCACATTGGAGGGCAACGAAGTCCTGTCATGAAGGAGAGGAAATGTGTGGTGGGAGGATCATAGAGATCGACATTCACCTTATTGTGAAGTGCAGGACCATCTGAGCTGTGCTGACTGTCAGCAGCCATGCGCCGAGGTAAGGTCCATGGCACGACGTTCGGAGCATCAGATTATTTTTATCAGCATCAGCCATAGTGACCGTTCGAGTGCCGTAGACGGTCATGCTAACGTGCGTCATCCTGCACGTGTGTAGCATTCGATCGAGTATAAAGAAGAAATGGAGCGTTAAGAACGTTGTGGTCGCACAGTCCCGATTGCTAGGTTCAGAGGGCACGTGCGCGACTTCCCATGCAGTGGTCGGGCCTTGGCGCCTCAGCTTCGACAGGAGACGCCACTCCAGCTCTGGACAAGCAAAGCACTTCAGACGTGTACCCGAACCCGCCTCTTGCCGTGCTATGAGACATGCGACATCGCGACTCCCCCGTGACAGTGCACATTGAAGTGACTCGGTAATAGCGCGCTGCGGCGCGCCATTCTCACGCGCGAGCAACTACAGCAGCGAGCATGCAGTCCGTCCACGATTTTCCCGGGGATTCTCCAGAGACCAGAGCAGTACGCAGCAAGATCGCGTTGGCCTGCGATACTTGCAGACGACGCAAATCGGTATGCTGAGCGGCCTCTTCAGGAGCTTAGCAAGAAGTTGACCCTGTGTCATTTCAGCGTTGCGACGGTCGTCGACCGACATGTACCCATTGCGCCAACGTCAAGCTCGAATGCTTCTACCGGCCGACGCCCATGGTGGTGGAGAAGTGCGCCATGATCCCATTCCTTTTACGTAGTGCGTCACGAGCACTGACTGATGTACCTACAGTGAAAGTGGCTTAGCGAGCAGACTCGAGGCCGTCGAGTCACGCCTCGCTCAACTGGAGCAGGGGACAGTTACCTCTGCTCCAATGCGTGGCTCGAAAGCGCGCCATACTGACGATGACGGCGCCTTCCAACGGATACCCATGCCCAACTTCCATACCGCTGCGTCGCATAAGATGTACCAGTATTGGCCTCGCCTGCGCATCAACCTCTCCTTGGATGGCTTCGACCCGTTGCAGTATCAGAGACAGTGTAAGCCAGGGCATGCCAAAACAATAAGTGAATGTCTTGAGCTGATTCGTGCTAGGTGATGTAAGTTCCGTGTTCAGCATGAAGTGGTTGTTAGACCGCTGCTGACGACAGGTCGCCTCAGGAAGCAGATGCGTCGCGTAAGTCTGCTCCCTAGTTTGGAGCAATCCACAACCAAGCTTAACTCTGACAGTCGTCGATGGCATCGCCGATGCTGCGCAAAGTACCGTCCGGGTCTCAATGGTAGCTGAGTACGTCCAAGTAAGTGTTGCCAAGGTGAACGTGCGAACGATCGCAAAGAGGCTGCTGACAAGACGTAGCGAATGTATCATCAGACAAACCTCGTGCCGCAGACCATCACCTACTTTCTCCAGATGACATCGACCTACTCGTTGCAGAGCGCACTCGAGCAACTGCCTCGCAGCGGTGACAACTTGGGCTACGTGAAGCTCAGCGATTTATCATTGACGACACTTCTGTTGCTCTCGGTAGCGTTCCAGTACCTGACACCAGACCCTACCAACGACTTTGGTACAACAGCCACATCTCGTGCATGTTTCCAGCTCGCATTGAGTCGGATATGGACGCTGCACTCCCAAGATGAGGAGGTGAATCTCACGTCGAAGATGGTATGCGCTCTGCAGTACAGCAGTCCAAGAGTATAGATTGCTGACGAAGAAGTAGATGGTTGCAGTACAATTAATCATCATCTACGGACGACCTTTCCATGCGATGGGTATATTGCGCCAGGTCGGTATGGGTCTGTCTTCGACATGGACCCGTTCAAGGCTCTCACTCGGTTCTGCCTCGTTCTTAACAAAGATGCACTTCTTGATGGAGTCCGACATGCTATCTGAGATTGACGGCCAGCCCACTGCAGACGTGGCCCAACTCTTCTTCGACACGAGTGGCAATGTCAACGGCAGCCAAACTCAGTTCCCATTGTACAGCGCGCCACCAGAACAGCAAGCGCCTCTATTCCTAGATCAGACCTTGTGGCTGCGACTATGTCTGAACAGGATCTTCACCAATATATACATGATCAACAACGCCTACAGCAACCCTCGATTCGTAGGCCGCCCGATATCGGACATCACATCTGAGCTGGAGTACTGGTATCGCTCACTGCCAATAGAATTGCAGTTCCCGCGAACACTTGCTGCGTACGGCTTGCTCACTAACAGCATCCCATCCTACAAAGTGAGTAGCATGACTGTGATACCATACAGACTACAACTAACTTCGTTCAGGTCAACATTGCGACGCGCTACTACCTCTGCCACTTCATGCTCAACAAAGGCGTCTGCTACTACCTCCTCCATAAAGAGATCGAGCGGCTCGCCACCCCACCGAAAACACCCGAAGACCAACAAGACCTCAGCGGCGTCGAGATCTGGGTCTTCGAATGCAGCCGTACCTGCCTGCACAACGCGCTCCTCACGGTCGCCTGTCTTCGCTCCCACCCTCAACTCATCGGCTGGTACCAAATGCAGATGCTCATAAGCTGCTACGCCGTGATCCTACAATGCAGCGTGCACTCTCCCGGGATGTTTGACAGTTTCGAGGACCCCGACGAGACGCTGACGAGTATCGAGGATCAGCTGGAGTCTGTGAGAGAGCAGAACACAGGGAGCAGGTGGACGATCGATATGTTGAAAAATGTAAGGAGGAACCTGCAGGCGAGCAGTCCGCATTCGAGTATGAAGCCGACGCCGAGGAGTGGGATGGGCGTGCAGACGCCGAATACTGGGCATCCGTCTTGAGATGGGCCGCAGTAGTAAATAGAGGCATGCGAGTGATGCGGATCCTGGAAAGTGGAGGAATTGCAAACGAGGCCAGATCAGATGCACGCCGATACTGGTGGTACTTCGCGATGGCTCAGAGACCAGCACCTGAAGAGGACAGGTCGGCCACGGCCTCTTCATGACCGACGAAGAAGATGATGGCGTAGAGGGCGACAGGCACCATGGGACGGTGATCCTATGCACGCGATGCAATGTGTACGCGGCGTAATGCGAGCCTGCAGAGCAAGGCATGGCTACTGGCGTAATATTTGCAGGCTTCACGGCAGCGAAGGAAAGGAGCACTGGCAACATGGTCAGGTCAAAATGCAAAGCAGTGGAATGATTGCAAGAACGGACAACGACGCGTTTGACGCTCAAGGTATGGGTTTGATTGTACAGATTCGATCATACATCTAACGGCGTTGACCACTACGGCATGCTCCATCTGCTCTTTTCTTCGTGCTAGACCGGCACGCTCCACCATTATTTTCCAACCATGCATCTTATCCCTACGAAACGCAACGGCAACGCAACGCCTATCGCGGCAAACTCTCCACACCATCTCAAGCGCCGCTATAACCAGTCTTCCCCGCTCCCCCCTGAACCATTCCCCCAGCATCGCCGTCGCTTCCAACCTATAACATAACAAACAGCTCCTTCCTCCTCAACTTCTCCTCCTCAAGCGGCGGATAATAAGGCACCATGGCATCCGCGCTCATAACATAAGCATCATTGTACAATCTCCAATACGGCACTCGCACCTTCCTCGCAGGATGGAACAACCCAGCCCAAACATAGTTCATCACGGCGCCAGTGCCCACAGCCACTCTCACCGCGTCGATGGCTTCGATGACTCTATCGATGACGTGCGGAGATGTCTCGAATAAGTTCGGTATGAGGAGGTTGAGCAGATGCAGCATTGCGTCTTCGCAGCCCAGGCCGACGACGCCGAGAGCCATGTGCTTCACAACCGCAGCGCCGGTCTGACGATGGACTTGATCTCTGTCGATGAGCGCGTCTTCGAGGAGGGGTGTGACGGCGTAGACGTAGTCCTTGCCCATTTCGCCAATGTACTCGAAAAGGAAAGAGAGCGCTTTGAGCACGCCATTCTGCACATTCAGCTCCGGCACGCGGTACTCGTTCATCAGCGCCGGCAGCACAGTGAAAGGCGCGCAGGTCTCGGCCACAATACCTATAGCCACCGCAGTACACACACGACTCTGTCGGTCCTGGACGCGGAGGTTGTTGAGGAGCGTAGAGAGGACGTCCTGAGGTCCGATGGCTTTGGCGATGAAACCGAAAGTGTTGTTTGCGGCGCGACGGATGCCTTTCTTATGTGCTTTGAGCATGTCGAGGAGCTCGAAGCAGATGCGCATCCATTCTCGTGCATTGACACTTTCAGGTCCACGGTCTGCGATACGACCGACGAGGTCGATGGTGTTTTCTTGTACTTTCTCGTGGCGGTTGCGGAGGATGGGCGTGATGCGCGGGAGGAGGTCGCGGATAGGAGGCTGCATTTGGTTGATGCCCACGACTGTGACGATGCTTCGCATGGCGCCGAGGATGGAGCCGAGGACTTCCGGGTATTCTTCGCCTAGGTATTCGTACAATACTGTGCCTAGCTTGCCCATCAGTGCATCTTCGCCGCATTGCTTCATGACCACAGCGATCCTGGAGATGAGGTCGGCGGCTTGCTGGCGCACGGTGGCGCTCTTGTTGTTCAGGCGCCAGAGGATCGTGGAGACGATTTGCGGGAGGTAAGGCTTGCATCGCGTTCCAAGGGCGTTGACGACGGTGCCGAAGCCATTGAGAAGCACAATATCCTCCACGCTCTGCTCTTGGAATGCGTGTAGGATACCATCGACAAGGCGTTCTTCAAGGCGATCATTGATGTCCGCAGCGCCCATTGCGGAGATGACTTTCTCAATGGTCTCAACAGTCATCTTCCGGTAAGCCTCACTCTCGTCCTTGAGATTACCCACAATCCGCTCCACAATCTCACCAACACCCACCTTATTCCCCAGATCAACAGTAGTCTCAACAACCTGCTTATAGTTCCGACGATCAAGCGCCATCCGCCTCACCCAGAAGAACTTGAAGAAGTCCGACAGAACAGTGTCCTTGAGATAGCCAGCCGTCACGCCGGAGGTACCAGCGCACTGGGAGACCACCTTGAGCACGACTTTCTTCATCTCCTCGTCCGGACTCTGGAATTCGCGGATCAAGATCTCCATGATCTGACTAGTGTAGTAGTTCGAGTACTCCTCGTCCATGAGCGGGATGATGTAGCCGACAGCTTTCAAGAAGCCCGCGAGACCTTTGCCGCGCTGCTTACGCGCGCCAGTCCAGAGCGGGTTCAGGATGTCGTCAAAGGATTCGATGCCGAAGGGATTGGAGGCTTCGGCTAGTGCTGCTAGCGCAAGGGAAGTGACTGTGCGGACTTTGGTCTGCTCGTCGTTCAAGTTGTCGCCGATGCAGTCGACGAGGCCTTTGAGGTGGGGAAGGACGGCGCAGCCCATGAGGATGGGGATTTGCTGTACGATCTTGACGCCCGTGTGGCGGGCTTGCCAGGACTTCTTGCTTTTGCAGACAGCTTTGAGGAAGGGGAGGAGAGTCGGGATGCCGAGCGCGCTCGCTACGACGGCGAATGCGCGGGCGGTGGTGTTGCGCACATACTCATCGACGTGATCGATATCAGGGCGCATTGTACTGATCATGTGCGCCAGTCCAGCAGCCTTGGCCAAGTTCGAGATGATCTCGCGGCCCTCGACTCGAGCGTAGTAATCCTGATCGATGAGCAGTGGCTCGATAACGACGAGGATGCGGTGAACGTATGGCCTGACCAACTCGTCCAGCTTGTACAGTACTCGATCGATGACCTTGACGAGCAAATGACGCTCCTGATCTTCGAGTGATTTCTCCATGAGTAGTGGTAGGATCTGGTCGAACAGTGGGCCAGCTCCGAATGTACGTGCATTGTCGGTCAGCTGTCGTAGCGCAGTCTTCCTCATCGGTGGCGTGCCGTTCTTGACCTTCAGCAGCAGACGCATGATCTTACGGGTCTTGAGCTCGTCCACACTAAGATCGTTCTCGTCCGCGCCGTCGACTAGCTTGCCGAAGTACTGCATGTCCTCGGCCTTGAAGAACTGCAGATCACCGACTCCAGGAATGTCCGAAGGTAGCTGCTTGCCCATAGATCGAGCGTCAACAGGCTCCTGATTCATGAAGCCACCAGTGGGAAGTGGAGTGGCAGGTACAGCGAGTCGATTTTTCGGTGCTCGCAGCGGCTCATATCCAGGCGGTGGATCCAAGATCTTGTAGCCTTCTGATGGTAGCAGCTCGTCAAGCTCCTCATCTGATAGCGGCGCATTGCGGTTCGACTGATCTCCACCGAATGCAGTGAGTGGCTGCATGGGCGTCGCTGAGCCCACAGGACCTCCAGCACCACTTGCAGGACCAGCAACATCCCACTTGGAACGCCGCTTCGACACTGCGGTGTCCGCAACACCATTCGTAGTTGGCACCTCCACCTCAGCGGTAGTGTCCCATCTGCTCTTCTTTTTACCAGCCTTACTCTCAGCCGCCACACTCTCCCCATCGGCATTAATAAGCTCGCCCTCAGCATTGTACGCCACAGCTCCATCGCCACCTGAAGTGTCCCACCTGGTCTTCTTCCTCTTCGCCTCGCCCTCAGCCGCATGCCCATTCACCCCATTCGTCTCTTCCTTCTCAACCGGCGCAGTACTCTCATCCGCATCCCACCCTCGCTTCCGCCTCTTCCTCTCCGGCTTCGCCTCCTCAAGCGCAAGCGTCGGCTTCGCATCAACCTCCATATCATCCTCCCCGTTCGCGATCTGCTCCTTGGTCTTCTCCTCAATCGCCCTCTTCACTCTCTCCTCCTCCCTCTCCAAGTCCCGCTCAGCCATCGTCTCGCGATAGCTCTTCGCTTCCCCAGTCTGCACAGCACCCCCACTAAGGCGCCGAGCAAAGCGCTTACGTTGGTAATCTGTCTCCCGACTCTGAATTTGCGCTTGCTTCTCCCTGCTATCCAGTATATCCTCCTCCCCAGCCGCGCCGGAATTCCACTCCCCGATCTGCGCCGCGGTGGCGGTGTACTGACCTACCAGTCTCCCCTCATCGCCGTCCTCCTCGTCATCCCCGCTCTCGGCATCGACGTCCATCTCCCCAGCAATCTCAGTGTTGTAGCCAGCAAATTTATCTCCGCCGCCATTACCGTAGAGCTCAGTGTCGAAGTTCTCGCTCAGCGAGACTTTGGTGGAGGTATTGCGTTGGCTGTCGCGGGCAGAGGAGGGCTTCTTGCTGGAGGTGCTGCGCTCTGCCGCGCCCTTGCGAGCAGCCTCGAACGCCGCTGAGGAGTCATTGTCAGTGCTGGGGTGGGAAAGTGTTGATGAGGGGGTGGAGTTCTTACCGTCCGACATTGTGATGCACTCTGGTGAGTGTCGATGAGGGAGGGAGGGTGGTGATGGCGGAGCGCACGCAGTTGGTGGCGGCGCAAATGTGGCGATCAGGCGTAGAGATGGTGCAGTAGACAGTAGATTCAGGTGTTTGAAGGTGCAGCTTGTTAGCGGCAAGATCCGCACATCGGTCACGTGGTGTGAAACATTTCCAGGGCTACACATGTCGAACCACGGGTGCGGGCAATGCGACACTGAGACTGGGAGAGTGGACATTGCGGGAAGCAGGCAGCGCTCATGCGCGTGTTGGTGGATCTATACCTCGCAGCCATTCCTTTGCCACGCAAAAGAGAATCGCCAACAATCTGATCCGCTTCCATCCCAGTCCCTCCAACGCCTCGCTAATTCCATTGTAGTACATGCAGTGCTCAAACCGCCACCAGTAACCCTCTCCGCTCTCTCATTCCCTCTCCCATGGACTCCTTCGCACATGTAGCCGCACTCTACTCAGCCACAAATGCATCCGCAGGCAGATTCCCCTTCACACTCTCAAAGGCTTGCACAGCCCTCGCGAAGTCCCACGAGACCTGCTCCAAGCAATCCTTCGCATAGCCAATAGTCATACGAGTTTGCTTCTGCAATTCAATGACCATCTGCTCGGCGATCTCGAGGGTGACACCGGCAGGGAATTGAGGGATGTTGTCGGCATTTGGTGGTGCGGTCGTAGTCCAATCCTCGAAATTATCGTGGCTGAAAGCTTGAGCACCACCATACGCGCGGATCGTGAGTATGTCGTTTACCACGCGTATCTGGGAAGGCGAGCCAGGCATACTCGGGCCGATGACGATAGTCCGGTCAAAGCTGCGCTTCTTCTTGCTCTGCCCGGTCGCTACAACCACCTCGTCGAACTCGCCATGCATCGTGATCATGAACCCATCGACACCACTCAGACTCTGCCCAGTGAGATCGGGCACGCCTGGCTGGATGTGCGCCTCAATCATGTAATTCCTCGCCTCAGCCGCCAGATCCGGATGCTTCGTCTTCGGCAGCCCAGCGAAGACATCCGAAATTGCCTGTGTGCCGCGGAAAAGCCTATGTTGTCGTGCACCAGGATGGCTTGTCTTCTTGAGGTTGCGACTGTTCTTGATGTAGTCGCCCCAGTCGCCCTTCTCGGCCTCACTCGCAGCAGGGTCGCGAGGTGCTGATGTGTTGACGGCGTAAGAGAAGTCGGACTTGTCGTCGTAATAGTGCTTGGCCAATGCTGCGCGATCTGTGTCGAAGCCAAGGATGAAGTTCTTGACAAACTCCACCACAATACCGCCTTCGTCCTGGAAAGATGCCGAGCGCAGCGGGAATGGAATAGCGCCAGCCTCTGCGCGCTTCGCAATTTCTTCGTCAGTCCGGACCTGGACGCCATTGAGAGTGCGCAGCTTCGGGAACCATTGTATGATGGTGGTTGCGAAGGTCGGATCTGCTTGCTCGATAGGGTTGCCGGAGAGAACGAGTTGGTCGAGGTGGTGGAACCGCTTCCTCCACAGGACGAGTTGATCCAGCTTCTCAAACTTGTTGTTCGAAAGGTCCAGGTTCTTGAGCTGTGGGAGAAACTCAGACAAGGAACTCACTACTTTGAGGTCCGCCAGCTCGTTGTTTGCCAGTGAGACGCTCTGTACAGCAGCGTCGCGATCTTTGACCGAGTCGAATGCCTTGTCGAGAACAACCATCATTGCCGGGAAGAACTTGCTGGCAGTGCTCTTCGAGTTGAACACTGCTTCCTGCTGCAGCTCTGGGTCTGAAGCAAGCTGACTGAAGTCAAGCAACTTAGCATCAGCATTGTATCGCCGCTCCAGCACCCCCTTCAGCATGTTGCGAGTCTTCTCAGTGGCATCGTTCGTCTCCGCCGTCTTGCCGTCACCTGTAAGCCTCTTCACACTGACATTCACTCCTGCCCACACGTAGCCGTCTAACCTCAGCACTGCACCAACGTCCTCTGCTGGCACACTGATCACCACATCATCTCCGTCTTTTCTCGACTGTACGTACGTTAGTATTGTCGTAATTCCAGCAAGAAGCGTCTAGCATATAAAGGGAGTATCCACAAGGCCTTTCAAGTAATCGCGGTCGTCGTTCTGAGATTGGCTGCAAACGAGAGCGGACCGGATGCGTCGAGCGAGCGATGTAGATAGTGTCCGGTAGGGCAAGAGCAGCGGCGACGACATACCTTCTTGATCTTCACATTCCTAGCTCTTGAGCTCAGCCTCGTGCTTGCCTTCTTCTCGAGCCATGAGAGAAGCGAGCTGAGGCCGCCGTCCGGGTTGCTCGATGCTTTGTTCTTGGTCCAGTTGCTGATCCTTAGTTCCAAGTTTCCGCGGGGCTGCGACGTCCGGCCCTCCTTCATCGCCATGTCACCTGCACCTGCATGCTTGAGAATAGCACGCTGAGCACCAGTACTTAGCAATCCGCCTCTTGAGCTGCGCATTGAGCCTTCACTGCGCGGGCCTGTAGGTACTGGCGATGATTTGCCCACACGTGCAGCACGCCCCTTCACTGCGACATCCATGGCCAGATCCCCATCGCGGTCCTTTCGAAGTCTGTCGCGACGGAGTGCGGCGGGTCCTCGAGGTGCAGCTTTCGGGGCAGAGCTGCCACGGCCAGGCATCGTAACGGGTGTGGGGGGTATCGGAGGGGTGGTAGAGGGTATTGCTCCCGGCCTGCGGGGTTACTGCGGTGGGGGGGGGGGTGTCGTGAATGCGCTTCCTTGTGCGCGCAGGTATGAAGGTGTGAGCCAGTCGATGGCTGGTCGGCACTCAAAAGAAAGTATGATGATCCAGAGGTTGGACGTGTAGAGGGGGTTGTGTGAAGTCAGTAGTGTAGTGGTTCGTGAACAGTAAAGCAGCTTGGGTGTTCGCGGTTTCCGTCTAGCGCCGGCATTACCCGTGGATCCGAGTCATCACAACTGTGAGAGCCTCAGACAAAAAGGCAAACAAGTCAAACGTGACCGACATTGACCTTGGAGATAAAGAGACATGGAGATATCAGAGCTAGCAGTGATGGTACAATGGACTACACTAGCTCATATATACTAACATCTGGGTATAGCCTTGGGTACTCCCCTGCCACAGAACCCACATGACCGAAATGCTACCTCATCACCACCACCGTGGTACCGCATCCAACACGTGATGTAGTCGACATGGGTCCCCGACCTCTCAAAACGTGTACTCTTGACATACAATAGTGTCTCTCGGACGCACCATACCACCAGACCTCCAAGGCCACTGTGTGTAAGGCACCTTCGCCCAGATGTCGACTCGTGTAAGATGTTAAGCAGTTCCGGACGTGACTCACAGCCCTCCCAAGCTCTCCAACGCCCTCTTCAGCTCCGCCACGGCTGTAGGCACATCCTCAAAATTCAGCGCCGAGATAGCCCACTTTGCATGCTTCTGCGCTGCCATTACACTGTCATCGTCTGTTCGTAGCGCTGAAGGTCGCGTTGCATTAGGCGTCGGCGCTGCTGGTCTAGGTGGTATTTGACTATAAGGCTGCGGTGGCGGCTGGATCGGAGCTTGAGGTGTTGGGGGTGAAGGTATGCTATGAACTGGCAATGCGGGCGCTGACGGAGGGAGGCTGTAGAAGTCTGATGGGTCCGCGGATGGAGCTGCGAAGGTCGTGTCCGATGGAGGGTCGGCTGCAGTGCCATGATGTGTGTCGCCTGAAGTGCCGGTAGGGACCGAGGGGAAGTAGCCCCCGCCGACCGACGCAGTCCTGCTCGCTGATTCCGGCTCATCTTCCGCGTCAACTTCGGCCATATTCCGATCTTGTGCTCTGCCAGCATGCGGCTCATCGGATGGCTGCGTAGGTAGCGATAGAGGCGGACTCCCTCGAGAAGTACTGATCGCACGCGAAGCCTGGTGACTGTCCGGTGCACTCTCCACAGTCGGTGGCCTGTACGTCGCTTCCCTGCCCTCCCTCTCTAAGTCTCTCAGCTCCTGCTCAACCTCGTCATCCGGCTCCTTCGGCAGTACAGGCTCCTCAGTCTTCGGATTCGTCTCATTCGGGTCTTTTCCCTCCTTCAATGCCCTTGCGATCCTCAAGGCATGGAACTTCGCGAACTTGCTCTTTGCCGCAGCCTCCACGTCTAATGCACCCCATATACTCAGCAAGTCCAAGAATGTTGCAGCAGCCTGGAACGTATCTGCAGTCTGCCTCTTCACCACATTACCCCTCTGCTCCGTCTCAGCCCGTGCAAACGTCCCAAGCGCGAAGTTCTCAACATATGCCTTAGCCGCCACATCATCAACCACAGCATCGTTAGCAGCGTTGTCAGATCTGTATGCCTCAAGCTTATCCATCAAGTGCACAGCATAGTTGGAGACTTCTTCTGAGGTGGTGTGGAGTTGCTTATTGAGAATGATTTGGAGGATGTAGTACTCGCCTGGCCGTAATACTTAGCCTTGTGCTACAGCTTCTGGTGCGATGCGCTTACACCAGTATGTGACAATCGGGCGAAACTTCTCGAGCTGAGCAGCGCGGGTTGCGAAGCGCTGGCAGTCTGCTGACTTGAGCGCGGCAGGGAGATCGATGGCCATGATTGCTGCTACAGGTTGGTGTTGTCACGGGTAGGGAGACGACTATACTTGTGATGTTTGTATTTGTAGGCAGCGATACGAGGATGAGAAAGCATGCGGTCCTGGTGCCTGACGACGGTGTTTCACATACAAAGTGTGGGGTAAACCCTCGTGGAAGCATGGGCCAGGTGTTGTAGCTATTGATTGCATTGCATGAAGAGGACAACTTGCAGGTCGTGTAGGCATACGAGTATGTAGTGACTCGTAGTATTCAAGAGTACTCCCTCTTCCTACATCCACTTCTCGCTATCCAGTGCTCCCAGCCATGCCCTCACCAATGATGCTCGCCCTCACAGCAGCAGCTCTCCTCCTCTGCCTCCCCTCCACTCTCGCAGCAGGTCTCTACTCCAAAGGCTCTCCCGTCCTCCAAGTCTCCGGCACAGACTACCAATCCCTTATAGCCAACAGCAATCACACCAGCATCCTCGAATTCTACGCCCCCTGGTGCGGCCACTGCAAAAACCTCCAGCCCGCTTACGAGAAAGCTGCCAAATCCCTCGCCGGGCTCGCCAAAGTCGCAGCAGTGAACTGCGATGATGAACTCAATAAGCCATTCTGTGGCGGGATGGACGTCAAGGGCTTCCCAACGCTAAAGATCGTGCGACCGGGAAAGAAAGCTGGGAAACCCGCGGTGGAGGAGTACCAGGGTCCGAGGACGGCGAAGGGGATCGTGGATGCGGTGATTGACAAGATCCCGAACCATGTCACGAGGTTGAAGGATGGGGAGTATGAGACTTGGGTTGGGGAGAGTGGGGTGAAGGCGATTTTGTTCTCGGACAAGGGGACTGTCAGCGCTCTCTTGAAGGCATTGGCAATCGACTTCTTGGGGAGTGTCAAGGTCGCGCAGATACGGGACAAGGAGACGCAAATAGCGGCCAAGATGGGTGTCACAAAGTTCCCGACTTTCATGATACTCACGAGTGCAGATGCGGAGCCGAGCATTTACAGCGGCGAGTTGAAGAAGGAGCCTATGGTTGCATTCTTGTCAAAGGTAGCAACACCAAACCCAGATCCAGCACCGAAGAAGTCAAAGAGCAAGAAGGCTTCCTCTACCAAGAAAGACTCATCGAGAAGTAGCAAGGCATCTTCATCGTTCTCCAAGGCATCCGCGTCCCACGAGAGCGCCGAAAGCGCCAGCTCAGCAGCGACGCAGACCACAGAGACTCTCGACGACATGAACCCTCCGACCGAGTCACCAGAGCCGATCGTCGAGAAACAGAAACCTGTCGCTCTCCCTGACATTGCTCCACCCATCACCTCCCTCCCCGAAGGCCTGTCACTTCAGCAGAAATGTCTCAACACCAAATCAGGCACCTGCATCCTCGCCCTCATGTCCGAAGACATGTCCCAATTCGACCAAGGTACCGGCAACGACCCCACAACCGAAGTCGTAGGCGCCCTAAGCGAAATCCACGCCAAGCACGAAGCCGCAAAGCGCAACCTCTTCCCCTTCTACCAGCTTCCCTCAACCAACAGCCAAGCCACCGCCCTCCGCACACGACTAAATCTCGGCCGCGACATCCAACTCGTAGCCGTCAACGGCAAGCGCGGCTGGTACAGACACTACATCTCCACCGACTACTCGCATAACGCACTCGAGACCTGGATCGACGAGATCCGCATGGGCGATGGCGCGAAGTCGAGGTTGCCTGAGGGGCTGATTGTGCCTGTTGAGGAGCTGCCTGCTGCGCCGGTGGAGACGAAGGAGCCTTTGGCAAGTAAGCCGTCGAGTCGGGGAAGTATGGCGGACCAGCTAAAGGAGCAGATGCCTAAGGGTATGGACTTTGAGTTTGAGGAGCTTGATGATGAGGCTTATGAGAAGTTAATGGCGGACGCTAGTGCGAAGGCGGCGCAGCCTACTGCGGAAGCTGAGACAGGCGGTGAGGAGCCACTTGTGGAGGAGGTAAAGGCGGACGGTCATGATGAGCTATAGGATACTAGTATCCTCTAAACGGCTATGGTACAGTGTCCCTGAACTGCGATACCAAGATGACTGACATGTAGTGGAAGCATAGTATTTGTCCGACTGACATTCTTCATCGAGGTAAAGCTCAACAACCGTTTGCCTTCTCCAACGACGTGCTATGCAGCAGCATAAGCGACATGCAAGCTTCGATGAGACAACGGCATCTTCGCAAGAGCAAAGGTGAGCGCGAGCACAGCGGTGCGACTGCTTTCCTCACGATCAGTACCGCTCTTTTTGCAGGAACACCCGACGGGGCTTTAGTATTCTTGCGACAGCTGGTCATCGTTTGCTCTCATAACATACCCTCAACTATCATTACCATCCATCATCGAACATGTCACTACCATGCTCAGCTACGTTGCAACAGTAACGACCATATTTTTCATTCTACTCATCATTCTTGTCTGCCGAGTCCTTTTCAAACTGCTAGACTACTGCCATTGCTTCCACGAGCATTCCATCACCAGCGATACCTCACTCGATAACGCTGAACCTGTCGTAGAGGAGACGAAGCCGAAGCCTGCAGCCATGCCGGGTACTCAGACGTCGAAGAAGGAGAGGAAGAGGATCAAATTGCGGGAAAGAGAGGAGAAAAGAAAAGCAGAGGAAGAGGAGCCGGCGTTGAGTGAGCTTGTCAATGGGCGACGCGTTGAGCAGCGGGACTCGGTTGCCGAGGGGGCGTCTACCGCGGCGAGTGTAGATGCACCAGCTACAAGCACGAAGTTGACGGCGTCTCGTCCGCTATTGGAGAGAAGGTCTTCAGCATTTTCAACGGAGGACATGAAGACTGGACCTTCGAAAATACTAGCCGCCGCGACATACCCGATGCCTCAGATCTCCGTGACACTGGCTAGTTCAGACACCAAGCAGGAAGGACAAGCCAGCGCCGCTTCTACCAAAGCGCCTGAGCCTGCATCAGCACGACCGACCCCATCGACTCCCGCTATGCAAACACCCGAAATTGAGGCCCAACGAGAGACAGTAGAGCCAGATCTGTCTCAAATACCGAAGATCTCGTCTAGCGAGTCCTCCAAGGCTAATGACAAGAAACCTGCCAACGACTCTTCACTCGAACGTAAGCCATTGAAGCTCGAGAGCACGAAGTCTGAGAAGATCGCGAAGCAAAAAAAGGACCAGCCATCGACGAAGACGCAGCAAGTAGCTGCTGGTCGTGGCGCAGGTGGTACCACCGCAGTAGCTTCGTCAACGACCAAGGAGATAGCGATGTCTGACCCCATCCCCACTGAAACTTCACTGAAGCGGAAACCTTCCAAGCTCGAGAGTATGAAGTCCGAGAAGATCGCTCGACAGGAGTCAGAGCAGCTCTCAGCGAATAACGACCATCCAGTAGCACATGATGGCACCGCAGATACGAAGGTACCTACCACTGTAGCGTCCGAGGAGACAGTAATCACAGACCCCGTTTCCTCCCCTCCGCAGCCCTCTATTACCCCGAGCAAGACTGCGGACGCTCCTCCTCCAGGCGAGACCGAGGAGTCAAAGCCAGCAGTAGTATTGCCGCCACAACTGCGAACGCCAGAACCAACCCCTGAGCCGGAGAGCAAGTCCGTGTCAGCACATCAAATTCTGGACGCAGGCGTGACTGATACTCTCATGAGTGAGGCTGGCGAGGATTTGGCAGCCACGAGTCAACCTGAGATTGCAGAAACGGGGGAACCCAGTCCGTCGAGAGACCATGAGAACGTCACTGTAGATACTGGCAAGAAGGACGGGATTGGAGGACCCGCTCCTGCAGCAAATGTTCCTGACGATGGCGAGGCGAAGCAGTTCAATGACGAGGATACTCTCATGGGTGGCACTGGACCCCACCCAGATGGACGAGGTGCATCATCGAACCCCAAGCCCTTAGACCGGAGAGCCGATCTCCAAGCAACTTTCGCCAACTTGCATATCAAGACGTCCCACGGCGGACTCGAAGAATTTCAGCGCCTCACCCTTGCATTCCACTGCAGTCTGTGCCCAGACAAGTTTCAGCCACCGAGGCGGTTTCTATCGGGTAATGAACCCCAAGCCTATGCCCGCGAGCTATCCGTTCTCTTTCTCCGGAGACACGGCAGCTGGATCTGGCCGCGTAGTCAAGTCTGCGCACCTCACTCGATCGACCGGGGTCTCTCGTATAAGCGGCATGGTCGCCTGAGCAATAACGGTCGTGGTTGGTACGTCTACGAGGGCTTGGAAGTGCCTCGGAGAGGCGAATTTGAAGACGTGGCGAGAAGTGCGCTTAGAAAGCGGGTGCAGTACTGGTTCGAGCACCTGCTCACTTCTCCCGGTGGTGTGGGAGGGGGTTAGAGGTAAGATGAGCATGGAGGCGGCGTTGCTGAATATACTGGCTGGAAGGGCGGAGCCGGGAAAGGAAGCGAAGAGGACACAGTATGGTGGAGTACCCGAACGGGCAGAACCCAAGAGGAACGAACCAGTGACGCCTCTCTCTGCGGCTGCGACGGCAGCCGCGACACCAATGAGTACAGCTACAGTAGCACAGGAAGCTCAGGCCGCGAAGCCGAGAGCCGCGTCGCCTACGAAGCTTTCGAGAGCTCCATCACCAGCAAAGTCTACGACCTCCTCCGAAGTATTCCCCAACTACGACTCAGCCTACAGCAATTCCACTACATACGTACTACTAGTCCCAGTACCGTTGCTCAATGACCACGACCTCCCATCGCTCACCGCAGCCAGATCCGCCACAAGCTCTCAAGGAGACCGCTATTCAAACGACTGCCGGGCCACAGACCCCTATGCCAACTCACCCGAAGACCAAGAGATGCTCGACCAAATGGAGAAGGCTATGGAAGTGGCTTCGGCTTCAACGGAGGGCCTGTCACCATACGACACCGACCTGAAGCATCTGCACACGGCGGTGGAAGCAGCGAAGCTTGATTTCAAGGTGTGGGAACAAGGTGAAGGGAATAAGGAGATTCAGAGCCAGGTGCTGCGGAGGTTGGCGCAGACTTGGTTTCCGGGTGATAGGTATGGGATGCCGGAGACGAAGGTGGAGGAGTAGATTGAAGTAATGAGATCTCTCGAAGACGGGATCGTTCTGTAAGAGGGCCTTACACCTCAACAGAGGTCCAACACATCTACGTTCCTCGAGAGCCACGTGTCATTTCGGAACCTTCCTCGGTGGGTACCTTCACGCCCCTAGGTGCAAGAGATGGCCAAATGAAATTGTCATGCACATGAGAATTGCGTGAGATCCGCGACTGTGTGCCTGAGACTCACCGACCATGGCGTCGAGATCGCAACAAGAGACCTACATTCTCGTCGGCGCGCTAGGCACAGAACGGCAAGCGAGAGACATGTGATACCACTACGCCGTCAATCAGTCGAGCGCCAGCTTGGACCCCAAACCTGACTTCGGGTCCTCACCACCGCGAAGGCCATGCTTGAGAGTCCGGAAGTATCCCACAGCGACGTTGTTGAGATCGTGAGGCCATCGAGAGCGATGGCTCGCTGCGTCACGAGCCACGCAAAGACGGTGCTGCTGTCTGCTGGAGCAGCGAGGACAGTGTGAATTTTCGTACAGTATCAACGGCATTGCAGGTAGCCGCGTCTCTTCACAAGGGCAGCAGTGGAGGGACATTATCGCAAGCTTCTATCAC
Source organism: Cryoendolithus antarcticus (assembly GCA_002077065.1). Lineage (NCBI taxonomy): Eukaryota > Fungi > Ascomycota > Dothideomycetes > Cladosporiales > Cladosporiaceae > Cryoendolithus > Cryoendolithus antarcticus. The sequence continues at coordinate 113,708 of NAJO01000040.1, read as the reverse complement.
ATGACGCTCGTGCATGGGGACAGCCACGGCTCATCAAGCCCGCCGCGGGTCGCTTACGGATCAGTGATGTGCGAACGAGCATGTCTATTCCTACGTGACCGTGCGGTGACATGCGGAGGTATTACCGCGGACAGGAGCGCTATCGCCCATGGTGTCTCAGTGCGCGTCGTTAGCTTCTCGAATTCGTGTGATCATCTCCAGGATCTTTTGCCGCGGTGTCACAGTATGAACATGGGTCGCTGTAGACAGCGTTCGTCCAAGGTCTGGACCGCGGTACCGAGTCTGCTACTGTTGGTAGGACTGATGCTAGATGTTCAGATATTCGGTTCTATCTCCAGACCTGCACATTCAAGGGACGAAACAAGTACTGCGCAGTGTTGAGCGTTCGAACTGCTGAAGAGGGGGCCACAATCGAGGGGGGAAGCATGATGGCCATTGTCGTTGACGAAGTAACACGGAACTCGCAGCATCGCTGGCTCAAGGCGTTGTCGACGTTGATACCTTATTACCGGATGAGTGAGTTTCCGACAGCATAGGAGAAGGTTCATGAGGCACCCGCGTGGCCAGCAGTCAGCCGTCGAGAATCTGCCGAGACATAACGCCCAAGTATAGTTTCGCACTTCCCACATGATGTGTCGAAGAATCAGAATGTTCCAGGGACCTACCATTCCTGCATAAGAGTTGTGTGCCACCATGTGCGGACCTCCTGATTTAGGTAGCACTCCGTGGTAACGCCGGGGATTCGGAAGAGGCATGCATGTCCTGCGCAAGCGAACAGTGTGTTGATTTCGAAACCGCGGCATGCGATATTGCGTGCAGTGTGTTGGTAGACATCGCAATACTAGCAGAATGCAGGGAGTTTAGACGGATCTGTGGATCGTCGAATTGTTGGATCTTGTCAAGGCGGTCTTTGGGAACAGTAGTAGCCAGTGCGCGGCCAATCATGTTGCGAGACTGCTCCAGGCCTGGTGGCATTGGCTCGCATTACCAGATCGCCGCTTTCTGCTCTCTCCACTCGGATCTGATGGGCTTACTGAAACGACTGAATTGACTTCCGACCCCGTGATTTACTACTATCTGCATTTACGCCTCGTCAATCGATGGAGGGGTTAGGTTTCTGAGGCAGTCAAGTGAAGTCGCCTCGGGCGGTCGTGATGAGACTGTGACCAGGGAAGTCCAGAACCCCACCAATGCAACGTGTTCAATGGCAGGGCACCCTCGACGTGACAGGCCGGACCGGCGTATCATCAATTTAGTCCCAGCAAGGTCGCTTGCGCTATGAGCAACACGGTCGGAGGGAACACCGGAAGAAGGTCAAGTCCTTGGCGCATCATTATGCGAAATTGCGCACATCTCAGTGCGATGCCGATGCTGGCATTGCGATCCGTTCGTCACGAAGGCATACAAACATGTCCAGAACACGATCACGAAGTACGGCAAGTCTGCGCGACCTACCAGCGAAGCCAAACTCAGCCGTTCTCGAGCACAAAAATCCCCGATTCGTGACGGCGGGAGGCGCGGTAGCGAGTTGCATGCCGGCGTTGCAATACTCGCACCCCACTCGCTGGGCCGCGGTACCTGCACTCCCATCCTGCAGGGGCAAATGCCCGCAACTCTCTCCTTGTGGCTCCGCGACTTCATCTCTTCTAGCCTCTTCCGAGCACTGCGATCTCGTACAAGCAGCGGACGTTGTCCGGGTGGCCCAACGGCGACGGCTCCACTGTCACCGGCGCGGCGTCAACGGTGCGCCTTCGCGTCAGCATCGCGGGCGTGGGACCTCGTACCTTTCCACCCTGGCCACTTCACTCGTTGCTACCCTGTGCAGGGGTGCGCAGGCATTTGCGCAAGCACTCCACACGCTTGGCTGATGAGAGACCCGGCGGCATAGCATCCTGCACTTGCGCTGCATGGCCGTGGCGGGCGATGACAGCTTGTCGCGTGCCGAGCAGGCATCGAACGAGATCTCATTCTGCCCTGTCCTAATACCCTTGCTCATGCTATTCGTCTACCCTCCCTTCTGTCGCTGATGCAGTAGCACCATCCTTCAGTTTTCCTTTCTTGTTTCCTGCGGTGATCCTTCTGTCATTTACACAGCATACGCTGGAGCATTCGCACCTCATTCCTTTGACTGATTTTCTAGCTGGTGCACTGTGCTATCGAAGGCTGCTGCTGTCCATCCCCGCGTCTGGACCCTACTTCCCGGTCAGCACTTTCGCAGTCAGCATTGACAAGGCCTTCAACTGCTGCTCGAGATGACTCCCTGAGCTTTCTGGACAACATAGCGGCACACATGATCTGACGTGAGATCTGCGGGATCCTCTACGAACGTGACCGCATTGCGGACTGCGCTTGGTTCGACACTGGCCGCCATCGCAGGCGTTACAAAAAGACCTTAGTCCAGCCATGCCTACACATCCGGTTTCAAGCGATGGAAACACGACCCTCCTGACAGGCTCGTGTATTGCCCCATTCCTGGATGCAATTCGCTTTCCATCTGATGGAGGCTGTGAGTCCACCATGAAGACTGCTCAGTACCTAGATCATGAACTAAACAGCATTACAGTCATTGACGGCAGGTTTTGCGCACCAATCTCACAGATCCCTGGTACCCCTACCTGCTGTCTGCCCTGTCCTGCGACCGAGTGGCTCTACTCTGATACTATCAAATCATACTCGGTGGCCTCTGAATGGCTCAACGTGGCCGGGCTGATTCTCATGGTGTTCATGCTCATCAGCTACATTGCCCTGCCTGCACAAAAGACACGAAGTCACTACCTCTCAGTATGCTTGGTGGTGGCAGTCCTGATGATTCATCTCGGTTTCACGATACCTCTCGGAGCGAAGCCAGACCAATGCTACAATGAAATCACACCAAATGACATGTACAGTTCTACGACTTGCGCGTTTAGCGGAGCTTTCATCATTGCCGGCGGACTATGCGCGACAATGTGGATCTTCATCCGAGCGCTGTCGATGAATCTGCAGATATGCTGGGACATTGTACCCGGCAAGAAGTTCTTCTACCTATCGCAAGCTTTTGGATGGGGTATACCGGCGGTGCTGTTCGCGGCGACAATGACAGTGACTGGCGTCAGCTTCCGATTTGGGGCCGCTTGCCATGTTAACCACGTCTCATCGATGGCGGACTTCTGGGGTCCACTAATTGCTATAGCCGGTGCTGCAGGTATATTGCAGATTGCGACGTTCGGGTACTGCGTCAAGGTCTACTTGAAGAACCTGTGGAGTGACAGTCCAGCAAACTCGACCGGCGCATCGGGATCTGGACTTCCGAGCTACAGCAATAGCATGCGCACACAGACAGCGCGAGCAGTCTACCAGCGTCTCAAGAAAGTATTGTGGCTACAGTGGCGAGGCATATCGATTGTCACCATTATCCTGGTCGATGTGATCTTCTTCGTCATCGTGTTTGTCTCGCTCGACGGCATACAGAACAGGATACTGCACGACATCAGGAGGATTGAGCCCTGGCTGATCTGTCTAGTTGCCAATGCAGCTAACAAAGATCAATGTCTCGATCTGGTACAGGGCTGGCTCGTGAATGAGTCGACCGTGGTGGCTGTCCTGTTCCTACTTGGTTTGTCAGGTCTGCAGGTCACACTCTTTCTTGCGAGACCATCGGTGTTTCCAGCATGGGCCGATTTCTTCCGCAATCGATTTGGCCAGCGACAAGAGTTCGTCTCGCTCGATGCGAGACCTGACAACATGCGAACGCACTCCAAGGCTGAGTTGCTGCGCATGGAGCGCGGGCACCAAGCCACAACATTCGAGATGCAGAAGCCTAGTTACTCTTCGACCATGGCAACAGAGCCGGAGAGTCTTCATCTAGACATGAAGAGTCTCGAAACTAGCGCAACAGTGATCTCGTCGCCTTCGGAGTCATACCGCAGCCCATTGCGCATGGAACCCTCACTGGACCTGCCCTACGGCCACGATCGAATGTCACCAGCACTCGACCACGGCAACACGCCGCCGAGTATGGCCACGACATCGACCTTCTCCCAGCAGCGACAGATCCCTGAGACCTACTCTCGCAATCCCCGACATTACCAACCCCACGAGTACTTCCACTTCCCTCAATCGAGGAGCCCACCGCCTGACGATGGCTTCATCTCCTCACCCACAACGTTAGGCAGACACACCTCTCTAGATCGAGGCGGTGAGCCTGAGCGAACCTACCAAGCGCCGGGATCTTCGTTCTCCGCGCCCAAGACCCCCAGCAGACAGAGCAGCTTACGGAGTACGGCGTATGAGCCTCGAGACGTCTGGGCAGGAAGAGGAGGACTAGCCTTGAACCCGCCAAGCGAAGCGGGAGAGAGCGTGGAGGATCTGCATCATGAGAGAAGAGTTGACGATACCCGGTAACGAGCATGAGGGGAGGACAATGAGGATTAAAACTAGCTGCGGCTGAGTAAAGAAACGGGAAAAAGTGAATACCTTTGTACATATCAAAAACGGAGCCCGCGAGGGCACTGCTTGTTAGCATACACTTGTACAGTCTCGATAACAGTCTCGACAACTACCGACTCACTTGGGAGCTGCCCGGAGGAGCGAGATGATGTGTTGGAGCCCACTGACGTTGAGTCCAGTGATGCAAGGACTAGTGAGCTCATCTGGGTCGTGCCTTCCAAACTCAACGACTGCAGCAACTTCATTGTTGTGCTGCTATACTCGACCCGCACGCATGTTGACAATACACAGGACGACTACCACATCACTACATACTTACTCTCGCAGACTCTCTGTAGGACCGCCATGATGCTGTCAGTGGCGAAGACGCTCGCACTGGTCAAGCGTACGCAACAGTCAGTCACTCTTGTCTTCACTTCGGATCTCTCACTGACGCTGTGCACAGAAAGGAAAGGCTCGCCGAATTGAAGCGTGTGAAGGATCATCGCGAGTTGCAACGACTGAGGTGCAAGGCCAAGGAGAGACCCACGCCACCTCCAGATCACCTCTTCACCTTACCGCCAGAACTCCGCCTGCAAATCTACGCCGAGACTTTTCGCAAGGACTACATCAACGCCCGCCCTCGAGGCACGTCGCGCGGCAGCAGGCGTAGGTTCGTCCTCAGAGTCATCTCACTGCTACGAGTCTGCGGCCAAGTCCGCCGGGAAGCTCTAGATATTTTTAGCGAAAGTCTGAAGGAGGAGGTCATCGCCTGTCGGGCGTTCGCTCGAAGCCCGAAGAAGCACTGGGACGGCTCTCTGTGTGCAACGCGGTGTCAGTATCACGACCGGAAAGCTCAGGACCTGCTGTGGCATGTGTCGTATTTGCAGGAGTTGCAGGAAGCGGTGAAGGCGGGGGAGGTGTTCTGTCAATTCGCAGCACGGACGACCTATCAGAAGCGATCGAGTCGGGAAGTGCTTGATAGTGGTAAGCGATTCCCTATCATCCCCGTGCATGTGACGGCAGAGCATAGTGATCAAGCGATGGAGATGGGTCAGGCGACGGTACGTCCAATGATGCCACGGATCAAGCTTGTGAGATCGGCGCAGAGGAAGCACGCAGCCAGGTAGAAGGAGCGGCTTCTCCAGCAGGGGCGGAATCCCGAAGAGGCGAGGTTGGCGCAGACCAAGAACGCAGTCGGGCGCAGGATCGTGTTGCGCTCACGCACTATACTAGCGAAGGAAGTGCTACATTACGATGTCGCTAGTACAGTGCGTGAGGTTGGAGCTCACGGCGTGCAGCGAAGACTACAGCAGTGATCCCTGGCCTTCCCAGCGCCATCTGGACTACAAGTCGAGTGGCAAAGCAGGTCCTGGAATGCCTCGCAATCCAGATCGCCTGCGATGGCTCGTAATGGCGATCAAGCTGGGCAATGTATTCAGCGGTATGCAAACGTGGCCAAAATTGAAAGCGCAGGCACCGTGGCCGTATAGATTGGGTGGGCCAGTCGTGAGGACGGCATGTACGTTGGGCTGTCTCAGGGCGAGTATGACCATCAATCTTACTCAGATTGGACAGTGTTGCACTTAATACTCCATGCTTGTGACCCGTTGGGTATGTGATATGCCGCGGATTGTGTGCTCCCCATGCCTTCTTTTCACATCACTTCTGAAACCCTCGAGTATCGGTGCCACGCACTTTGATTTCGACACGCAGTCTCGAGTGGATGTATCTGTGTCATGTCGAAGCAAGGACAGAATGCTGGGGCTTTGGTGCGCTGGGCAGAATCAGTGTCGTGAGTACATCAGACGCGGACACCGAAAGGCATGACTGACGCCTGCGAAGCCATGTCGTGCCAACTGAGTCAGACGCGAGAACCACCCGCAGTAGCAGGTCCTCGCGATCACCTCAGCGCACTCCCAAACGAGCTCCTCGCAATCATCTACACCCTAAACTGCCAGAGAATCCTCGCCTTACACAGAACCCGCTATTGGCTTGGTACGAGACATCGACCTCTAGCCCAGAACCTGATGGCCATATTCCACACAAGCCGTCAACATCGCCGTGCAGCACTGCCGATACTGCTGAAGTGCCTCCGGAGCGAATGGCTCGTAGCCGATGCAGGCTACCCCGAACACTCCTGGCAAGTCAGGAGCGTGAAAGGCACTCCCGAGCGCTTGGAAAGTCTTGTATTTACAATCAAGGTTCGAAACCTGTTTGATGGTGCGCAGATGTGGCGGAGCATTCGATTAAAGGGTCCGTGGCCGCGGGGACTGTTGGAAGTGGATGACGATGGCCATGAGCGTGAATATAAGGCTACCCCTGCAGTAGCTGTCCGGGATGCACGAATAATGTTGGGCAGTGTATTGGGATGGCTGTGGGATCCTGACTGGATGACAGGTCAGTGCAAGGGAACAGCGACCATTCTCACCAGTAGACAGGTGGACTTTAATGCTTTCGTACGGCGTGATCATCGGGCTCATCGAATTCAGAGCGAGCGTCGACGTGGCAGGAACGATGCGCCCCACAGCGATGACCATCAGACGGTCTGGCGTGCAAGCACAGGCATCCGTATCCCTACACCTCGATATCCGTGATGTGCGTTGGACCGACTGGTGCAGATTTTGCGACTTTCTCATCAGTGACGGCTACTTTCTTCAGCTTACATACCTCTGCCGTACGCATGCGTCAGTGCCGTTGACCGACCGATCTCGTGCTGTCGTACCCAGATCAGCTACTCGCGCGGAGAAGTAATGACGAGGATGTCCGTAGAGATGCCAGAGTATACCGAAGGCGTCAAGGAGCCCACCGTCTGCCTAGACTCACTTCCAACCGAGCTCATACTCCTGATCTTCGAAGAGGTAGTCAAAAGTACCGTCGGATATCAAGACTAGCCATCACTTCCATACGCCTATTTACCCAAGGCCACACTGGCCATCCTGCACATCAATCGCCACTTACGTCAAGTAGCTTTCTCTCTGGTCCCCTTCCTCTACAATGCCGTTCTGGAACGCCACGACAGCATAGTCCCAGCAGGGCATCTAGCTCGAGAACGCGAGCGAATCATGCGGAGGAGCCCGGTCAAACCTGCTGCTGAAGTGATACGGAGCAGGGTTTGGTGTAGGACGGCGATTTTGATGGATCGTACGGCCTTGATACATCTAATGGCAACATAGTGCAGGATGCGTCGATTGTGATCGAGGATGCGGATTTGACAGGCGACTGTACTGTGCAGAGGGATTGTGGCAGGGAGCCGTCAGCACCAGAGCATTCAGGGTTCGTTTACTCGGACGTATTGGAAGATGGCGCAGGTATTGTCGAGGATTAATGATACGGCGTGGGAAGGACTCAATCCGCACCAGATGGCTACTGTGCGTCAGTATCCACTAGATGTCTGCTGCAGAGCTTCAATGTTGTAGTTGAGCGAATGATGATGACCATTAGAGGCTCTGTGATGCATCAAGACCGATCATCTGGCTGTGGGCTCTTCTCGAACATTTCTTGCACACATGACCATATCGTCAATATGCTAGTGACCAGTCCGAAGACGAGCATCAGCGCACTTAGTATGACTCGTCCAAAGAACCAAGGTGGCCTCTCCTCAATAGATCGTCGTTCCAGGAAAGGGACGCTGCTTTCATCCGAAATACCACACTACGACCGACAGAAGACACCCAGAATCCGCTTGGAATCACACTATAGAGCCTAGCTGAAGTCAGCGACTGCTAGAATCCCTGAAGAAGAGCCGAACACCAGAGCGGCCACTCCAGCGCCGCTCGCCTGCCTTATTCCGCTGCCACAAGAGCTCACCATCCAGATTCTCGAGAACGTTATAGTCGACATGTTCAACAGCTATCTGGAAACAGACCTTCCATGCACCCGACTCTCCCCAAACACCATATCGATCCTACATATCAACCAGCGCTTCCGCCGCGAGACATACGCCAAGGTCGTCAAAGCCATCCAGCAACGATTCGAGAGACTGCCAATCGAGGGGTCGCGGGAGGACGTGTGGATCAGAGCGCTGACGATCGACTACCGGAGGGATACTGGTATGGAGCCGGTGCATGATGTTATGAAAGAGATGTTCTGTCTTCAGGATAATCGAACAAATTTAGAGCGCATGCTGAAATCGATGGGACAGAGCGTCAGGGTTCCGCCAGACTGTCGCCCACCATTTGAGGTCCGTGGAGAGATGATCGACAAAGATGCGGCTGATTGTGCCCGTCGAGCTTGCCGGCAACATCGCTAGAGTCGCATCATACTCATCGGCCAGGTAGCGAGTGCCGAGATTGCGCAGGCTTCTCGCTCTGCTGCAAGTGTGTGCACCAAGACGGTTCCGATCTCCTGGAACCAGACCGCCGGTATCGAGGAAGTGACCTTGCGGCAGATTCTGTGACCTCGCGGAACAGATTTACTTGAAGCATTGTGCTCCTCGATTGATCAGGTCTTCGCTGAACATCGTTCGTGGCCTTCCCACGACTTGCAGACACCCTCTTCTCGAGCTGTGAATTGGCCACAGCGGCGATTGAGACTCCGTGAACACGGAGCTCCGTGCTGTAGGCTTTTGTTTACACTCAGCTACATTATTCGCCTTCCAAGGAAGGACGCAATGTCGATTCTCACGTTTCAATCACAGGTTGTCAAGGTTGGGCCTCACATATCCTCATGACTCGTGCGCCTCTTCATGCAGCCTGAGATGCAAGTGCTCGCGTCTGGATCACTTCTCCGAGGGGTAAAAATAACTGTGACAATGCTGTCACCGGACTTGCTCATTGAGAACCGCGAGTCCCCGGGGTCTAGTGTTCGCAGATGCACAAACACTGCACAGCCCAAGATTGGTGCAAACCTCTAGACTCGAATGGACAATGAGGACATGGCGGGACCTGAGTTACTCGGACATCAATCAAACTTCCCTAGACTTGTCGAAGCAGACGATGCTGGGAGTTTTGTGTGGCACCAACGATTGGTCGAATGGACTCCGGCGGACTGCTCTGCCGCGACGTGGCGGAAACACATACTGGAGACAAACGCAACGATCCTTTTCAAGTTGTGCAATATTTGTATGACCATCTTCCATGACTGCGGGCTTGACTTCTGGCTGAATGCACGAGAGTTGACGGTACACCCTGACTTCCAAGAGGTACAGCCTGGACACCCTGATCCCCTCAACGTGGATTGGACAGGCGTTGAGCCCAGGTGGCAGAGATGGCGACCGCTGCACATTTCTGACGCCGATTTGCAGGAAGGCACGAGCATTGGATGTCTCATTTGTAGAAAATTTCTGAAACTATCCGAGTCACACGTATCAGGAATCACTACCTACCAGTGGGGACGTGCCTTCCCTTGGACATAGAGTCAAAGCAGCAGAAGGACCCTGGTTGTTGCCAAATCCAATCAGTGGCTTCTTACTGATCACGTCGGGGGCAGTGTTTATCTTTACGAGAACCCTTCGAAGGGACATACGCCTATCTGGAAGAAACTAATTCTTGAACTCGAGAGAGTGCCAAAGTGATCCTAATCACTCCTACGGCTTCACCATGAGTTCATCATCAGCCCTATTGGAAGTACGCCGTCCTTGCGACTAGCTAAGCATTGGCATGAAGGCTGCATCGGAAATCATCGCGATTGTCGGCCAACATCGCAACGACAATACTACCCGCCACGACTGTTGCGCGTGCAAGGCGACGTGATCCAGTTGCTCGAGACGTCGAACGAGACCCTTAGCACCCCCTACGCAACTTTGAGTCACTGTTGGGGCACTGAGCGCTTTCCAGTGCTCGAGCCCTCCAATATCCAGGCCCTCAAGAACGGATGGCGAAGGGACGCATTCCCATCTACTTTCCGAGACTGTTTCAAGACGCTTGATTATCTCCGGATCGCCCTGGTCTGGATCGACAGCTACTGTATACTACAAGGACAGTCTCAAGAGAGCATCGACGACTGGCACCGGGAATCGGTGTTAACGGAGGACGTGTATGCCAATAGTATCATTACTATCACTGCCGCACACGGATCAAGTCCGCACGATGGTTGTTTCAGTACAGCGGCTCCAAGAGCTCAGTTCGATGCTTATCAGATGCACTGGCGCTCCCAGACCGAGACAACCGCAGAGAACTTGCTGTTGCGCACACCTTGTGTATTAGATTCAGGTCTAGAAGAAGAGCACCTGTTTTCCAGGGCCTGGGTCCTACAGGAGAGGTTGCTGTCGAAGCGCCTACTCCACTTCGGGGCGTCCAAGATGTACTGGCAGTGTGCTGCGGCGAATGCATTGACGGAAGACAGACCTTTCGCGAAATCAGCATCTGCTGTTACTCCAGGTAGGCTCGACGACAACACTTCAGACGGACGGCGTAGTCCTGACCAGCTGCAGCACGCGTGGAGTCGGCTGGTTTCAGCGTATTCAGGTGCGCACCTGACGAACGTTCATCAAGATAAAGCGGTCGCAATTCATGGTCTTGCCAGTCGCGAGGCGACCGCACGAGGTAGCAGGTACACTTGCGGGATCTTTTGGAAGGACCTTCCGGGAGCACTGGGCTGGTACTCAACCGGTTCCACAAGTCGTGCTGCGCGGTGGCGTGCCCCTTCGTGGAGTTGGCTCTCGCTTGATGGCGGCGTATGGACATATCACTCAAGATCTGGGGCGCTGCCGCAGTTGGCGTGTATAGACCCGCTATCCCGTGATCAGGACCTTGGCATGATGACATTGCTGTGCGTCGGGCCGGATATTGACCATCCGAGCCCCTTTGATCAACTCAGCAAGATACCCAGGCAGGTTCGACATTACAGCGTGCGGTGTCGAGTTCGAATTCCAGCCAGACCATAAGTTCCATAACGAGCAGGGCGATCCTATTTCGCCAGAGTTGGAAGATCAGAGTATTCTGCTAATTCATAGTAGATTCGCCTGTAGCACTCATGCTATGTTACTACTGTCAAAGAATCCGGGCGGGACGTTTTCTCGTATCGGCGTCGTAAGCCCAAGTCCCTCAAGTCCTGAGAGCGAAGCTATGCTCTTGCGGGCCATGACTGCGCAGCTGGCTGGTGTGGTTCTCCTGGTATAGTGCAGACCATTCGTGGAACGATACATCAATGCTGCATGGGACGTAACAGCCTGCCGCTGCGGCTCGGTCGATGGAGTGTTCGAAGGCGAAAGACCTACAGGACTGCAAAACCCCCACGCTACGTCGACACTAATTCAGATGCACGGCCAAGCTGGTGATTTTCCAGCAACCAGCTGTACAGACCTACTATGGTCGATCGCCACATGGCACTGGAAATTTGGACCACATGTGCTGCGAAGAACGTCCTCACATCGACGCCATCCTCCGCTTGCTTGTGAAGGCTGTGTTCCTTTGTAGGTACGTTGCGCGACATCTATGATAGAGCCAATGTATCGTAGAGAGACCTGTAGTACGGTTGCCGTGATCACGGTTGCCTGCGCATCACCTAGGTACTTGTGGCCTTGCTAGAATCCAATTGAGTTGTCCTGACCAGCCTCTGGGAGAGGCTTCTGGATCTCTACAAAGTACTACAGAAACTAGGCCGTAATCGATAGGATGCGTGTAGATACTAGGCTACACCCGCGACCAAACATCTGCCGATTTGCAAGCTAAGTGAACGAACGCATCGAGACGAGTATCGTCAATAGAGAGCTGATGGCGATGATAATGCGTCTGCACATGGTCTTGTCGCTGGCGTCGAAATGAGACCGGAAATCAGCGTGCTTGGTTGGCCATACTAGGGCGATGGGCAGTCAGGATAGATACCATGGGATTCGAGTCCATCGTCAATAGTGAGTATGCAGGCGTTCGGCTGAGCCCATCATGACTTCGCAAGTGATGTGATGACCGTGCAAAGATGGCGCCGTGTAGAGTTCACCCCCGATCGTCCTTCGGAAAGAGTAATATAGCGTGATTTTAGTCAGGTGCCTTCGATGCCTAGCTCACCCCATTCCATGAATCAACACCATCTGACAGACTGTATTCCCAGGTATGATTGTCACCACCCTCGAGCAGCAACACGGCGCAGAAGAAAGGCACCAAGCCACGGTAGGACAACCCAGCTAGCGCTTCGGGCTAATAATCAAGCAGGCGGAGATCCAGAGCTGAGCCAGTTGTGAAACACAAGCGAAAGCAGAGCGCTTAAGAACAGCGAGGCGAATTCGACACAATCGACCGAGAACATCCCCTCGCAGAAACTCTCTCAAATATCCAACCTGCCGCCAGAGCTACGCCTGATGATCTTTGACAAGCTGTCACAGAGCAGCATAAAGCAGCCGCACAGGACTCACGGTGCATCAAGCAGACCACCGCCAAGTGCTCTCTTTGCTTACCGTGTGCCGACGATTCAGAAACGGAGCCATCAGCTTCTTACAGCGTGGCGTATGAAACGAGACGCTAAGGTTGGCACAGCTCCTGGATGGGGTCAATGATCGGACTATGAGGTATGAGAGCGTCAAGCGGCGCCGCCTCATGATGCTCATGCGAAGGCTGGGTCTGTACAGCGATATGTACCAGAAGTGGGGAGCCGACCACGACCGCTGGCTTGGACTGCAACGTGTGAAACGCCAGCATTATGACATCTCTGAGTCTCAGCTTGGATCAGTCGTGAACGCACAAAGGGTTGGTAGGGTATTGGTCTAGCGGACCGTGTATATCGACAGCAATAGGCAAGGCGAACATGGCTAAGTAAAACTGCACTTTGCTGATCAGCTGTGGGCGCAGATTGTATTGAGGGACGTCAACCGAGGGCAGGTCTTGGGAGTGAAGTATCGCCACTTGGTACATTCTATGCCGTCGTAGTGCGATGGATGTTCTAAGCATTACCGCCAAGTGCATTTGAACATCCGTAGACTATTTGTAAGTAGCCAGATCGCGGCGTGTACCAAGCGAATCCTTGCGCCGATCGCTGTGAACCTTGCGATGTATTGTACAAAGGAGTGAGCAACCGGTCCCTTGACTCGAGGTCGTTGCTGTGATGTGAGCGCAAGCCCAAACTTAGCCCGGTAGCGTCACTTCGAACCCTCACTGCGGGTCAGTGAAGTATCCAATGCAGCTTCATGTTGTGACACTCACCTGACTGCAGCTCCAGCCAAGTATGCACCGAAAGTCTTCTCTTGACACCACACCGCCATACACAACTACGTTCCAAGACATAGCGAGTTTCGTAAGGGGTAACATGGAGTCGTAGTCTCGTATAGAACGAAGGGTGAGCAAAACGGCAGTGTGTGACCATAATGGGCCCTACTGACAGATGAGTAGTCGTGCATGCGAAGATAAGGCCGATGGGGACAAAGACGTCCTCGCAGAGATCGAGCAGCCCAAGAACATATGTCAGAAGGTGTTTCGCCTGTCCAACCTACCGCCGGAGCTTGTGGGCATGATCTTCCATCATCTGGTGGCCAGTACCATCCCTCTCGTCCATACTAGCGCTGAGGCAGGTAGAGACATCTTCCAGGAAAGCTTCTCTATCCTGGCAGTATGCCGCACCTTCAAGCACGAGGCTCTAAGCCGTCTCCAGACCGGCGTCGCGGCCGAGATCTTCAGTCTGAGCGACTCTCTGCAGTGTCCGAGCGAGTTCCAAAAACTCAATTCGAAGGCTTCTGCTCTTGAACAACGCTCCTGTGGGATGCGCAAACTGGAGGCAAAGAGGGTCAAGTACCTGACGCAGACCAAGCACATCATCCAGCGTCGACGCATTGAAAATATGCAGTACTTACTAGCTGCGTTGCGTCGTGTGCAGTTTGGCTCATTACTAGCGCAGCGTCACAAATAGGGTCCGTCAGCCGTCTGGCTCCTTGCGCACGTCGACTGCAATATGCAAAGCGAACATAGCAAGTAGAAACTGCAAGGGAATCGTCAGTACACCGTCCGTCATCCCAAGTCCAGTCGTTGTGACCACAAAACTCACGACTAAGCAGAAGCACCCGCAACTCATCACCTCCCACCCGCCAGCAATCACCTTTCCCAGCGCCATAGCACTCTGCTGGCGAAAGAAGCGTATCGCACCCAATACCGCGATGCACAGCGCAGCACTATGAAAGATACAAGCGATCGGCTTGGACAACACATAGTAGCCAAAGACAAGATCAGGGCTCGGGGCGTGCTGGAGGCGATATAGCTGGGAGATGGTGACGCCTATGAATGCGAAAGCTAGGGAGGTACGGAGATAGGCGAGGTAGGTGCGCTCGTTGGCTACAGAAAGTGCATCAGGGTCACGACTGTACCCTGTAGACAGCCAAAGCAGAGCCTACATACCGAGATGGTCTCGACAGTCATCATGTGGTACAGATATCCGGACATGGTGGTACCAGAAGCCCCACATGGGCGTGTACCAATGCACCGTAACATTCTCGGGGCTGAGGATTCGCGACACGCGCCTTGGCTCGTCCGACGTTGACGGTACGTCGACTAGCTCAGTAGCTTCAAACTCATCGCCGGTAGTTGAGGCGGAGTGGGATGGGCGTCTGAGGTAGGCTCCTTCGGGTTCAAGGACTGGCTCAAGGACTCGGTCTGCGGGGCGATGCTCTGCCATCGATCCTTGTCGTAGTAGGGAAATATCCTATTCGCGAGGTAACGCTCCATAGCTCCCGGTATCTTCTCACAACTTGTTATCATGCGATTCACAACCGCAAGCGAAGTCATGTCACACCCAACGTTAATGAAGACAAGCTTCGTGGCCTTCCTCTGCCCGCGGAAGCCGGGCTGCCGAGGTGGGGCGTGTTCGGCGGTTGTGAATCGCAATCATCACCGAACGCCTCTCGCCCTCTTGTGCAATTGTGTCATGCGCAATAAATCTTCCTCTCTTACCACTCCATCCCGCCACACAGCGAGACACTTGTGCCATGTCTGCGCGACCGAGTCGACTATCATAACCCAGAGATCCCACGGCGAAGACGCCACCCAACAACACCCTCCTGGGCTACCATCAGATAAACCATAACGATGGCCCTGTCCAAGTCAACCCGCATAATCATCCTCCTCGCTATCGACTCCCTCTTCTTCCTCCTCGAAATCACCGTCGGCTATGCCGTCCACTCCCTCGCCCTGGTAGCCGACTCCTTCCACATGCTCAACGATGTGCTCTCCCTCTGCGTCGGCCTCTGGGCAGTCAAAGTCGCAAACTCCAAGACCTCCTCCAAGATGTACACATACGGCTGGCAGCGTGCTGAGACGTTGGGAGCGCTAGTGAATGGCGTGTTCCTGGTGGCGCTGTGTGTGAGTATTGCGCTGGAGGCGATACAGCGGTTTGTGGAGCCGCAGGTCGTGAGCCAGCCGAAGTTGGTGTTGATTGTGGGATGTCTCGGGCTGGCATCGAATGTGCTGGGGCTGTTTCTGTTTCATGATCATGGGCATAGTCATGGTGGGGGAGGGCACAGTCATGGGCATGGGGATGACGTTGGGCATGCCGAGGAAGGGCACGCTCACGCTCACGATCTGGAGCCGGCAGATGCACAGGCTGCGGATCAGGCGGGCAATGTGGCGGATGTGCTTCCACAGTCTAGGATTGCAGGGTGGCCGAAGACACAAGTCTCGCCCACTGCTGAGAGTGAGGGAACTGCGGTGGATGGGAGGCGCTCACCCATCCAATTCAAGAAGCGGAGACATAGCCGATCGGGTTCGCGATACTCTGGTGTCGAGGACATCTACGTCAACCCGAGTGCCTTCCGTCAATCGATCATTTCAGCAAGCCGCATGGAGGTGCTAGAATCTGACGAAGGCACTGGTGACGAAGAGGCGATGACAGAGGATGCTGAAGACGATACACATACACATACACCCCCAAACGAGCCACTTCTCAACGGGAAGCAGAATGGCTACGGTACTACCAAGCGGAAGTCCATCGACCATCACCAACATCGCCACGCACAGCCAAAGGAGAAGGGCAAAGGAGGTGGCCACTCCCACGACCTGAACATGCGCGGTGTCTTCCTCCACGTCATGGGCGACGCCCTCGGCAACATCGGAGTCATCGCCACCGCCCTTTTCATCTGGCTCACAGACTACTCCTGGCGCTACTACATGGACCCCGTAGTCTCCCTGGTAATAACCTGCATCATCCTCGCCTCCGCCATCCCGCTCTGCAAAGCCGCCTCCCGCATCCTGCTTCAAGCCGTTCCTGCAGGGATCTCCATCGACGACATCCGCGCCGACATCGAAGACCTCCCCGGCATAGTCTCCTGCCACCACCTGCACGTCTGGCAGCTGAGCGACACGAAACTCGTAGCTTCCCTACACGTCCAAGTAGAATTCGACTTCAAAACCGAAGGCTCCGCCCGTTACATGGACCTCGCGCAGAATATCCGCCGCTGCTTACACGAATACGGCATCCACTCGTCCACCATCCAGCCGGAATTCTGCCTAGACCCGGAGCACGATCACAGAGACGAAGCGGGTGATCTGCACGACAGTCCACAGGGGGGCTCAACAGCCGCGGGAAAGTCGGCGCAGGGAAGCAAAGCGGGTAGTGTTCGCGATGCGGATGTGTGTTTGCTGGAGTGCGATGATGAGTGTGGGGCTGATGGGAAGAGGTGTTGTCCGCCTGCTGCTAAAGGGGAGGATGCGGCGGGGGAGGCGCATGGGCATGATCATGCGCATTGAGATGGAGGAGAGGAAGTAATGGATGGGGTGTAAGAGTAGCTGTTCTCGCATGGGAGGTATGTATACACGGTAGAGGTTGATAGCATGGCGTTGTCGGCGTTGTGAACGTAATAGAAACACTATGGTAAGATCAAGAGCACTACCGCTAGTGATGGAGCAAGTCCCCCCCTGGTCTCCTCATCTTCATTAGCTCTACCTTAGATGGCTCTATCCCTATGATCGCTGACTTCTCGCTGACGCCACATACCTCGATCTTGACGCTTCGGTGATATTACAACCTATGACTCAACGCATCGTCACCCTCGCCGCCTTCCCACTTACATCCCGCGCCGCCTCATCGTCATACCCATGCTCCTGGCGCAGATGTTCGCGTGATTTCAACACTGTCGGAAACACAGTGTTGCAAATATATCCTTCTTCCTCGCCAATTGGCACGCTGCAAAGATACCTGACATTGTCGTCTTCACCGGACCCTCACCCAGCTCCAGCAGCCGCGACGCGGGATGATCGAGACCCTGTGCCTACCGCAGGCGCAGTGCCGGCGCGCCGAACAGTCTCAAAAGCACGGCGGACATCATATGCAAGCGAGGGTTCCTCGTAGACCATCTCCTCCCTACTCGCATCAATACTTGCCAACGCTTCAAATACTCCGCCATGCACGCCACAATCACCGCATCTAAGTCCTCATCGCTCCAGCCAGGCCAGATCCACCCGGCATACGCCGCGATGAAATCTCGAGCGAGCGCCTCGCTCAGCTCGTCGATGTACCCCGCGTTATCCGGCGTGAGGACGTCAGTGGAGGTGTGCTCGAAGATAAACCGTGTTGCTAGGGCTTGGAAATGTGCGGGCTGCGTTTGGGGGGTAGGGAGGGCAGAAGAGCGAGAGGGTGGCGAATGCTTGGGCGAGTGTTTGGATTGGGTCTGCGGTGGGTTGGAAGGTGGGAGAGAGGTTGCGTCGGAGCGCTCGAAGTCACGGCCGCAAACGCGGCCGCGGGAGGGACCAGGATCTGTGATCGACCCCAGCGCTGGGATGGCTTCTTCGACAGCGTCAGCCATGGGAGTCGATAGATCGTCTGCAGTGGCCAATTTAGCGGCATCGACGTTGGCGGGAGAACCCTGGCCCTGGCCCTGCGTCTCGGTCTCTGAAGCGTCAGAGATGTTGTCTGGCGCCGCGAGCCTGGAGAAGACGCGGGTATACTCCGCAACCCCATTCACAATGACAGACCACTCCTCCGCACTCCTCACTCTACCCTGCGCTCCCACGCTCTCCTTCTCTTTTCCCTTCCCCTTACCTTTTCCCCTACCCTTACCTCTACCCTTACTGACCTCCTGCCACCCATCCGTCGGTCAGACCTCAAGCCCCTTTTCCTCAACGAAATCGACAGCGTACTCATGCGCTTTGTCGTGCACGGCTTGCCGCTTAGCGGTGCTAATGTGTTCGAGCTTATGGATGAGGGTGTTGCCCCGGAGGACGAACTTGATCTCTTTGGGGAAGGCCGCTTCCAGAGTGAGATTGGGGTCGAGAGCGTGAGGGGAAAGCGCGGAGAAAGCAGCCTGGAGGGTAGGGAGAGGATTGAAGGGAAGCGATGGCTGTTCCTGCTGAATGGGCTGCTGGACAGGCTCTTGGACCGCCTGCAGGTCCAGATCAGTTCAACTCGACATCATCTGCCTCGACCCCCCATGCCTGAGTGGAGCTCCCAGCTGGCCGGCTAAGCTCTTATCTTGTACCATGGCCTGCTCTCTCGGACGCGCAGATGACAGTCCAGGAGTCTGCGGCTGCTGAGCAATGACGCCCATGCCACTGGCCATTGATTGCAAAACTCGCACCGTACCTGGACCAAGCGTTGCGGCAGACGAGTTGATGATCGCTAGTGGACGCAGCTGCTGCTCGGTAGGATTAATCGACAGCCCAGACATCAAGGGCTCAGGCGGCAGATCCGACGGGGTGAGTCCCAACATCACTGCAGTCTGCGGTGACAGGCCGGCTGCCGAGCTGGAAATATGGGCTGTACTGGGACGACCGTCTTGTTCTGCTTGCGGAGCAGGGTTAACGGCTGGATCTGCCGCAGAAGGATCACGGAACACGGATGATGCGAGTGGATTGAGACGTGGTGGGAGATCGGCGCCAGGTCGTGTATCTTCCGGCTCAGTTGGAAGATCGCTGGCGTCTTGCACAGTGATGTCGTTCTGCTGAGGGTGGTTATTGGTGGGTGCTCGCATGATAGCAGCGGGCGCAGGTATAGACGGCAGCATGGAAGATCCTGCAGTCGATGGACTGGAAACAGCTGGCCTCCCAGGCTGAGTGGTAGAGAATGTTGCCATCTTGGAGCCTGTGCATGCGTACTTTTGCTTGGGCTTGGGCGCCATAGATCGCGAGTCGCTTGAATGAAGACGCTTACTGCCTTGGTGGTCTGGTTGGCAGGTAGGCGCACATGTGTAGGAAACCAGTCGTGGGAAACAAAGCATGGTGGAATTGTGAATGCATGTCTGACAGCGAGATGTAGTCCTTTGGGGAAAGGCGCGGAAAGCAGAAGACACTGCGAGAAAGACCTACCACCGCCAGCTTGAGCTGGTGGAAGTCAGGCTGTGCGGATTAGGATCAGGGCGGTGATGAGAACAGGTAAATTATCGAGAATAGGCTACCCTTGCCGGTGACCGTCTTACTCGAGCATTGGTCTATCAAGCTGAGCAATCCGCACTCTGCCGTGCGCGGAGCTACTCAATGGCCCGGCGCCATACTATCCAGGCTCGATCTGCCAGACGAGCCATTGTGCATTCTAGCGTGTTCTCCACGAAGAGGGGCTTCTCGTAGCGTTCGCGAGTCTCTACCCTGCTATGAATCGCGCACACCCTGAAGTCAGTGTAGTTGGAAGATCATTCCAGCGCATACGTGGTCCTGGGCCGATGCAGTCTCCAATCAGCTCCTCGTCGAAGCCATGCCTTGCCTCGGGTGGCTCGCGTAGTGGCTGGATAGCAGAAGAACAGCATAGGCTGGAGATCTTTGCACCGATCAACTCCTTAGGCTGTGAGTGCCAGGTAGGTGACATTTCTCAATCGAAGTTGGCGAAAGATGCCGATGCCCAACGGGTTAGGATTTGAGTATGCAACACGCCAAAGCCGAAGTCAAACAACTGCATGCTTTCGCTCTTCGAATACTGAAGCGCGACGCTCAGGGGGTAAGGCCTAGGTACAGGAGACGCCAAATCCGCAAAGGTGCAGGTGCATGCTTCGCTGTTCAACACGGGAGCGTGAATCGCTGGGGTCTCGTACGTAGACGGCAGGCCACGCGCGGGTAGACCCTACAACATTGGAGGCACTGCAGATGCTAGCAAACCGACCATGGTCATAGTCGCGCTTGTACCCAAAACATGGTCATGTAGGAGGTATATGGACGTTTGATTGCAGATATGCTATTTTACGTTCTCATATTTGAGGTGCACTGGAGTTGTGCGTGCAAACTCACGCCTACGCAAGACTCCACTCATTGTGCAAGTCGTCCAGACTGGCAAACTGGCCCCGAGATCAACCCTTCGTCGGCTAACTTGTCGACAGTGTAGAGTCGGTTCGACACTACTGTCCGTGATCGAGCACAAGCACTGCTTGATGTCCCTAGCCGTGCCGTCTTTCGAGACTCTCGACCTGCGCTTCCGCTCTCGCGCTTCCCCCATGGAGCCATCGGAGGACATGTTCCCTGCCGCCACGAGCTCATTTTGTCGAAGCACTCGTCAGTCTGGCCTTGCAAGGCAGCGTGCAGCAGGAAGCATGCGATCGTCAGCAGGGGTGCTCTCTTCGCGTCTTCAGGACAAGCCTGGGCACACAGGGTATCTCACGCTCGCAAGCGGAGGTGCTGCCCACGGGGCTTCCGCAGTGCACGCTTATTCGTCTTGTATGGCCTGCGCCTCGAGATGTACACAAGAAATGTGGGAAGGCTAGGTCTCTCTTTGCGTCATGTCTCTTCGTTGGAAATATAGGAGAGAGCAGGACCGCGCATCATGTCGACCGGTGGTCATTTCTCTCAGTCATTTTGTTACAAGGGATCATTTCCATGCGTTCCACCGCCTCACATGACCTGAAAATGGGTCTTCCATCGGACGGAGATATTGCAAGCGGAAATATGCTTCATGGTTATTATGAACCGGATACAGCCCTTGACGAGACACCATTTGAGCCTCGCCGGAGTTTGATCAATACTGAAGATACCGTCATACCCGCGCATCTTTTGGAAACTATCAGGGAAAAGAACGAGTGGTCGCCAGCGCCAGCAAATCCCCAGCGGCAGCATGCTCGAACGCGATCTTCCCAAGGAAGCTTCGACATTGTGCGCATTACGTATGGGCAAAGAGTCCGAGAGGAGCGCCGCATCGAGCGTAGGAACTCGGTGAACATTGCAGCGCTGGGCCGTGCTGCAAGAGCAGAGACTTTTGCCGTCCCTGGCGCAGGACTACCACGCTGGCCCCGTACTAGCCTGCCCAACAACAGTCTTGGACGACTGTCTCCGATTCAGACCTCTGCCATTACTGCACTGCCTCCTATCGTCTCCCGGAACAGCATTGGCGCGTTGGGAGTATTGCGGAGCAATGCACCCACGGGGGTGACTGACTTTGCAAGCTCAGATCCATTCCCAGAGATACTGGAGGAAAGCACAACGCTCTTTACCCGACTAAGTAGCTACGATCTCCGCGGCCAGGCGAGACCACAGGTCACGAGTAGACAGTCGGGGGACTCTCATGTCGGTCCGACCTCAAACGACTTCGTTCGAGACAATACTGTGCGGGCTGGCAAATTCAGCGAGTAGCATGCTACCGGACGACTATCTCGCAGTGACACACCATTTATAACGCAGTATCAAACTCTACTTGTGGCCGCTGCAGCCTACGCGAACCCGCGAAAGAGCTCATGGCCCATCAGAGTAGGCTTTGTCGCAGAGCAACACACTCATTCCTTACGTCATCCCCCTTACTCCATGTCCTTCGTCTAGCAGTCGCTACTTGACTGTCAAGACTCCATGCTCATGAATACCCCCAGCGCACAACCGCCGACTTCCCTGTGTACTCCCTGGCCATCTCCTCATCGAACTCATGCACCATCTCAAGATGCTCGCGCAGCAACTGTCCCGTCGCGAAGATGTAGTGACCTTCCAGCTTGTCGCATTCTGGAGCCGTGCACATGAGACCAACTAGACTGCCGGGCTCGTTGAGTTTCGGCTTGGGGGCGACAACGGCGACGGGAGCCTCTTGCGTGACGGACTGAGACTGCTCGGTCTTCGGAGCAGGTTTGCGAAGGTGTGGCGGCAGCGAGGAGTAGGAGAACGCGTCGAAGGCGCGGATTGGGAACCTGATCATCTCTGGCTTCTCGGTCACAGCCTCGCTGGCTGGTGGTGATGGTGGGCTTGTATTCTCGGGTCCCTCTGCGGGGACCCTGAACAAGACGCGAAGGTAGTGCTCCAGCGGTGCGATGAGATATGCAAGTAATCCTTCGTCCTTCTCCCCCCAGACATTTTCGTGATGCTTCTGCACAAAGGCGAGGGCAATCTGCGGAGCGTGCTCGTCCATGTCATGTGCGTTCTGTACGTCCCAATCGATATCGACAGCCTGGAAGTGTCTCTTGCACCAAGTTGTTATCATCAGCTTGAATGTACTAGGTGCATGGTGTCCCGCAATTTTGGCGTGCGGAAATGCGCACAAGGCATGGAAAGCTTCGTTGAGAACCTCATGCGGGTTGCGCCCTTGCAATAGCTTGTTTGTGGTGGAGTCGCGAACAGCCTCGTCTGTCTCCGATCTGCCTGAAGACGGCAGCGGGTTGCGAAGGACATCTATGAGCTTCTGATCGTAGCCCAGATCAGAGCCAGAGCGCGACTTGGAGTGTGTGAAGAGAGCCTCAAGGTACTTCTCAAGGTCTCCTACCACTGGATCGAGCTCACCCGCAGCTGCAGTGCCTGGCCAGAGTTTGGCACCAAATTCCTCAACGATATAGAACGCAATGCCCGGGATTTGTCCCTCCAGATCGGAGGTGTCGCGCTTGATTGCAAGGTCGACATGGTACTTGCCATTGATGAACTCGGTGATGAAGTAGCGGAATGCAGCTGCGGCATTGCGAGGATGTCCGTCGAAGGCAAGGACTGGTAGCCAGGAGAACGCATTGGCAAGGTGCACGACAGGAGTCACATGGGGGTCGTGGATTGGCCTGAAACTGGGCGTTGACTCCGTGTCGACTGCCCACGACTCCTGCATGGGTGCCTCGGCCGCCGTATCTTCGCTCGTCATTCTGCCGACGCTATCTGGTGCGGCGGCCTGGGCGTCCCAAGATCCTGGCATAGTCGAGGCATTGGAGATATCGGGAGTGGTAGAAGCAACGGCAGTGTCGGACATGCTGGCCGTAGCAGACAAGATGGGCCTGGTAGTAAGACGGGGGGTACCTGGGTCGGGTAATAGCACTTGCACGGCCGAGGCGGACTTGGAGCGCTTGCCGCTTGATGCCTCCTCGCCGTCTTTGATAGCCATGTCGAAGAGGTCATCGCCATGTGGAAGCACAGTAGGCGCCATAGCGTCGTCCTTCACAGTCTTGTCCGCACTGCCTGCAGCGTCGGTAACCTTCGTCTTCGCCACCATAACGTAGTCGTCTGCATCAGCGTCCGCAAGCTGAGCGACCGTGTGGGTCTTGACGGGGTGGGGCTGGTCGATGGCCATCTTGTCTGTAGTGTTTGCTAGTTGATGTGTTGAGTGTCAAAGAGAATCTGAGATCTTTGTGGGAAATAGAGCACAACGAGAAATCATAGTTCTCAGCGCATACGGTCAATGCAGGCTGGGCGGGCGTGCCTGCTTCGACATCGCACAACGCGAAACGCGGTGCTGGAGCCTGACCTTAGTGTCGGGCATTGTCGCGACTTTACCTGGCCTGCGTCGATAGTTGATTGCCCATATGGACGATTCATAATCTCCTGCTTATGGATCAACGGTAGGAGGGTGTGCTATTCAAAGAGAAGTAGGCCAAAGGAGTGATCAACATTCGAGACCGCGCTTCCGGTCTAGCATCTCTAGCGGGTGGCAGTACATCGCAGAGTCGTGTTGTCACGAGCTTGAGACTTCAATTGGTACGGAACGGCAATACTCACAGATAGCTGATTACAGCATCAGAAACCCCAGACATCCGGCTTCACCTGGTCCTCCTTGCCCTCCTCAAGACCATGCTCACGCATCGTCGACTTTGCCCGATTGACCACACTGGTCATGAAGTCACCACCGAACAATGCCCTGAATCCAGTTCCAGCCATTTTCCTGACGAGAGGTTAGTATTTTCATCTTACGAGCGAGGTAGGAATTCGCCTTACGTTGGATCAGGATACAACCAAGGAATATCCTTGCACCCCTCGAACTTCCGCATCTCATCTAGCTCACTCCTCGAAAAGCCAGCCCCGACAATAATCGCCCTGGGAGCTTGAGACTTCTCCGAGTGGCAATTGCTGCCTAAGCCTGACGATGGCTTGATCGACTGGCCCTTGAGAAGCGCTGGGAGCTCGTGAGAGACGGCGCCAATAGAGGTGAAGACGTGGGTGACTGAACATGGGTCAGCTGCGTAGGACAGGAATTGGTGCAGGGACGGGGCATACCATGGAACTCATCGTTCATAGCGTCGGTGAAGCGGCTTGCCATGTTCGGGTTCTTGCCACAGAGAGCGACTGGGATGGGAGCCATTTTGGTGATGTTGGCAGAGGCTGATGCTATAGATCTCAGGGCAGCTGTCATGAGCAGAAGATTGGGCAGGAGCATGAGCGGTCAATAAAACAAAGAAGATCGATCAACGTCGTAATGCCCACTTAGAGAGTCGACGATGGTAGGAATGTGTATACCGCAGCTCAAGCAACATATCTTGATAGGAAATATCCAGTCAAGAGCTGCCTTTGTTCGCCGTTCACGGCGTCATCAAATCGGACGTCCGCCGGCGTCTGTATTGCACCGACCGGGCTCACAGCGCGACAGGCAGACTCGAAATGGTCTCAGAGCGATCGAAGACTACCGCAAAGCCCCGTAGGTCGCTCCTGCAGCTCCAAGATCAACGATCTCGTTCCGGTGGAAGGAAGGAGCGGTACGAGCGAGCGATGTGTGAATGTCTTTGAATTAGCGACACTTGGCCCGTGCACAAACGTGTGACCTCCCAATTCGTGAGTCTCTGCACACTCGCCATCCTTCACGCATCGCCGTGGACTAGAGCATCGTGCTGGTGATCTAGTAAGCGCCCATACGAAACGACTGTGAAGACGTACATTGGCAACATCTGAAGGCCGTTGTCGCGATGGCACTGTGATTGTCACACGAATGCCTGGAAGACCCGGTCCAGCCTCATCGACCTCAGCCCAATCTGCGACATTGCAACGACGATGTGTATGAAGATGCGCGGCAACGAAAGATCGTAGAAAGCCGCGAAAAAAGTCACAGGATCATCAAGCCCAGGGGTTGTTGCTCAGCGCAATACCTGGAACCACAACTTGAGAACTCCACAAGCAATCAGGCGCCCGAAGCGTGCATAATGCAATTCATAGGTCACTGGGACAGGGTGCCCGCTGGCATCCGCATGATTGATTGTGTATGCATACACGATATGAAGATCGCTGGAAGGAGGGTTGCAGGATCACAGCCAGCGCGAATGACTGGATGCACGACATTTCATCAGCGAAACTCGTGCAAGGTATACCACACGGTGGGAAACCGCTCGAGGGCCATCATGACGGAGTTTACACTGGGGATGAGTCGCGGGAGCACCATCGGTGTCAACGGCGGTCCTCGACCACGTTACATTTGCCGGGCACGATCTTTGCACGCTAAATCCTACAGGAATTTACGGACGGAGATACTTGTAAGGTTGCCGGACGTGGGAATGTTCGTGATACCAATCTTTGCCTTGTGACGTGCCTGCACCCTAGCTAAGGGAGTTGACCTTCCTCTACCTCCTTTGTTCCGAGTTCTTGCGGCGAGCAGGATTTCTACTGACCGTGCGTAGCCCAATGAGAGTATCAAGATGTCGCTGGATCGTATTGCAGCGGTTGGGCTGCATGCACGCGCACGCTTGCAGCCATGTAGCGCCCTAGCATCGAAGCTGTGTGCGCGACCTGGACTAGTAAGATGCGATTGTGCGACTGCAGAGACTGGACTGGCTGCCAACTACCTAATGTGACGTTGAGACTTACGCTCATCTCTGAGTTGGCATATACAGCTGTTTGGAACAACTAGCATGACATTCGCCTCTCAGATGTGGTACACCACGAGATCGCCAATTTCAAGCGATGACCAGGACGAGATGCTCACACGGCCAGGCCATCGAATCCCGTGCTGATCAAGAAACTTGGAAGCTTCAAGCATGCCGGGCGGGGCACACGCATGATGTACCTGCCGAACGCAATATCTGGCCATCAGGCAGCAGCCAGCGTCTACAGCCCACAAGGCCTGCACACACGTACGCGATAGGTTGTGCTGTCAAGAAGGACGACAAGGTGATCGAGAGCCGCGTGTGGAGTCAATCCACGATGTTGTCAGCATCAGACTTCTACCTGTCACCGAGGGATTGCGACGATGCTTCGGCTCTCGGCGGGCGCAAATTGCGCCACGTTCCAATAACGCCAAGAACGGTGAGCAATCTTCTGCACCACAACCACGGGAGTTATATGAAGATAGAGAGGCAGAGATTGTACAGCTCCATTCGCTCATCCTCCTCAGCATCACTGGAAAACAGCCAGGTAAGAGTGTCTTCACTTCAACGCGTAGTCGCAAGGGTGATGTGCCTTCCGCGTCTGCACGGACCCTGCGTCTTTCCAAGCTCTCCATTTCCCTCCGCTCCAAACTCTTTCTCTTCTTCCACCACACCAACTTCATCACCTCGACATTACTCACCCGGCTACAACCACCCTCAAGCGCGTCGCGCCGTCAGTAGCACCTGCCTGCTACCATTGCTCCCCGCCGACATCACTGCTACAGTGCACTACGCGTTGGGACCGGCGCACGTCACGTCACTCACAGACGACACACGATACCCACGAACGCGCCCTCTACCGTAGAACACCACCGCCATGTCTGACACGGCTCCTCACACCGACCCGGTTGAGGCGCCAGAGGTAGGCAGTGCTGTCGACGCGCTCACTCTCGTCGGCGATACTGACTCAATGGGATTAGACTGCTGCAGCACCTGCCACAGCCGAGACTACCCTGACTGAGGGCGAGGCGCCTATCACCAAGCAAGATGAAGAGATAGCCGGCAAGCAGGCCACCACAGCAGTCACCGCGCCTGACGGTGAGCAAACGACTGAGGCGGCTGTGGGCCCTGGTGACGCTGCCACCGACGACGCGCCTACTACAAATGGCAATAGCAAGGACAAGAAGAGGAAATCGACAGGCGGCGTGCCAGAACACAAGGTGAAGAAGCTGAACAGGAAGAAGTCAATGCCCACACTCAACCTCGACTGCAAGCCCGGAGACTACTACTGGGCCAGGCTGAAGGGCTACCCGCCTTGGCCATCCATCATTTGCAGCGAGGACATGATCCCTGAGCCCTTGCTCGCCTCGCGTCCCGTCAGTGCTGCGCGTCCAGATGGCAGCATCCGCGACGACTTCAAGGAGGGTGGCAAGAACGTCAAGGAGCGTACTTGGCCCATCATGTTCCTTGCCACAAACGAGTTGTTAGTATCTTCGTTACCTTTCACACTCCGAAAACGGTACTGACCAAACAGCGTCTGGCTCATCAACTCCTCCCTCAAGCCACTCGATCCCGAAGAGTGCCACACCAAGCCACAAGGCAAGATGACCAAGGCTCTCACAGAAGCCTACCGCATCGCCACCGAGAAGCACGAGCTTGACTACTTCAAGAAGATCCTCCGCGACTTCGACGAAGAGACTGCCAGAATTGCCGCAGAGTACGCGCAGAAGGAGGAAGAGGCCGCTGCGCGCGCTGCTGAGAAAGCGGAGAAGGAGGGCGAAGAGAATGTGGAGGCTGAGGGCAAGGAGAAGAAGAAGAAGGCGTCGCGCAAGAGCAAGGGCGGAGATGATGAGGATGTTGAGATGGAGGATGCGGATGTGACGAAGTCGACGAAGAAGCGCAAGAAGGATGCTGAGAGTGACGGTGAGGGGAAGGTAAGCATGAATTGCAGCGGTTTTGATTGACTGCACAGAACTGATACAGCGCAGGCTAAGAAGACTCCCAAAGTCACAAAGATCAACGCGCCAAAGACGCCCAATGGCGAAGCTGCCTCTACGAAGAAGGCTTCCACCGCAAAGCCGAAAAAGAAGGTCACAGCTCCCAAAGAAGAAGAAGCCGTCGAGGAGAAGAAGGAGCTCACCGAGTCTGAGCGGCTTGAGCAGCGCGAGAAAGCCATCCTCTACCTCCGCCACAGACTCCAGAAGGGCTTTCTCGCACGCGACGCTGCACCAAAGGAAGAAGAGATGTCCGGCATGGCCGACTTCTTCAGCCAGCTGGAAAAGTACGATAACCTGGAGCCTTCGATCATTCGCACCACGAAGATTCATAAGGTTTTGAAGGCTGTTGTGAAGCTTACGTTCATTCCCAAGGAGGAGGACTATAACTTCAAAACTCGCAGCGCGCAGCTGCTTGAGACATGGAACAAGCGCATGGAGGCTGATGGCGGAGAGAGCGGTGGGAAGGCTGCTGCTGCTGCTGCTGCTGCTGAGGAGAAGGCGCCGGCTACGAATGGTGATTCTACGGCTGCTGCTGCTGCTACCGAGGAGTCGAAGGAGAGCGAGGAGAAAATCGTGGAGATGGCTGAGACTGCTGCTGATGAGGTCGAGAAGAAGGTCGAGGAGGCTGCTACGGAGGAGCCAAAGACTGCTGAGCCCGCTGCTGTTCCCGAAGCCACGGCTGAGAAGGGCGATGGTGGAGATAAGGTTCTTGATGCGGTTGTGGATGGGGATGCTAAGATGACTGAGGCGCCGGCTAGGACTGCCACTGAGGCGTGATGGAGCTGAGCCGTGATGGAGCTGAGCCGGAGGTGGGGGTTGATTGCGCGAAGCAGCTTATGGTCGATGTCTACAATCTTCGCGGCGCGTAGCTGCCATTGTGGCTTCGAAGAAGCGCTGCCAGGATGCCTCTTAACAGATGGCGGCAATGGGGCGAGCATGAGAGCAAGCTTGATTGGGACGAGGCGAGAGTTGCTTGTACACTAGCAGACGGCGTTCATGAGGCCGAAAAGATGCTTGAGTAACAACTATGGCCAAACATTTCCTCACGCTTGACTTGCAACGGATCGTGCTCCATTTCTCGCAGCCCCATCTTCCTTGTGCTCCCGTGGTATCTACATGGTGCTGATCGATAATACAGCTGTGCTTGGCCGACGACGGAAGCTCCACACTCTGGCGTCATCCTTCGATGCCATCATGCCATACCACAACAACAGGCAATTGTAGATGCTGCGCACGTTGCGCCAGTGATAGCGGATAAGTAAAGCTCTTTCATCTCTCTATCTACCATACCAACGCCATACCCCATTCATCCTCTATCACCTCTAACTCGCCTTTGGCCCTTTCAACTACAGCCTAGCAAGCAAACAGCAGCTACAATCACCGCGACCATGGGCGGCGGACCAGCAAAAGAGCACCTCCTCATCGCAGCGCCGCAAGCAATCCCCGAGGGAATAGTCGCCCGCCTCCAAAAGAAGTTCCCCGACATGGACGTAACCTCCATCCAAGTCAACTCCACATCCCCCAAACTAGTCGACGTACCAGCGTCCACCTTCGCAAAGGTAACAATACTCGTAACCTTCAACGTCCTGCCCCCGGATCCCTCAAAAGACGCCCCGAATCTCGACTGGCTCCACCTCTTCAGCGCAGGCAGCAACCACATCCAACACCACCCGCTCTACATCTCTTCAGATGTCACCATTACGACAAGCTCTGGCATTCATGGCCCACAGATCGCAGAATGGGCCGTCATGACCGCCCTGGTGCAAAGTCACAAGTACAAGCAACTCTACGAACTGCAGAAAGAGCACCGCTGGGGGAAGACAGGCGCAGGGGATGACTACCATAATGTGCGCGACTGGGTAGGTCGACGGATCGGCGTGCTAGGGTATGGCAGTATAGGACGGCAAGTCGGACGCGTGGCGAAGGCGCTGGGAATGGATGTTATAGCTTACACGGCTACACCCAAGAATACGCCAGAGAAGCGGCGGGATCCGGGGTTCATTGTGCCTGACACTGGGGATAAGGAGGGCGAGGTGCCGAGTGAGTGGTATAGTGGGCTGGATAAGGGGAATCTGCATGAGTTCTTGCGGCAGGATATCGATTGGCTGTTGGTTTCCGTACCTTTGACGAAGGAGACGACGCATTTTTTGGGGAAGAAGGAGTTTGAGATTTTAAGCCAGGGCGGGAAGAAACCGGCGTTCGTGACGAATATTGCGAGGGGGGCGATTATTGATCAGCTGGCGCTGATTGAGGCGTTGAAAAATGGGACACTGGCGGGGGCGGCGCTGGATGTGACGGATCCGGAGCCGTTGCCTGAGGATAGCGAATTGTGGGATTTGGAGAATGTGATTGTGACGCCGCATGTGAGTGGTGTTGGGCAGGCGTATCTCGAACGGGCGTTTCAGGTGCTGGAGGTGAATTTGGAGAGGAGGCAGAAAGGGGAGCGGTTGATAAACGTCGTTAGGAGGGAGCGGGGGTACTGAGCTTGAGCAGTATGTCCATATATACAGGAAGTCACCATACTTCACGCTCACTGCGGCTCCTCATCCTTGTGCTTCTCCTGCAACCCCTTAACATCAATCCCACAAACCTCAGCTCTCGCAACGATGGCCTTCGCCTTGCCAACTACAGGCACATCGATCATCTTCCCATCCAACGTCCACGCCCCTCGCCCCTGCGCATCAGCTTTCTGATCACATAGTACAACTCTCACAGCCCACTCGACCTCCTGCTCCGAAGGCGAGTACACATTCTGCACAATCTCCACTTGATCGGGATGAATACACTGCTTGCCATTGAATCCGAATCGCTTGCCGTTCTCGCTCTCCTTCTGCAGGAACTGCTTTCCCTCTTCGCCACGGAAGGTCGTGGAGACGAGATCCAATGCTGAAGGGATGTTGAAGGCGCGTGCGGCTGTGACGATCGCGCTGCGGGCGTACATGAACTCGTGGAGATCCGGCGTTCGCGTGATGGATAGATCGAGTGCGAAGTCCTCGGCCGCGAACGTGAGACCAGATAAGTACGGACTCGCAGCGCAAATCTCATGCAAATTCATGACAGACCTCGCAGACTCAACCAGCGCCACAATTTTCACCGGATTCTTCGAATTCGCTGCATGCCTCTCCGGTAATTTCTGCCTCAACACATCCGTCACAAAATGCAGATCGCTCGCCGAATCTACTTTCGGCACTACCAGACAATCTAAGTGCTTGCCCTTCAGCACTTCCGTCAAGTCGTCTAGGGCGAAGCCAGAGCCAACGCTGTTGATTCGTACAGCCTGCTCACGGATCCCAGGCACGCGGTCGCGGTTCAGAATCGAGAGGATGTTGGAGCGGCCCTCGGGTTTCTTGGAGGGCGTGACGCTGTCTTCGAGGTCGTAGGCTATGCTGTCTATGCTGGGGAGGGAGCGGGACTTTTCGAGGAAACGCATGGAGGAGCCGGGGACTGGGTTGTTGTTAGCTTTGGATCATGGAGATTCCAAAGAAGCTGATCGAGGTCAAGGATCTCGCTAGGATAGTAATTGTCTCCGATCGGATGTGCAGTCTTGATACTTACCATAGAGCTGTGCTCTCCGCACGACCTGAGCTGCTGTAAACATGCTAGCGATTCGAAGATCAAGCTCAGGACACGATGCTCTGTACCACGCCGCCTGAATGTTACAGCTACTCCGTGGATCTCAGTCCGCGGCGGCGAGGGAAAGATTTGCGGATTACATTTTGGCCAATGTAATATGAACGAGATCTCGACACTAGGATCGGGAATAAGCCTCACGACCAGGATCTCCACTGGCCCCAGCCGAACCTGGGGTATGTTTACTTAGGCGAGGCGCTAGGAAAGATGCCCTGAGCGCCTCCAGCTCAACAAATTGGTCGAGGGTGGTGAACGGCGCAACGAAATGGTACGAAAGTGAGCCACGATGGTGAATGAGAGATCCGGTGTTGTGATCGAGATTCGCAAAACTGTAACCTTCGCCAATTTGTACCATTACCGAGCGCTACCGACTACCTTTTCCAAGCAATATTCCCACTGCAACCCGCTGTAGTCAACGCTCAAAACTATGTCCACAGGCCTCGTACACCTCAAACAGCCCACTCGTCTCCTTGTAGTGCTGTCAGTGCGCTTGTCTACAACAGGAACGCGAAGCCGCCGAAGAACGCAGCGCCCAGGGCAAGGAACCCAGCGCTCTGTCCAAACTGCAAAGCAACCACCCTCGTCCCAGCGGAAGAAGCACCCGTAGCACTGGCCGATGCAGCAGCAGCACCGCCACCACTAGGCTGACTAGCACTCGCGCCCGCGAACCCACTGTAGACCGTCTCACCCCCCGTAACACTCGCCGCCGCCCCAGTCGAGCTTCCACTCATCGTCGAGCTCATGGTGCTCGTCAACGTGCTAGTATTCGCTCTTATCGGGCTCTGCGCACCACAGGGATGGTTCTGCCGACACGCAGCAACGCAGGTATTATCCGTGCCGCAGTTGGAGGAGCACTGGTTTCCCCACTCCTGGCAGATGAAGAAGGGGAGTGTTTGCGTGTACTCGGTTATGTTGGGCGAGGTGCCGTCGGAGCAGACGCAGGAGTAGGTTAGGGATTGGGCGTCGCAGGTGTTGGAGGTGATTGTTAAGGAGCCGGTGACTTGGGAGCAGATGAGCTGGAGGGTGTGGTGTTAGTGGATGTATTGAGTTTTCGCAGGAGGGTGATAGGACATACAGGACATTGTGCGACCTCATTGCCACACCAGTTGTTGCGGAGAGTGATGTTCACGGAGGTGGGGTCGATTTGGTATTGCTGCTGGGCGGTTGCGAGGGTGGTGAAGAGGGTGGCGCCGAGCGTGATCGCGGTGAAGGTCTTCATGGTGGCGGCTAAGATGGTGGTGTACGAAAACAATCGAATGCTTCGTAGTCTGGGGCGGTATTATAATATGCTGGAGGCGGCTATTCGGTCAGCGAAGATCTTCCGTATGCATTTGCCTTCAACCACTTACAATGCGTCGAATGCAAATCCGATGGAAGTCAAGTGCTGTACAAGATGGATGGAGGAAAGGAAGCAGCAATAAACAGTTCGCAGAAGTCGTAAACGGGCGTCTACCTACATGAGACACAGGCCAGGCATGGGCCCACGGGGTTTATGAACAGATTCATCCGTGTTCTGGTGCTAGCCCCCGAATCTATCTCTCCAGCCGTTGAAGCTATGACCTGAAATGTGTAGCAAACGAGCTCGTCGATCCACTTCAGCCACCGCATTGCCGTCAGACGCGAATCGTGCTCCCGTACTGTATCTGCACGAGTATCATGCTGTGCAGTAGCTCTCGCCCGATCTGCGCGAAGGGCCCGAGCTGCCCGATGAAGACGCTTTTGAAGAAATGTAGCTGCTTGAGGGCGTTCGGGAGTGGAGTGTCGAGAGAACGGACCCCTGCGCGGCGCTGATCCTGGCAACCCTGAATAGATCGCGCCTGCATGCATGTGAGATATCCGAGACCCACTTTGACCAACGATGGTTGCTGTGGACGCTGTCAGGTGGAAAGATTGTTGTATTCCTATAGTGTGATGGGCAATACGTATCTCGAAAGCGTCCTGCCAGATCATTGCGGATGTTCAAGTAAATGTAGGGTGTGTGAGTAGGTATATCCACATTGCCGGTCGTTCCTGCCTTCAGCCGAAAAAGCGTGGGACGATTTTAGTAGTGACCTGCACTGTACATGCAAGCCATAACCACATCCCGCCTCACCACCAGCTTGCCACCGCCCAACCCCTCGCCACCGCGCAGACGCGTCTCCATCTACTA
The DNA here is from genome assembly GCA_002077065.1 of Cryoendolithus antarcticus. NCBI lineage: Eukaryota > Fungi > Ascomycota > Dothideomycetes > Cladosporiales > Cladosporiaceae > Cryoendolithus > Cryoendolithus antarcticus. Next base: position 79,747 of record NAJO01000040.1, on the reverse strand, counting down.
CTATCAGCAAAGGTCTAGCGCAGTACAGTTGTACATCGGACAGACACATCTTGCATATTATCCCGTAGGACTATCCGCATCGAGCCGCATGGGGTCATCCCCGCCCCCTCAGGACCGACAGCCAGACACCAGGATTGGCAGCATTCGACTAGACGCGAATGATGAGCATACCTCATCGGCACCACCTAGTCCGAGTAGTGACTTGCACACATCACCACGTGCAAGCTCCGACTCCTCTCCTCCCTTCTGGCTGACGCGGCACGATCGCTCCATAAGCACGGTCTCGTACCAGTCCATCGTCGAGACTCGGCCCGCACCCATATCACTCGAAGACCACTCGTCCGCCTCACACGAGCAGAGTCTTGGCTGCTGGGCTAGGTCGGTGACGGTAGATGAGTATGTGATTGTCTCTGGACCCACGGGAATTGGAGCGTATCTGGTGTGGAATTGTAGTGTGGCTACGCTCAAAGGAGGCGTGATGAGTATCAGGAAGAGGTATGTTGTTGCCGTGACTAGTCATCCTGTACAGGTAGCTTCGAGAAGGATGCTTACTTCATGATAGATACTCGGAGTTCGATAGACTGCGCACCAACCTCATCAAGGCATTCCCATATTCTGAGGCTAGCATACCACCGCTCCCTCGCAAAAGCGTTGTTTCCCGCTTCCGGCCTGAGTTCCTTGAGCATCGCAAGAATGGACTGAATCACTTCATGAAGTACGTACTCGCCTTACTGCCCCGATCCAAGATCTGTGCTGACTACGAACAGTTGTATCCTGCTCAACCCAGAGTTCGCCGCCTCACCCATACTGAAGGACTTCATCTTCTCCTGAACGATCAATGTTTCCACGCCTGGCGATGTTGCCGCTCACAACCTTTCCTGGTGGGGTACGATGTTTCGAGTACAGGTGCTCAGGCTGGGACTCGGCTGACCTGCGCCAGAGTCCTTTACTTATCAGCAACGTTCCCTGCCTTGGGTCGAAGCTCCCCATTCACATCACGCATCACCCTAGGTCTCCAGTGACTCTACATGCGGCATCTTCGTAAGGAGCTGTGTCACTACGAGCGCCTCGTGCAGCGGACCGCTACCGACCTGCGCCCAGATGTCAGAAGGCTAGTCGAGAGCGGCCGCCCACACATGCCAGAGACATAGCCTTTCAAGCCCTTCGGCCGAAAATAAAGTCAAGCGCGAAAAGCTCCCATTTGACAGGACAGAGCCGTACCTCCTCCACGACGACACGCTCGACGGTGAGGCCAGCCGCTTCGGTCACGATCAGGTCAACCCCGTCGGGCGCAGCGAGCACGCTCAGAAACACCGCAGCAAACGACGGGATGCATGTTGACGTTCAGCCATTGCACAAGAACTACTTCCTCCGTTTCTATACGACGGAGGACTTATACCATCAAGGTTCGAAGACAAAGCGCAGGACTCTCGGGCTTCCAAATACTCGTTTGCATTTCCTGGAGAAGTCGGACTTGGAGCAGTACCGCCAGCCACGTGATTCGGCGATTTGTTATACGCACAACGCTCTCCTGCGCAGCTCTCCGGCCGAAAACGTGATGAAAGGCGTAGAAATATCCCATTTGACAGGTCCTGACGCCCCTGGAGGTCGCCAGGACAATGAGATGAAACGATGCAACGAGCGAGTATCGAGGTTGGCTACGGTCATCTGACGTTCGATCTCGCCAAACAGGTCGTTGACAAGATCACCGCGACGAAAGATAGTGACACAATATGCATCGTACCAAGGTGTTCAATTGGGGCGAAGGCAATACCCTCACCTATCTCGTCGAGGCTGTCTTAAAGATGATGAGCGATACTGGTGGAGAGGCAGCTTGGAGAGCGAAGTCCGAAGCCGAGATCAAGGCTATGCTTCTCGCCCAGTTCGACGAATGCCCAATGATCATCACTCAGCTCACGATCCGCCACGCAAACAACTCTATCGCCCTCGAGAAGATCTGGCGCTTCACCGACGCCAACATGATCGAATACCAGACTCTTATCCGTAAGAAGGGGATCTTGCTCGCGCACGGCGCATGGAGCGAGTGCCTCCGCCAGGGCGGTGGACTCAAGGCGGACAGAGAGGAGCTGCAAAAGCACTACCACAAGCACATGCGCGATCCCAGTCTTCTACCAGATATCAGCATGATGAGCGACGTGAACCTGATCCCTACACACAGCTTGCGCATGTCTCGCGCCGACAATATCGAAGACTTCGTCGCCGAGTACAAGGACGAAATGCTTTTCATTGAGGGGATGGAGCAGTTGGCGATTGATCAAGAGCAGCCTCACGGATACTTCAGCAATATCGTGGCTTCACATGCTAGCACATGAGGCTCCTACAGGTTTGCATATGCTAGTATATACCATCACATGTGATGAAGGACATAGACTACACTAGAATTGCTTGTGCTTGTCACAACGTAGAAACACTTTGGCTCGGTGCCGAGCCAGCGCGGCCAGTTATATGATATTCTGCTGAGCGTTTCTGTTACCGCCGTGTCCGCAAGATTGTACGCTGGTTTGCACTCAGACGAGATGTGGTTATTGCGTCGCGTGGTCGGGTTGTCGCTGGGTTATGGCGACACGGGAGGCGCATTAACAGAAAAGAACGCAATCTATGTTCTTGATAGAAAATACAGTGACCCAATAAATATCCTGGCGAGGCAGATCGTCGTTCGTCTATCAGTACTATGTGTGATTATGTTACCAGAAGTGTGATATTCCTTGTTTAAGACTCGTTTGTTCTACAAGAGATGGAATACTCTCTAGTGAACAGAGGAGAGCCATCACCAGATCTAGTGTTAATTGCAGCAAAGTGACTATCTTGATGATCAGCCTCTGTCGAAGACATCCAGCATACGAGTGGTGTTCTATCATTGGCAGCGTCGGACACTTCGAAGTTTTCTGCCCCACGACCTGATATACGAGTCCGGCACTATTGTACCTTGTCCACGAACTCGTCTACGACTGTTCCGGGGTTTGGGGACTGCTTCGATTGGTAAGCAAATCGACCATGTCGTCGACACGACCATCGAGCTCATGATAGCCATGCCACCCGCTTCTCCGGGGTGCTGCACTTACGATGGTGACAATCGCATTGGCAGCCACGCTGCCTTGACTCGCGAGGATCTTTGCTACTCTATTGAACGAGTGAATCGGCGGATCCGGACGACCCTTATCATTGAGCACTCGGAGCGGCTCCAGGATGTGTCGTCGCAATCCTCCAGGCTTGGCCTGCCCCTGTAGCTGACCTAGATGTCGAACGCGGATGCGAGCTTCCTTTAGATCGTCAACGGTCTCGCCGCCCCTCGAGCAGGCGCACGGCTCTTCATTACAAGACGGCCACCTCTCACGCCGGCCTCCTCTTGACAAACTCCTCCAGATCCCCCCTCGTAGCGACGCCCAACACAAATCGCCGTGCCGGGTCCGTCACAACTGCAAACTCCTCCTTCCTCCCCGTCCCCGCTCCCTCAAAGAAGGCCTGCAGCTCCTCAAGCGGCGTCTCCATGGTGATCAACTTATACGTTCGTCCCTTCCTCTTGAAACTCACCATGGCTTTCTCGACGGAATCGACTTCTGAAACCGCTTTCGAGGCCAATTGGGTCTTGATAGAAGGTACAGAGATGTAGCCGAGGAGGGACTTGGTCTCGGGGTGTAGCACTGTGAGGTGGGTGTAGTCGCGTTCGAAGGCTGTGAGTAACGCTTGATGGATGGGGGTTTGCGGATGGACTGAGAGGGCGGGTGGGGGGTCGAGGTCTTCTATGTTGGCCTGATATGAATGTCAGAGACTGTGACGGGAAATGGCTTTCCGTGCTTCCTACGCCTCGGAATTTGTTAGCCCATTGGGATGTGCTCTGTTGTGGTGCTCCCGGGTCTGCAGTCAGTGGAGGATTCGGGTGCGACATGATGTTAGTCCGACATGCAATCGCAGGCGGTGATGGGTTCGGAGAGGTTTATTGCTGGTCGTGAAGTCGTTCGCTGATTATCTGAGGATTGAGGATGCTATGTCAATACTCTTTGGATCACATGCGATTCACTCTCACTTCACTTCACACTTTTTAGAGTTTAGCGTGGCTGCCCTGCGCGAACCGACGTCATGGTCAATGCGCGCCAGTGAGCTGCGGAGATATGCTTGGTCCCAGCTCGAGCTATCAACTTGCTCTTGTGCTTCAGTATAACAGTACTGTAGTGACGAGATCTAAGCACGAGTGATCGTAGAAGTAGGCGAGAGGTAAGTGGGTGTCAAGATTTCCTTCCACGTACAACACGAATAGCAGGAAGAAGCATGGAAGGCGAAACGGCAGCTGTGGAAGAGGACCGCGATAAAGCCGAGCACGGTAGCTGATAGTGCGACAACCAAAGGGCGCAAACAGATATGGCCTCCCTCTTCCCTACGGCGAGCGCGTTGAGCGCAACATTCGGTCAAGCTTCGCCATACCGATCTCAAGCTCCCAAACGAAGTCCGGCGCTGGCGCGGACGGAGCTGTACCCATCATGGAGTGTGGCAGAGGACGCGAAGCAGAAAACCGCCCAGCTCAGTGATGCCGCAGTCGCAGAGTACACCAAGCTGTCGCAAGAAGCTCAGGCAAAGACCGGCAAGATAGAGCTGTACAGCGGGAAATACTACGTTAGTCTGCCAGCCCAGACCGAGCTCGGTGAGCTAAGCTAATCAATGCCAGGCAACATGTACCTTCGGCGGCCTCATGGCCTGCGGTCTCACCCACTGGGCTGTCACACCCCTCGACCTCGTCAAATGCCGTCGCCAAGTCAACAGCAAACTCTACAGCGGCAACCTGCAAGGCTGGCGCACCATCATAGCCTCCGACGGCTTCCGCGGAATCTACACAGGCGGGAGTCCAACGTTCTTCGGCTACTCGGTCCAGGGTGCAGCCAAATACGGCTTCTACGAGTACTTCAAGAAATTCTACTCGGACTTGGCTGGACCTGAGGCGGCGTACAAGAACAAAACTGCGATCTATCTTGCTGGCTCTGCGTCCGCGGAGTTCATTGCTGATATTGGGCTTTGTCCGCTTGAGGCTGTGAAGGTCAGGATGCAGACAACGCTGCCGCCTTTCGCGACCGGAACGCTGGACGGCATCAACAAGATCGTCAAGGCTGAGGGTGTGGCTGGGCTTTACAAGGGTCTCTACCCGCTGTGGGCTCGTCAGATCCCGTACACGATGATGAAGTTCGCGTCTTTTGAGACGATCGTTGAGATGATCTATGCCCGCCTCGGAGGGCAGAAGTCCGACTACACCAAGGGCCAACAGACCGGTATCGCTTTCACTGGTGGCTACCTCGCTGGTATTCTTTGTGCTATTGTATCTCACCCGGCAGACGTCATGGTCAGCAAGCTGAACGCTACGAGGAAGCCTGGCGAAGGTGGTGGTGCTGCGATTTCGCGTATTTACAAGGACATTGGCTTTGGCGGGCTATGGAATGGTCTTCCTGTTCGGTGAGTGACCCGAAGCAATCTTCATCGATCTCTTACCTCTTTACTGACTTCAAACGCAGTATCGTGATGATCGGAACGCTCACTGGCTTGCAATGGATGATCTACGACTCATTCAAGATCTTCATGGGTCTGCCTTCTACTGGCGGAGCTGCGCCGCCTGCAGAGGCGAAGGCTTGATAGCGCATGTCTCTGATTTTGACTGCAGGGGGGTCTTACGAGTTGCGCGATGTTGTATATCTAGTGCGCGGCGTCATGGCGTGTATCATACCTTTTCCTCGCAACGAACACAATCTCCTGCTCCATCGCATCCATTGCGCGAATTCTCGATATTGAAATGGCGCAACGCTGCAACTTCCCGTCCCGTCGTCGTATTGCAGGCGAAGTACTGTACACTGCATCTCCATGACTATTGCCATTGACACACATCCACACATTCCCATTCAAAACCCTTTTCCCAACGGCAACGGTCATACAGCTCCAATACCGCTGACATGTGCACCTAACCTCACGAAACTTCGCGCACCAATCAGCACCGTGTACTCGTTATCTAGGCCAACAGACTTGGCCTCCGTCACCGGCGTTCTGGCAACATCATTCCTTTGGCTCCAAGCCTCCAATTGCGCACGATGGTGTGATGCATGTGGTAGGTCCACCTCATTGCGGCGACTGGGCCGGCGAATGCCCGATCTATGCGATGCGAGATCTTGGAAAAACATAAAGTAGGCAGAGCTCGCGCACCGGTAAGGCTCAGTGTTTCTCGCGATCACCCCGTTGTACTAGTCAAATTGCATCGTTCGAAGTCCATCTTCAAGTATAGCTCGAGTATCAGTTCACTCACTTCAATTACCCAAGACCACGAAGAAGAAAAGTCAAGACTACAGTCAACATGGCAGACAAGATCCACTCCACCGGCCGCGGCGGTACATTTCCCCTCCCCTCCACCCCCAACCCCCACTAACCCCTCCATCCAAGGCGCCGGCAACATCGGCGAAGACCCCAACACCTCCTACGTCGAATCCGGCATCACGCGCGAAGGCTACGTTGGCGAAGGCCGTTCCGAGTATTCCGCCGGCCGTGGCGGCGCCGGGAACATGATCCATACGCCCAAGGACTCCCCGGCTCTCAAGCCCCAGCAATTCCCGCCCACGTCTTCTGGCAGTGAGGACTATATCCCGGAGACTGACACGCGGAGCGCGGAGGGGTATGAGAATTTCCATACGGGGCGTGGAGGGGGCGGCAATGTGCATAAGGACAAGTATGGGGGGCATACGCATGCGCAAAAGGAGCATGCTCAGGGCGAGAAGAAGGAAGGGTTGTTGGACAAGGTTAAGGAGAAGTTGGGGGGTGGGAAGCATCATGAGGAGACGAAGTAGGAGTGTGCGTAAGTGCTGTCAACGGTGCGAGAGCTTGACGAATCCGAAGCAATATGATCGAGGATGATCTGGGAGATACCCGTTGATGATAGGATGGTATATAGACACTGCAGCATCATGTCAGTACAAGAATGAGATCGACCTGGCGTGATGTCCATAATCAGGCGAGCATTTGATCTCGCCGTGGAAGTGAAAAGCCCGTGTTCCAGAGCTGGGCTTATTTATGCACGACTTTGGCTTGATGATTTGCTCCCATATTAGCAACGGTGGTAGGTTTCCACGAACACTCTCAGCCTGCCATAACAGCATCACTCGCATGTGTTCCAAGAGAGACACATTGCGCAGAGCCATCGTAGTAAGACTCTACTTCGATAAGTAATCTATTGCAGGCTAAAGACACCGTCGAGTCACAGCACGCAATCTCATCTCGTACTGCATCTCCAATACTTTCCTCTCTTCCGTTGCCACGGCCATTGCCATGAAGATTCACAACCTCAATGGTTCTCCAAGCGAGAGCACCGTGGTGCAGAGCGTCTTGACGCATCTTCGTGACCCCAGATACTTTCGAATTGCCTTGCCACTTTACCGAAGACTGCAGTTCGGACGCTTCCTGGACGGCAGCCATTTGCTCACGAATCGGGATCTCGCCGACCATGAAGTGGACAATGCAAGCGACAGCGGAGAACCATGGCTCTACGCCTTTGTAGATCGCAGCTGCAGACCCGAGACCGAAGTATGGCTGTTCGGGAGTTGGGAGGTCTCCCCTACGCCAACGAACAGTGGACAGTTCGAGAGTGTCTCTTCGTCTACGAATATTTATAACCACAAGGCAATACTATCGCTCCTCCACAATCTTCTTGTCGCCTTCAAAGCCCTTGGTCTCCCACCCTCGATTCATCAAGCACACCCGGACGCCGAAGATTCCACAGACACCGCAGTTGACTCGGCTGGTCTCTCAAAATCAGACTACGCAGCTCACGCGAGTAATCCCAATATCATGCTCTGGGGCTCCATACACGCTCGCACGATTCCCTACCTCCAGACTCTAGATGTCCTCTCCGGAGAGTCATCCACGACAGTAGTCCCAAACCACATGTTCATCTTCGATGTCCTCACCATGACCACACCCCTCAACCTCCCATCAAGTATCCGCTGGGGCAAATTGAGCAAAGAGCACTTCGCCCTCGTCCGCTCCCGAACGCAAATCCCCCGTCAAGACCGCACCCTAGCCGCCCTCCCTAACCTCGGTCTGTTCCCCACCTCCGGCTCAGCCCATGAGCAATCCAGTCCCGTCGCCTGGGCTTTCGTCGGTCTAGACGCAAGTCTCACGACCCTGCACGTCGAGCCCGCGTACCGACGCATGGGACTAGCGCAGAAATTAACGACGAAGTTGTTCCGGGATGAGATGGGCTTGTTCTTCGCGGACGGGATGGAGAAGCTGGCACAGGGGTACGTGATTGTGGGGAATGAGGCGAGTAAGGGGATGTGTGAGAATCTGGGCGGGATGGCGGAGTGGACGGTTTACTGGGTGAGGGTGAATTTGGGGAAGGTGTGAAGGATACGTGTAGTAGACGCATAGATGCAGACGAACATATACAGGGATAGATCAAGTGCTCCAAATGACAAATGCGATGCTACGAAACCATTCCGAGTCGTACTTGACGACGGGGGAGAAGTCGTAGCGCGACTCCAAGTCACAGCACAGTCACGTCCTTCAAGGCGCAAGCGGCAGCGGAAGCCTGATCAAGGCAGAACAGACGAAGGACGAGGTAGCCGTAGCAGCTCGACATTACGAGGGAGGCTCAATGTCAACAGCTGACGTGACATGCGGTGTTTCACTATAAGATGGCGGGTCAGCCGATTGTCCCGACTAGTCGAAGACGTCGCATATGATGTAGAGATTGTTGTCAGAAAGAAATGAATTAAAGTTGTTGTTGCGTGTTTGTCCTCCTGGACGTGAGTCCAATCAGAGTTAAAAGGTATTCATCTTATGAAGTGGGTGGTGAGACTTGTGGAAGTTGAACGTACCTTTTCTCCAAGCATTCGAGCGGTCTCCTGTGGTCAGATGTGCTTAGCTGCGAGTGCGTCCTGTTCAGACCTGGCGTCGGAGAGAGGCAATATCGTTGCGACGCCGCACATTGGCAGCATTTCAACACCTCTCTGTGGCGACAATACTGGCTATTTTACTACTGTGAGTATAGGTATAGTCGCATAACCGTGGAGAAGTTGTCGAGGAGAGGTAGTGTTGATGGAGCTATCGACTGCGCAAGCAAACCGCACTGTCCTCGCGTCCACTCAACTTGCCTGATAGTCGCTATCCTCCTGCTTAATCGAAGAGACCGAAGCCCATATCCTCATCTTCCTCCTCGGACTCCTCCTTCTTCTCCTCAGCCTTGGTTTCCTCAGCAGCTGCGGGTGCAGCCTCGGAAGCAGCCGGTGCAGCAGAAGCGTAGGCATCTGGGTTCTTGATACGGTCCTTGAGCTCGTGAATGGCCTCCCACTCGTACTCAGTCTCGACAGCGACAGCAATGGCCTTCTTGTAGGTACCAATGAGGCTGTGCATGACTGATGGCAGGGTAGGGTAGTTGGCGGCGAGGGAGATGGTGGTGATCGTAGCAATGGCCTGGGAGAAGGCCTTGAGCAGCTGCGACTCCTCGATGTCAAGCACGCTGGCATCGAAGGTCTGGCCGTTGTCGTAGATCTGGGCAATGCTCATACCGTAGGTGAACGGAGAGATGTTGAGCATGTTGAGCAGGGTAGCCTCGGAGGGTCCGACCTTGTTGCCAGCCTCGACGATCTTCAAGTCGGCCGTGATTTCGATGGTACCACGGGCGATCTTGGTGGGGACACCAAGAGCCTGGAAGAAAGAGGTCTTGCCGGGTTCCATACCAGTGTTTCCGGCGGGGATGAAGACATCACCTGGGGCGACGGCACCAGCACGGGCGGGCGCGGCGACACGGTTGGCGAGGATTTTCGTGCGGGCCTCCTTGAGGTCGCCGTTGGTGAAGATGAAGCCGACGTTGCCCTTGATGAACGGAAGGAGGCGCTCGTACTCGGGGCTATCGGAGATGAAGGTCTTGAGCGCACGGCGGACCTAATTGTATGTTAGTCCTGCGCATTTCCCATCCGCAGCGTAAGGTATGCGCATCTCTTACCATGGTGTTCTTGCCCATCAGCACGACGCCCTCGCCGCGAAGCGACTGGCGGATCTCGTGCATCTGCTGCGAGGCGACATTGTCGACGCCGACGATGAAGATGGACTTGTACTCCTCGAGCAGGCCCTTGAGCTTGTCGAAGTACCCGGCTTTGTTGGCGGTTCTGCCCCCCATATTGACTAGCAGTATAGGACTTTATGGACTTACGAACTGTTATGTCGTTGTAGTGAGGGTGCGAGGGATGCGGGTGGTTTGTATGCGAATGGTGTCGTCTGTTGGAATTGGCGTGCGGTCTGGTCGAATTCGAAGAGTCGAAGTCTTGGCAGCGGGAGCATCCCGAGACGGGAAAGACGAATGTGAATCTCGACCTTTGCATATAATCCGCTCCTAGGCAAATATGCATACTCACAATAGTCGAGTCTGAATCACGACAACGCTGAGAGGCACGATCTTCAGCGTCACCTTCAGTGTCTGGATGGTAATACTGACTCACTGAACCTGTCGTTCCGGCATCAGCTGTAGGTAATTGGCCTCTGCCTCGATCCATTGGGGCTTGATTCGAACGCATCTACAAAACCGCTCGCTCCACTCTGTCCCAGTCTTTACGGCCAGTATGCAAGCAGATGTGGCCTCTCAAATCATACATCACCCATTCCAATGCATCGCAAGTCTCGAGCAGGGTGGTGGACAGTTCCTGCTTGCAGCATGTGGTGCAAAGCTGCTCGCATACTCGATCGCAGGTCGAGTGATCGCCTCGAAGTGGTGTTCGGGAACCACTGTAAGTAGTCAGCCCCAATCGAGCGAGCATCTAGGCGTCACGCTGATTCCCACTCAGTGAACCCACATTGATGGCTCGTACAGGATTCAATCGCCGAGACTAGCAACGGTCATGCCAATGGCTCCGAGGAGCGACCTGCGAAGAAGCAGAAGACCGACAACAAGAAGTCTTCGCCAGCGAGCAGGATCATCAGCATCCGTGTGTCCCCTGATCAAAGTCATGTCGTTGTGGTGACGGAGGACAAGGTGGTCCATGTGCTAAATGTCAGTGGTGTTGGCGATCTCACCGAGCTCAGTCAACGAGCGATGCCGAAGCGTCCGTGTGCTGTGCGGGTCATGCCCAACTCATCCACCATCCTGATCGGAGACAAATTTGGGGATGTGTACTCCTTACCGCTCATCGTATCTGAGCCTCAAGAGCGGCCAGCACAACCGGAAGCCGAGGTGGCGAAGTCACTGGGCGAGCCTGCTCTCTTCAAGCCATCTGCGACACCTTTGACAGTCCACACGAAGCGGAACCTACGCGCTCTCGAGTCACAAAAGAAGCAGAAAATTGTCACGCCACGCAAGGAGCCCTTGGCGTTCGAGCACAAGCTGCTTCTCGGCCATGTGTCGATGTTGACTGATATGGTTCATGCAACACGGCAAGTGGACGGCAAGATCAGGCGCTACATCCTCACCGCCGATCGCGATGAGCACATCCGCGTCTCACGCGGTCCTCCGCAGTCGCACGTGATAGAAGGTTATTGTCTGGCGCACACAGACTTCGTCAGTAAGATATGCCTCATTCCTAGAACAGACCTACTCGTCAGTGGCGGCGGCAATGACTGGCTTGGCGTTTGGGACTGGCTACGATGTGAGCTACTGGCGAAGGTCGACCTGCGGAAAGCTATCTCACACCTGCTCCCAAGTATTGATGAGAGGATCGCCGTCTCGGGCATGTGGGTAGTACCAGTCGCTGCTCAGACCGATCAATGGACTTTGTGCGTGGCCTGCGAGAAGCTTCCAGCGCTAATCTTCATCGACTGCTCAGCACTTGAGCATGACTCGCCTGCAGACGCCGCTGTCACTGTTTACGAGACGGACGAGGCTCCCGTGCTCGATGTCGCCTACTACGGTGGGAATGCCGGACATGTTCTGATCGCACTTGATGACCGGCGACCCGATGGGTGTCGCTTGCGTGCTGTACAGGTCACCGGGACGCGTGACGACAGCAAGACTCGATCGAAGCTTGATATCAGCGAGTTCAACACGCTCAATGCACCTCTTAGGCAGCTCAGCGCCTCTAATGGAGTGGTTGAAGACGACGCAGTCCTCGACGGCTTTCTGTACACGACTGCGAACCTTCGCAAACGCGGTGGATGGGACGAGGACAACGAAGCTTGAGCGTGCATATACCGCCGGACTATACATTCACGGTCACAGCAGCATCAGTGCTCAACGCTGCCCCGGCCTCAGCTCCCTGCGTCCACGATATCTCCTCCCGCATCCTCCCGAAACACCTGCGGTACGCCTCATGGATCTCCGGCACCTCAACATCAATACCCACACCCTGGTACTCCTTCACCAACGCCATCAGCTTTGTGCAATCCAACTCGCAATTACTCCGATCAGCCTTGATGACCTTCGCCTGCTCCTCCAGTGTGAAGTTCTTCCAGCTATATCCCGAATCGACGATCTGCTGGTACAGCGACAATACCTCATTGTGGCTGATCGCCCCAGGATTCGTGAAGTTGTATACCCCAACTTCCTCCTGCTCGCTCATTGCAATCGCCACTGGTAGCAAGTCATGCAAGATCGAGTTCGAATTCGGGATATTGACGACATGCTCATACTTCGTGATCTTCGTCACGAAGGAGCGAGGATGCAGGTCGTCGCTAATAGGCATGCGAACACGCAGGATCAGGACATCGGGGTAGGTGTGCCGCATCACTTCTTCGACGTAGGCTTTGGTGCGAGAGTAAAAGCTGCCGTTAAAGTTCGCAGGGTCGTCTTCGGTGAAGGGACGACTGAGAAGCTGGGTGCGGTCGGGGGTGTAGGTTGAGGTGTAGATGCCTGCCATTACCTCGTCAGTACGGCTGTATCCATCATCGAAAACACCAGGGTAGGTCACTCACATCCCGTAGCCATAACACTCAAATGCACCGCCCTTTCCCAACACAAATGCGCCAACATCAACACTCCAGTCACATTACACATGACAGTCTCCTGCTTCTTCTCCTCACACTGATCGACGTTCGGTCTACCTGTGAAGCCTGCGCAGCAGATTACTCGGGTGGGGTTGAAGTTGTCGAAGACCGCTTCCATGGCTGGGCGGTCTTGAATGCGGACTGTGGTTGAGAGCACGTCTTTGTGCGAGGCGGTTAGCAGGGCGTGCAGGTGGGAGGCTATCCAGCCGCGGCCGCCGATGAGGAGGAAACGGTTCGCGTTGGAGAAGGAAGGCATGGCTGATGGTGACTGAGTCCTAGACAGCTTGATCGACTGCTCACTTGACAGAATGGACAGACAGAGACGACAATGACTCAGATTGCCCGCTGCAATGAGAGGAAGGGCATGATCTTGTCATATATGTAAGGGCGTGAAAAGATCAAACGCCTGGCATACGCCAACATGCCAGCTCATGCAAGGACTCCACCTGCACGTTACTTTCGCGCCTCTCACTGCGTGATGACAGAATACCTGTGTTGCTGTCAGTCAGTTGTCTCAAATCATCGGGAGCAAAGACGACGTACGCAATGATGCCGCCGATCGCCATCACAATGCCTGCAAGGCTCCCATCCTTCAGCGGCTTTCGACTCGAGATCCAACCAAGCACGACGATGGTGCATGTCTTGAAGTGGCCAACGACTGTGCTTGCGACCGGTCCAGCCTAGTTGATGATGAAGAACTGGGAGAGGTTAATTAGCACTGCTAGCATGCAGCTCTTGTCGATTGTAAGCGTGTCGCCAATCTCAGAACATTGGGTGCACTTACTAGCGCCACAAGCAACCAAGTCCAAACATCCAGCCCCTTCCAAGCCGCCACATCATCCGAGAACGGAATGACATACAGCATTATCAGTACACTCACAGGTGTCTGATTAAGCAAGAGCTGCTGACTCGTACAATCAAGCAGCTTGTGATATCTCCCGATCCAGACGGTATAGATTCCACTTGCCATCAGCGCAGTGAAAGCGAACACCACACCAAGCGGAGTGGTGCCCTTATCCGAAACACTCGTCTTCGCATCAGTGTCGAAGTATCCCACGACCGCAATCCCAGCACAGACCGGCACCAGTGTGAAGGCCGCTCGCAGCGGAATCGTAGCACCAGAAGTGAGGTAGTTGATAAACGCCACGAACGGCGTTCCCAGCGCTCGAACAATTTGATAGAACTGGATGCTGCAGTATGCCAGCGAAGCGTTGGTGAAGACTACACTACAGATGAAGGCGACTGCTAGCGGTATGATTTTGAGTACGGGTACGCGCTTGGCTTGGAAGAAGTTCAGCCGTGGGCGGGAGACGACGTAAAGGAAGAGGGCCGTGGCTGCAAAGTGCGAGGCGGCGAAGGCGACTTGGGCGTGCCGGAGCGCGGCGTGTTGGAAGATGTGCTTGCTGACGAAGACCTAGCGGAGGTTTTCAGTGTTGGCTCGACATCGTAGACCTGTCCAGCGCTTACTATCGAGACTGTAGCTACCACATTGAGCCCGCTGGCAGCCCAGACCATGTTGCTGAAGCCTTCGGTCTTCTTTGGCAGGGGTAGTATCTGCGCCTCCTCATCATCGCGTTGTTGAAGGAATGTCTTCTCCTCGTTGGCATCGTTGTCGCTATCGTAAGGCTTGGGATCCATTTGTATCGTAGTGGCTTCGGCAACCTGCCAAATTGATCACTGACACTGATGGCTGCGACATTGCTTAAGTGCGCGCGTTTCCAAGCATTCCATCCTGGAGCTCATGCAAGGCCACGCAGCTCAGTGACATATTCGAGCTGTCCTGCAGCAAACTTCAAACGACCACCTTCGCCGACTTCAACATGGCGGACAGCGCAGTTTGGGACCAGTCCAGTAGGCATCCCGGGCTCCCACATGAGAGGTTACTAGATCGCTGATTCTGCACATTACAGTCCACACGGGTCTCGATTCCCGTTTCCTGAGATTCCGCGACGAAGGTATCTGGCATTCGGCACCGCTTCTCACAGGTCAGACCTGCTTCGAGCCTTTGCCAGACGTTCGGAACATCCTTGTCACTGGTGGTGAAGGCTTCATAGGCTCCTGGCTGGTGCGGCACCTCACAGTCAAGTACCCAGATGCGTAGAACGTAGTCTCGTTCGATAAGCTCGACTACTGCAGCTCCGTGAACAATGCTCGTATGCTCGAGAGCAAGGCAAACTTCGACTTCTTCCACGGTGATGTGACGCAGCCGAGCGATGTGCTGAGATGCCTGAAGAAGCACAGTATCGATACTGTGTTTCATCTGGCTGCGCACACGCATGTCGACTTGAGCTTCGGCAACTCGTACAATTTCACGAAGAACAATGTGCTTGGAACGCATGTCTTGCTGGAGTCAATCAAAGAGTACGGGAAGATCAAGAGATTCTACCATATTTCCACTGATGAGGTACGCAAGCCTGTAACTGCATAGACTGGAGATCGAACGAGAGACTTACTGTTCACCTCGCAGGTGTACGGAGAGGCTTTGGCAGCCGATCTAGCAGAGTCGAGCACTCTGGACCCGTCGAACCCATATTCGGCCAGTAAGGCAGCAGCTGAGATGATCGTGAAGGGTTATGTGGAAAGCCATAAGCTTCCAGCGGTCGTGATACGTCTCAACAACGTAATGGGACCGCATCAAGTCAGTGCTTGTGTCAGTAGAAACGTGCGATCGTGCTGCTGATGACTCCACAGTACCCAGAGAAGGTCATCCCAAAGTTCATTAACCTACTCCGCCGGCAGATGCCATTGTTGCTGCACGGAGACGGCCAGCACACCCGCCGATACCTTTACGCAGGAGATGCAGCCGAAGCCTTCGACACGATCCTTCACAAAGGCGAGAACGGGCAGATCTACAACGTGGACTCCAGAGATGAGATATCGAATATCGGGCCTGCAGAAAAGCTGCTCGACCTCTTCGGCTTGACAGACAAAAGTATATGGATCCAGCACACACACGACAGAAAGTTCAACGATCGCAGGTACGCCGTAGATGGGAGTAAGCTACGCCAGCTTGGCTGGGAGCAGCGGACCAAGTTCGAGGATGCCCTCGCGACCACAGTCGATTGGTACTTGAAGTTCGAGAACTGGTTCGGCGATATTGAGGGTGTTTTGACAGCTCATCCGGTGGTGAAAGGAGACCATGTGGAACCCGAGTCTGATCTTGCTTCAGCCGGTAATCTGTGCAACGATGTCGAAGCAATCGTGGGTGCGACAATCAACGAAATCGCGCATACACAGGAGCACACCGCCGTACCCAATGGACCTCATGCCAATGGGGCAAAACCAGGTGTAAAGGTGCATACGGGTGCGAAGAAGCAGAAGGCAGATGTTGTGATCGACACCTAGAGAAATGATACCACGATACGGCAATTGGTGTGGGACAACGATGGTTCATCCCAAGAGCCAGCGACCCGGGTTCAGCACGTGCTTTCTCCTCGTGAATGACTCCACGTGAATTATCTGTGTGATCTGTCGATCCGGTGGATCACCCATGAGATCGACACATGATGAAACACAGGGGGCTGCTCGCCGTGCGTGTGATCGTCAGCAGTCGTCTGTCTCAAGTCGACGCTTGTCCCGTCCATTGTCTCCCTTAGGATGACAGCCATTTGGCAAAGCGCATTTTGCGCTGTGACACCAAGACGTCTGCCTCGAGGTCGCCGGCTTTCTGGGCAAGTGGAGGTGGTAAGCACTGATCCGCTCAAGGTGCCAGTGGAAGAATGCCACTAAGGTGTCGTCCTCCCCAAGCCACTTCGACTGAGTACCGAATTGCCGCAAGCTTCTCCACTAGAAGCAGCGACACAAACTCAAAAAGTCCTGAAACGCCTTTCTCCGGAGATTTGGACATCTCCATGTAATTCCCAGGGAGATGGCGCGAGCAGTGCACTGCCCCTCCGAGGTGGAGGAAAGTCAATCTCGTATTTTGCTCGTACAGTTCATTGCGAAACTGGTCAATTTTGGCTTCGTGGGCTAATTCAAGCTTATCGTGATGACCTGCCTTGGCAAACGGAAATCGGCACTCAACTCCTCGCTTGGCTGCGAGATGGCGCGGGGTCGCTAGAGCCACTATTAGGGAAAATTGCTGCGCGAGGAATAACCGGTGGAACGACCGCGCGGGTGTACTGTATCACCGGCTGACCGAAATTTCCGAAGCAATAGGATAGATCCAAGCAGGCGACATAACGGAGGCGCAACGTCGACATGCCAAGCGTAGACCCTCGATACACGATGTGACTCGTGTTATCCTTAGGCACAGCTTCTTGGACCAGACATGTACAATTTTACTAGGCCTGTTTACTAGATGACCTGGTAGCGACCATCACTGCTCGAGCTACATTCATCGACCGCGATCGCGGGGCTGGAAGCACTGCGCTCGCAGCAGCTATTCTTACCCACTCTGAAGATGGAGATGCGAGCCATTGCGCTCTAGCGCCAACGGCGTCACCAGAGCTCGAGTGAGCTATTGACGAACTGTGCCCATACGGATGCACACCGCCTCGCACAACTAGTCTTATCCTACTGTGGACAGCAAATCTGCCTGGAAATCGTTGGTTGTTGAGTGCTGTAGTGCGCCTCATTGTTGATCATACTATGCAGGTTGCTGGAGCACGTATCATGATCCTTGTAATCCAGCTGTATCGCTATGCTGAATGAAGCTGTACAAAGATACACAGCGATATAGTACCTTGGACTGTGCTGTAGCGATTGCGCAAGCGTGGAAGGGGTGCACGAGCCTCGGTCACGTCTGCTGAAACATGGCATACCGCTTCCACGATACCCAATGAGCAGCGCGCGCAATCATAGAGCACACGGCATCGTGAATGGTGTGCTCGCAAGGGGCTTGGAGATGATTGCGACTCTGCCGAGGCGAATGAGCGCTGTCCGGATCCCGCAAGCCCGTCGACAAATGTGGACCCTGAGACTTGAGGTTAGCGAAGCAGGGACGATGCAGGGTAGCGCCTTCCCTGCAATGTGGCTGCTTCTCCATCAAGCCCATGACGTCGGATCCTACCTCCACATCATCATTCGCGCGACCTTTTCGCAATGAAGGGTGGCCATATCACTCTCGTCATTCCCCTCGCCATCAATTCAGTTTTGATCCGCAAAAACCTGTCCCAATGCAGACACGCTTCAGCTCATCTTCCGCATAGAAGAGATCATCACCAGACATCTGAAACACACACACCCAATTCTACTCCACAGTACTCAAGTCGATCAAGTCGATCCTTTGCCCAAGTGAGAATTGAGCTTCGGCACTGCCCTTCGCCTTGCCCGATCTTCAACCACAGGGAAACACTGCCGTCGCCTCGACCTGCATCACTCAGCCTTCACCAGCAACGATCGCCATTGCTACATCGACCGGACTGTTTAGTTGCAAAGGGTTTCCGCCGTCGTCCAGTAAAGACTCTTCCTCGATCCACGAACCATCCAAGCCCAAGCGCCGCCCGTTAAAGGTGGTACCATCGGGACCCGTTGCTTTTGAACTCCCCACCTTCTGGAGCAAGGCACTTAAGCACGCTGATCCTGCACATCTGTCTGGGTCTCCACGTTTTTCCACGTTGCCAGGCCGCTGATCATCAACGACTACACTTCATACATACCGATCATACACAATGGCAATGGCTGTCGACAACCGCCTACACCAGCCCTCATACCACACCATGGATTACGATGCCATGAGATACGCACAGCCTCAGTTCACCGATCCCTGGGGCTCCAGGGTGGCGACGACACAATCGCAAATGTACGCGCCGTCGTTACCGACCGCTCCCATGACTGATTACAAGCCTCAGCTACCCAACATCTCTGCTGGGTATTCCGCCCCACAGATGCCAGCGACATCAATGGCCACAGGTATCATACCAATGGACTCCAATCTTCTGGGGCAGTCTGGCTTACAATTCCCGCAAGGTGGAATGAGTGCCGCAGGCTCATACGGTTCCTCTTACGCGAGTGCAGCGCCAACCAGTGCGCCGATGTACCCACCCATGGCTGCTGTCTCCGCACCTCAGTACTCTGCAGACATTCTGCAAAGGACGGGTCCATACGGTTGTGACCGCCGAACATCGCACCCGTCAGTAGCTACCGATGTCAACGTTGCCAATCAACTCGACGCCCAGACTCTCCAACAGAGCTCATTGATTGACTTCAGCAACAGACTGCAAACTGCATCAGCAGCAGAGCGACAAGGCTTCAGCGACGCCCTCGATGCAAGCCGCGGAATGGTCGCCATGAGCATGAGCCAAACGGACATCACGCCACGCAATATTTACGGCACGCAACCACCGAGCAGGACTTCGTCAGACTCATATGGCTTTCCATCCAGCCACTCATCGCATTCTTCGATCTCATCCGGCAGCGGCTACCAGAACCACTACTCCAGCTCTGTGAGCGAGTACTCTGTAGGAGAATACAGCTCAGCGAGCGAAGTCGAGATGGGCGGTTCACGGACGCTACCTCGCCCATCTGGACTCATTGGCGGCACGCTACCCCCTGCGCCACAGTCCATGATGGGTCAGTTCAGCTCGAAAGTCTCTTCCAGCAGCCAGAAGAAGCACAAGTGCAAGATCTGCGACAAGCGCTTCACGCGACCCAGCTCGTTGCAAACACACATGTACAGCCACACAGGCGAGAAGCGTAAGTCGATCGAAAACATCCTGAGGTTTACCAAGCACTGACATATTCTCAGCTTTCTCTTGCAACGTGGATGGTTGCGGTCGTCACTTCTCAGTCGTCTCGAATTTGCGACGGCATCGAAAGGTGCACAAGGGCGAGGGGCATGACCACCCTTCACCGGATGACGACGAGTGATCCGACGAGGACTTGTTGCTGTCTGATTTGTCTTAACACTGTCGCTACTTTTACTTGATACCCCTAAAGTTAAGGCAAGGTTGCCAGGACAGGCTTGAATGCCATGGCGAGGAGTTTTGGGCGGAGACGTTGTCAACGCCCGAGGGCTTGGTACGCTAGATGTACTGTTCGATTGTACGAGTTATCGTAAAACCTCTGAGTCACGACATTTCTTGTTTCTGGTCTCAACTTTTCCAATTGTGTCACAGTGATCTGGACATCCATTGCCAGTGCGGTCAGTACTGTATCACGAGCTCGAGCCCTTCAAACACTATCTCGCCACTCGCCTCATAAAACTTCCAAACCACCACGGAACATTTGTGGAATCAGCTTCCGCAAGCCACCAAGCCACAGATCTCATACTTCCCGGCACAGCAGCGGACCCTGCTTTCGACCCTGCGCCAGCATCATTCCACTCGGGTGATTTTGGCACTTGACTTCTGCCGGCTCCTATACGCACCCAATTGGAAGGTGCTGTGCAATGACGTTACATCTGTAAGGGATGAGGTTGCATTGGACTGAGGATAGGGTTTGGGGACGGGCGGCGATGGGCTGCTGACTTGTTGGTGGGCTTGGCGGACGGGATGACTGGACTTGGCACCGAGAGGGGAAGGAGCGATGACGATCGTCACGTGCTCGTAGGACTGCACTGTTGTCATTGAGGTATTCAGTATTACGCAGTACTGGTGCTCACAACAGGCAGATGTTCACAAATGCGGTGAGAACCAGAACCCAGAACCATGGTTTGCGTACACGTTCCCGGCCACGCGATAGATCGGTCCCCAGTGCGTGGAACATACGGACGTCATGGCAAACACGCGATGGAACACGTGCTTTATCACGGAACCGAGCGCGCTGAGCGTGTGTTCTATCGGAACAATATCAATGTGTACGCTACGTTCTAGCTACTGGCTCGCCAGTCCCCTCCTGCTACCCAGCGACTGGCTAAGAGTGTCCGTCCCACGCCGTCCCACGCGGCACCAGACCAAGAACCTCTCCCAGGACTCCATGTCCTAGTCTGCCCATGACTTGCTGCGCGAAGGGGGATAGGGTGTCCACGACCACGGGTCCGCCAAGCGAGCCTTTCCGACAGGCATCGAGCGCAATGAACACGGCCCAGAGTTCATCCACGGTCACTATCGCAGACCATGCTCGCAGACCAGCCTAACAGCGAAGCCAAAAGCTTTGAGGGGGGTTGCTGATGCTAGCAACTGTCCCAATTGGCTGAGCCTGCTGCTTAGAACGATCGTAGACCGCTTGAGTCAGCACGCCCTTAGGCTGCGAACACTGCGTAGACCACAGATGGGCTACGTGAGCCTTGCAGATGTCGATGATGTCGTCGGCCTAGCTCTTACGCATATTGTAGGTGATCTTCGGCCACTTCGCTGGCGCGCACACGTAGCACTGGTACACGTCTGCATCGCCGTACTTTGGCACATTGTCTGGAACAGGATCGCCGAATCTCGCCATGCATTCGTGGTGCTGCGAAGAGTTGCAGGTAAAGTAGTAGAGCATGCCTGGGGAGATGTACTGATCGTTCGGACAGTAGCTGTTACCGTTGGTGATGTCGTAGCCTGGCATGATGGCAGTTGAGGATAACGGGATATCGTACTGCTGACCAGTGAGGACGCTAGGTAAGTCTTCTTTCTCATCCATATGTCTACGTTGGTGAATTAAGCGCGGTCTCTTCTGGTCTTCGAAACGACGAGAACTACTCCGTGCCCCATCCAGAGTCGTAGGGCACGTTCTGGCATCATAACGTCCCTCACACGTGTTCACTGCGCTGCAACTGTCGAGTCACGTCACGAATCTATTGAAGTTGGTGGAAAGTTGGGAGATAACCCAGCCGACGCTATCGTTCTCACAGGCATGGGAACAGCAGAGAAGTACTCATGGTGCAGTTAAAAGCAGCCAGGAAGGGGCAGACTTCTACAGGCGTGCAACTTTCGACTTTCGGCTGCTTGTCTCGATTCACTTAATGTGTCAGGCAATCGCCACTGTCTCACCAACACAAGGGTAATACCTCAAGTGACAGGACTTTGGCGTGAGAATGACCGTAACCCGTTCGCACACAAGTCAGCTCCGTTCCCTAGTACATCGAGAAAGACTCAATGGCCTCCGCAGCACCCGGCAACGTCATCAACTGCCCATGCCTCGAAATCGACCAAGAGGATCCTCGCAAATTCGTGCAATGCTCCATCTGTAGCACCTGGCAGCATCTTGTCTGCATGGGTCTTCCGCTCTCGGAGTCAGACCTCCCAGACCGCTACTGCCGCCACATCTGCCAGCCCACTGAACACCCGTTGCTCATGACCTGTACGGAAGCTGGGAAAGTCGCCGAGCTAGTGGAGATGCGAAACGAACGCGCTACGACCACGGCCAGGAGCACGCCGACGATCAAACGCAAGACGGAGTGGGTCATCATGGAACGTCTGGCGTACGTCGTGTGCCGAACCTAGGGATTCACTGGCCCACGCAATTCTCCGGACATGCAGCAGCGATGACAACGAGCGGCGACGCGGAGAGAACCACCATGCTGCGTAATAATATCCGACATGCCGTCGATCTGGTTGTGAGGTACTCGGATCTCCTGGTCTTGGAGGATCTCAGAGCGGCGTTGATACGCAGGATGCATCAGAATGAAGTGGATCAGGTGGCGGTCTTCTGGGACTTGCGGGAGACGATCTCAATGCGCATCTTCACTATGGCGGAGGTGAATAAGGAGGATGCGGTGGCGGCGGCAAACTTAGTGATCTTGTACCACGACTGTCGGCAAGCGCAGGGGTTCAGGGATACGGCGCCACGGCCTCGTTTGCCGTGGTGATTTTGCGGCATAGGATGAGAGGAGCACAGTAACTAAGAATGAAAACTGGGTGTAGCTTCGACTGAGCATGGATATGCTGAAGTGTCGTTGGACCATCGCTAAGGCCGTGGGTCGGCCGGTGACCTGGCGTCCTCGGTGGACGGACATGCATGAAGCACTAACAGCATGTTGATTCCGACTATACTTCAAGCCCACTGGAGTGGAACAATATCTGTCGGCGCTGCCTGCAATAAATGCGTAACGTGCAACGAAGATGTATGATTAGCATCTAAGCTAAATGTCACGCAGCCATAGGATCTGCGCAGGCGGAAAATTGGTAATCCAGTATTTGTCATGCACGAGCCTCCCAGATCCATCCAACGCCGGCTGTGCAATGCTCTATTGAACCGATTCATCTCGACACATCTCCGCCGCACCTCCCCACAGTCCCCCTCTCAACTTTCTTCCCCTGCCCTCCAGCACAGAGACCTTCCCAATGGACCTTCTCGCCACTCCCATCATCAGCCCTCATCCTGCCCAGCCCTCCACACTCCACCCACTCCGTCACAACTCTCGACAAGAACTCCAGTTTCTCTCGAACTTGGTTCGCGCGGACGGTGCGCGTTTGTACGCGACCGCCTTCGTGGAGGAGTGATTGAGTGGTAGAGGCGAGTGTCTCGCGACCAGAGATGTGGTGAGGAAGGAGGGTGGAGTGAGCGGAGAGGTAGGTCGCTGCCTCTGGAGAGAGAAGTGTTGTGGAGAGGTGCAGGCCTGAGGGAGAGAGCACGAGCTTGGTGTGGTCGGGAAAGTGCAACTAGATAGTTGTGAGCAATTTGCACCTTAGCTTGAACGAGAGCTCATTGGGACTCACCTGCATGCACCCATCATTGAACACCCATATCCCTACCGTGCCGACTCGCTGATAGAACCTCACGAAGTTCGCCTCTTTCATCGAGCCGTCTTTGCTGACCGCCTCTTCGCCAACTTCACCTTCCAGGCTCTGGCCCATATACCGTCCAAACTTCGCCCACAACACACCTAGCGTCTTTCGCCTCGCCTGCTCAGCAGCCAGCGGCCCCTCCTTCACACTCCCCAAGCCCTTGTAAATTTTCCTCACCAAGCCATCGTCACCTTTGTCTTCCAGAATTTCGAGAGGGATCTCCTCAGCGTTATCAAGATCCTTACGCACCTTCGCCAACCACTTCCTACCGCAGTGGGAGAAGACGTGCGTTACGGGCGCGGAATGGCGGTTGGAGGCGTTGAAGACGCAGCCTACGGTGCCAGAGCGGAGCATGTAGCCTACGCCGTGCTTGTGGCTGTAGTCAACCCATTTCACTACGAAAGGTAGGCTGTCGGCGTCCACGGGGTCTGGGCGTGGTGGAGACGTCGTGCTGTTGGTGAGAGCAGCGGCCAGGTTGTCGCGGAAGAGGGTCAGACGTGTGAGAACTGAGGCTGGATTGGAGGAGGGAAGGGCGTTGGGGTTCATCGGAACCGCTGCTGGTGTGACCTTGCGTGGCCGAGGGACAGTGCGGGCCATCCGGGGTGGTGGAGGGAGGCTAAGAACGTTGGTGTTGAGTGCTGACTGTATGGTTTGCCGAATAGGGGCGTGTGCATCTGATTCCGGGTCTGAAAGGATCTCGATAACTTCGGCGGGTGGTGCCCGTCGGCGAGACTCTTTGAAAGGCGAGACTTGACGGAGCTCTTCCAAGGTGGCGAATGGTTGCGCTACCGGTGGTGAGACCGAACGGTCGACTCTTCGTGATGTTGCTCCCGGACGGCGCGCCAGACTTGGGTCTGCGCCTCGTGTTCTTGTCGAGGCTGCTCTTGCAGGCTTCAGTAAAGCGGCATCAGTCTCAGCTACCTGGGCTGCCTGCTGTCGCGCTGTGAGGCCGCTGCTCTCTGCAACTCGCAGTGCAGTGGGAGCTGCGAGAGTCTGCCCTCGCTGACGAGAGGCTGGCCAGGCCATGTCAGGATCCGAAGCCACCTTGACTTTCTCCTCGGCGTTGGCCGTCTCCTCACTGATAGTCCTCGCTGTGCGTCTGATCGTGCCAGTCCTTGCTGCTCGCGACGCAGGTCTTGCTGCCACTTCTGCGGTTCGCGCTGGCCGTGAAGGCGGCGGCATCGCATCTCGATCGGCCACTGCCGGTCTCGCTCGTGCAGCAACCTCGTTATGCGAGATCTCCTTCAAGCCTCGACTCGGCGGCCTCGAAGCAAGCTCAGGCTCAGGCGTCGAGTCCTTACTCATATCGCTGACCGTAGACACGTACACCGTATCCTTCGGTATCGGCATCGTAGGCGTCGTCCCCATCTGCGCATCGTACTCGATGTCGTACACGATGCTCCTAACTCGTGCGCCGCCGGGGAGCTTGAACTTCGATCCCTCCCGGATACTTCCAACGCCCGCCTCTTCACATAGCGCACGCCATGAGTCTGAGTACCCCTGCTCCCTCACACTCTTACTCGGCACCGTAGCCTCCATCCAAACCGGCGCCTTCTCCCTTGCACTCGAAGGGATGCCTGCAGGCACATACGCAATCTTGAAGAAATCCTGACTGACAATCTCATCCGGACTCGGTCGCATATCCTCAGGCACGAGCAGACTCGCAACAGTAACCCGCAGATCGTTTGAGATATCGTTGTTCGTCGCGCTAAGCTCCGGCCACTTGTACTCGCCCTGCTTCAGCTTCTTGTAGATCTCCTCCTTGGTGCTAGCATGGAAGGGCGCCTTTCCCACCGCAAGCGTATAAGCGATGACACCGATGGACCAGAGATCGACTTTCTCGTTGTGGCCTTTGCCCTTCTCTAAGATCTCTGGCGCGAGGTAATTGGGTGTGCCGCACATTGTTGTTCGGCGCTTGAGCTCCATCTCTTTCTCTGTCACTAGCAGTGCAGCGAGTCCGAAGTCACCAACCTTAACGTTCATGTCCTTGTCCAGGAAGAGGTTGCCGGTTTTGAGATCTCGGTGCACGATGTGCCGGTGGTGGAGGTATTTTACTGCGCCGCAGATCTGGATCACGAAGCGGCGGATTTCGGGGAGGGTGAGAAATTTGCGCTTCTTGAGCATGTCTGCCAGGGAACCGTTGGGACATAGCTCGAGGACGACGTAGGTGCTCGTTTGGAAGGCGAAGGCGCGGTAGAAGGCGACGATGTTGGGGTGGACGAGCTTGGAGTGGATTTGGAGTTCGGAGACGAACTGCAGTCCTGTTAGTATTGCTGTCCTAATGGCACTGACTTATTCCCTGACTGCCTACCTTCTGCGCAAGCTTCGCCGGCTCCATCTTCGTCTTGACGATCTTGAGCGCCAGTAGCTGCCCCGTCGGTTTGCTTCCTTCATACCGCTCCGCTCTGTGGCAGATGGCGAAACCGCCCTTTCCCAGCGCCGGTCCAGTAGCATAGTTGATCCCGCCATTTGGCTCCGTGACTATAGGCGGCGGGGGCTCGGCGTGGATTGAGGACGACATGATGTGTATGTGTCGACCTTGTCTGCACTATTGCACTGCGATATGTTCGCGTGTCATGTCTTTGAGATCCGGATGTTAGTAAAGTTCAGTATCGCAGGGCAACGGGTCGTGCACGGGCCACGTGCACCACAGCTCGATATCAAGCAAGACGACGACAGTGAAGCAATCTTTCTGTGTATATTGCAATGTCGTGTGTATATTCATGAATCTATATGCAATCATAACATCAGCGCAGCTACCCAAAGTGCGCTCACCTCACCACTCCTCCTCCATCTCCCCATCCCCAAACCTCGTAACCTCCTCCCCATTCCCCACATACCCATTCACTCTAGCCTTCACGCCCAAACCTCCCATCATCCCCTCCACAGCCTCAACCATCTCCACCGCCCCCCTCACCCACCCCGCCCGCTGACAACTCACCCCAAGCGTCCACCGATACTCCTCCAATCTCATGCGATAGAACTCCGCTTCCTCTTCTCCGGGACTCGTGACTCGCAACAATGCGCCAAACGTGCCGATCAATGCGAAATTCGTGGCGGAGGCGAAGTACCAGAAAGCTTGTAAGTGCTCTGGACGGAGCCGGTTGACGAACTCGAGGGCGGAGATGAGGCGGGTTTTCGCAGCCGCGCGGCAGATGTAAAGGAGGTAGGGGTCCGTGGGCGTCGCTTGCGCTGGCGTGGGAGTAGGCGAAAGGGACTGCACGATGCGCCGATGGATGCTGATTTCGGTCGCGAAGTACGCCAAATGCAGATGGCCCGTTGAGCTTAGCTTCGGCGGTCCTTCAGCAGGAGGCGAGGAGTTGGGGGACAGGGAAGACTCCATCTTGCATTCTGGCGGGAGGCGCGAGAACCAGTCTTTCAGCTTGATTTGCACGGGCTTCGCGCGGTTGAGGACGAGTTGCGTGGTGTTTCTGCCGGCGCGGGAGAAGTCTGCTTTCGCGGTTTGGGAGTAGAATGTATCGCAGACTTCGGCCATGATGTTCGTTAGGCTAATCATCTGCATGAAGATGCTGCGACCTTTCATGGCTTGAGGGTTATTCTCGTCATTGGCTGGTGGCAGTGGAGGTATTGACTCGTCGAAATCCTCTGGCAGCGGTGGCGGTACGTTCCAATCCGAGGCATTGATGTGCGAAGGTCGACCATGCATGACTGCGCTCCACTTATCTTGCATGTACAAAGCCCACGCCAGTCGTTTTCGCAGCTTGCGTTCCCATAGCGGTATAGTCCATTCCGAGCAATCCAGATGCAGCCCGATATCCTGTCCCAGAGCAACAAGCTGCACAGTCAGTGTCCACGTACTCGACTTTGCACGCTGCAACAGCAGCAGTCCAGCCTGAACAGCCGAGATCTTCGGCCGCTGCATAGACATCGTCAGACTCGTGATGGCGATATACTCCAGCCTGCTAGTATCTGGCTTCACCTGCCCAGCAAGCCCACTCTCGCTTTCCCACCACTGCAACGCAAGCAGATACATCGCGGCCAGTAGTGGCGGGTTAAACTGTCGATCGCCATGTCGATGCCGGTCGAGAAATGCCTGCTTCTGGATAATCGGAAAGCTAGGATGCACGTTCTCGAAGTAGATCTCTATCAGCTTCGGACCATTAGTACCGACTGTCTGCTCGATGTCTGCCAGAGCTTTGGCTTCATCGTCTGGGATGGGCACCTCGGCGTCGGCGTGGGTGCTGAAGTACTCCGTTTCGGTCACTTGGCGCAGGAGGCCAACTTGCGAGTCGGTCTCGTTCTTGGCGTTGAAATTTCCGAGGCCGATGAGCCGGGCGTCCAATGCTGTGGTCTGTCCGAGATATCGGCAATGGCGGTGGCGTTGCAGACTGAGGGTCTCGTCGACGACGTGAGGAATCTTGAGCGGTGCAGCTTTTTTCGGTGGCGGGAGGGTCTTCCTCGGTATTGTGAGGACTGGCTCGCCTCGTGAACTTGTTGGCGACGAAGTCTGAGTATTAGTCGGACTCCTCTTCTTCGACGGATTCTCGTCCTTGCCAGAGTCCTCGATCTTCCGCTTTCTGGGCTGGGCGTTCTCGACAAAAGTGCAGTTCTGCTTGTGAAACTCACAGAGCACACACCGCCGATCAGCCTGCAAGACACACTTACTCTTCCGCCTCCGACACCCGTCACAAGGCCTCTCTCTCCTGGGCTTAGGCTGCGCACTCTGTTGCAGCTGTTTCAACGCCGGCCGATTCTGCTTCACATCCATGAAAGAGTGGTGATGAGGTGGCGTCCAAGCAGCGATAGCCCGTGGAGAGGGTCTCGGAGCCAAAGGCTGTATAGTCATTGCGGCAGCCATGTTGGCGGATAGTAGTAATGCCTATGCACGACTCTATCTGACGTAGATCGTTGATATCTGGGGAGTCCGTTATAGGTCCAGAGGCTGTCAGATCCCGGAACGGCAATAGCGATGTGTCCAGACGGAACGTGGCAAGTCGGAGCTGGGGCTATCAGTAGGCGTGATAGGGCTCCGATATGAGTTGACAGTTTGTATGGGTCAGGTTATCTTATCGCAGGTTGCTGCAAGAAGCAACAAGCGTGCCTGGCCTTGGGGCGAATCAACTATGATCCGCAGAATCGCAGAGGGCAGAGATGAGAATGAGGTGTTGATGGGTTTTGGGTGTCATTGGATTGACTTGCTATTACTGATAGAAATCGCTCATACTCATCTGGTACTCGAAGAAGGCAGAAAACTGCGCACACGCGAGCAAGGTCTCGTGCGAGGTCTATAAGCGGAGGCTGTGGTGCTCACTGATTGCTACCAGTACATCACGGACGACGCGGAATCCGCCATGGCGGTCGCAGCGAATGCCCTCGATTTTCCGACGTCTTTTGGTAGCATCACGTAAAATAGGGAATCGTGTACATAACGAAAACGGCGTTCTTAGGTGAATGTGCTACACAGCCTTTGACATGACAGATAAGGGATGTAGAAAGCCAATCAGAGGTGGCCGTTGCCTTTCATCTGGAGTCAAAGGCAAAGCATGGGGGATAATGAGCAGACTGTGGAGAGGTAAAGCGGAGTTATCATAGCTCCAGCTTGCAGCAGAATTATGAGTGGAGGTCCTGCTGTATAGCATGTCGAGACGGCTCCGAGTGAGGTCTCAGCTTCGATGACAGGCGGGTAAACATCGCGATGATCCGGGAGAACGTCTGCCGGCACACGAGATGTCACTTGCATCTATACGGCTACGCGGACACCGACTCCGCGATGGTACGAGGCCGACGTCAGGCATCTAGGTACGTTTGATGATGGTGGAGTATGTCGAGATTCAAGAGTCGACAATGGTCGGGAGAATGTTGAGGTGATGAGAACACAGGAACGATCTCGCAGTCCGTCGATCGCGATACGAAAATACCATTGAAATGGGTTCCAGCGTTCGGTCAATTCGAAGGAGCTGTAGGTCGCACATCACTAATGTGCTCATGGTATCTCCAATCTCACTCACAGCGCAACACCCACAATCTCTCCCAGCACTCCAGTGTTGTTTCTCCACCCCCCCTCAGTCCAGCCTCCCTCCATGATCACACTCTCAAGACACCGCACGATCTCCTGCCCCCTCACTCTCTCCATCCTTCCTCGTGACTCCACCACCTGCGCGGCCTTCAGTCCCCTGTCCAGCATATTAACCAGACGCACCTGCCACTGCACCTGATACCCCACTGGAACTTTGTCGACATTGTTCAACGAACAAAAGGCAGTCGGCATGTGCGGCAGCAGCAGAAGTCGGATCGCTTCCTTGTGATCTGAAGCCGTGGCTGCGACATTGAAACAAAGCCGGAAGTGCTGCTGCGGGTTGCATTTGAAGCAGCGGTAGTGAGCCGCTGCGAACTGCTGAGCGTTGTGCTCATGACTGCCGATGGAGTGCACACCGAAGTCGAAGTCGCGGAGGCACTCTCTGTGCTGGAATTTGCTGCATTCTGTGCACTGCATATAAGCGGCCGTCTTCGTCGTATCGCCACAGAGACAGGCGAAGTCCGATGGCGTGAAGTTGATGTAGGCATACTGCGCACTGCGCGAAGTCGTCGACAACGAGGATGCCATGTCGTATTCAGGTAAGGCGGGAAGATGTGATGGTCTGGTGAGTGAGCTTGGTGTCGGCGGCAGGCGGAGAGGCCGTAAAGAGGGAGGTGATTGTGTATCGACTGCGGTCGTATCTTGTGATCGTATGTCAGCCGAGTCTTGGTCGAGGACGATGCTTTATTGGTGGGTGTGTATAATTGAGACTGTCAAAAGGAGTGGACAATTGATGAAGACGTTTCACAGCGGACAGCGGCGACGTGATGACCTTTAGTACCCGCGCATTCACTTTCATTGTCCCGCGTACAATAGGCAAGCACGACCCAGACCCATCTACCCACTTCCGCTCCTTCACTTCCACGCACATGTCAGAATGCTCGTGCCGGACCTACCCTTCACGTCTACCAAAGCCGCCGAACCCGCTACCATCACGGCGGAAGAACTTGCCCAGTCCTTTCAAGTTCTCGTTGAGAGCCTGCGCACCAGTCTGTCCCCTCTCGTCGCCATCGACTGCGCCCAGAGGCGGACTGGTCGTCCGACTACCTACGCTCGTACTCGTAGCGCCATTGACCTGACCACCGAACTGCGGTGAGCCGAAGCGATCAACGCCTTGCCGTGCAGCGTCCATAAGAGCTGTGCCGAAGTTTGCCGGGTCGAAGCGAGCTGGCAGGGACGGCGTTGAATGGGAAGCGGCGGAATCTTTCAGTGCTGCTAAGCCTAAAGTCGGCACAGCTGAGGGTGCCGTGAGGTTCAGCGACGAGATGAGCGGGTTGATAGCCGGCAGACTCTCATTAGCAGGCGTTGACTTGTGTACACCGAAAAGCTCGAGCAGATGCGCTTGCTCTTGGCGCTTTGTGATGCCCTTCAATTCGAGGATCTTGCGGAAGTTGCCATCAGAGCGATCGCGGATGTGGATGAGGTAGGCTTGTACAAGCCCCTCTGGCGGGGAGGCGCGGACTTGAAGAGTCTTGAGGAGAGGGTCCAGCTTTGCAGTGATCTGTGTGACACGCTTTGCGAAGGCTTGGTTGACTGGGGCGCCCGGCTCTGCATTCAGTGTCGCAAGGGACGTGAAGCCCTTCTTCAGCACGTAGGAGTCCAGAAGCATTTGCTCGGCGCCAGTCTCGGATACTGGACGGCACATTGGTATGGCGTGAGTATAAGACATGGTGATGGCTTCGACCAGATTGTCGCAGTAAGCTCGAGCATACTGTGGCTTGTGCAGGTACCGCATAATCTCCTTACTGCGGTCGCTCATTCTCTGCAGCATGACCGAGACGTACCCACTCTGGTCAACGACCGAGTCCATCTTACTCCATGGCACGTTCCGCATCTCACGCCAGGCTGGCTCGAGGTCCATCTCCGTACGATGTACCAGCGCTCTCACGCTAGCAGACGCGACGCCCATGAACGCATCGGCAGAAGTCTGCAAGTCGACCTGATCTTGCAGATCGTCATCGATACGAGCTTTGATCTTCTCCTCCAGTTGGTTAGTGGTAGTGAAGCAGTAGTCTGCTGTGTTCAGCACGATGATCGTGGCTTCCACAGATGGCCCTTGCGCGCCAGACTTCTCGGATAGGAAGTAGAATAGCACTTGCTGTGCATATGTGTCAAGATACTTGGTGAACGTCTTTGACAGTTCCAATAGCTTATTGCCCGTGGACAGCTTGGCGCACTGGGCGAACGTGATCCTGTAGTGGTGGAAGAGCTCTGTTGACGACGGGATCACCAGCTGGCTGTGGAAATCTTCTTCAGCATTGCGAATCGGCTGCTGTCTATACTTCGGCATCAGAGATGACAGCTGACGATCCTGAGACTCAACCCAGATGCTGAGGTAGGGCTCGAAAGCTTCCGAGATCGCCTGGCTGAAGCCCGAGCGCTTCTCATCGCCACCTGAGGTGACAGTGTCCATGGATGACCGGCTCTCGCCAGCCGAGAATCTTCGCTCCAAACTATGCTCAAAGTCAAGCGTCTCTTGCAAGCACGACAGCAGTAGGTTGACGTCAGGTGGCTGACCATCACTTCGTCGCATCGACCGCTGCAGAATGCCCTTGTAGTCTTCGCGTGTACCTTCGCAGTAGGCATTTGCAAGCATCTCATTGACCTTCCAGTACGGTGGAAACAGTGCTGCATGCTCGGCATCATACGTCTTGAGCATGCGATTGAACCAGCTGTACCGTCTCGAGATGTTGTCCAGTGATCCCGCTTCATCGTTGCCGCGAAAGACTTGCCTGTACTCCCGAAGCTGAGTGTTGCAGTACCAAGTGATCAGTCTTGACCTTGCATGGTCTCCGAGTGCATCTATGACCATGCAGGCCTCTGCCAACATCGAGCGTTTCTGCCGCAGCTCGCCTTTCGCGAACGCGATCTCAAAGTCCTCACACACCTGCTCCAGTAGCTCGCGCTGCAGATCCGCAACGTTTTTCGAGAGCGCAGCAATCTGGTCTATGCTCCTATAGCTCTTGAAGTGCGCCATGAGCTGAATAACAGCCTGAAGAAGGTGGGCGCACTCCCTGTACTGTCTGCTCTTGCTCAGTCCCACTAGCTGCTCATACGCAGTCGTGAGCATCTGCAGTCTCTTCAGAGCCGTCATGGACAGCGTCAGGTTCTTCTTTGTGCTATCGAGCCGTTTGATGTCTGCCGTCATCTCTGTAATCGTCCTCTCCGTCTCAAGTGCTCTGACCCGCACGCCTTCGATTCTAGCGAAGAGTCCAGCCAACTCAGCTTTCGCCTGCTGGATGCGTTCGACCGCATCGTTCTCAGGAGATGTCTGGACTGCCACGAGGGACGAGATGTCTGAGTCGAGATCATGTTCGTATGTGCGAAGGGAGTCTGAGATCGTAGACGCCTTAGAGAGGGTAGAGGGATGCGAGAAGAGAGCATTGAGATGATCGATTGGGTCATAGTCGACTGCGCATTCTGTTCAGTAAGGTATCTGCAACTTCTTCGGCCAAGGGTTCACACATACTCGCGTCGAGGGACTCAGCCATCGCAGAGCCGTTCATGGCGTCGTCGTGTTCTCATCGAGACATCCGCCACTCTGCGACCCTCCTGCAGCACCACGGCACTCCCACCTTCGGCTACGTCCTTCGACTCACTATGATGCGACTAAAATACAAGTCTTCAAAATATGTCGAGCTCACGACACCATGATGTTTACTGACTTGTATCGGACTCCGAGTTCCGCCCGTGATGCGGCATTGGAGACAGCTCGCTATCGTGAATGCAGAAGGTGAGGCAGACAAGGTGGAGGCCACTGGCGATCCCATCACGAATCCCATCATGTAGCTTCTTGATCCTGTAAGTGCCATCTCTCTTCTTCTTCAGCATCAGGCTTCATCACATCAAGATGGAGAAGACGCTACCAACCCAAGAGCTCCCTCAGGCTGCAACAGCACCTCGCAGGTCGAAGCGAGCATTCGCACCAGTGCTGCTGTTTCTGGCTGCAACAGCCTACTACTTCTCCCCGTCTGGCCTCCTGCCCACCGTGAAACATTCCGGTCATCATGGCAAGCATCACGCTGTCGCGCAATGTGCTCAGCCAACACCCCTCGTCCCAGCGAGCACTCCCAAGCTCCTCGCCGCCTACGAGAGCCTCTCCAGCAAGACCTTCCGTGATGCCAGCATTCTGCGCCTCTCAGGCGCTGTCCAGGTCCGCACCGAGTCTTTCGACGACCTAGGACCCATCGACGAGGACAAGCGTTGGGAGGCAATGTACCCCTTCGCAGACTACCTTGCCGCGACTTTCCCTCTAGTTCACTCTCATCTCAAGCTCGAGAAAGTCAACACGCATGGTCTTGTCTACACCTGGGCTGGCTCTAACAGCTCGCTAAAACCCAGTATTCTCATGGCCCACCAAGATGTCGTCCCAGTGCCGGATGCCACAGTCTCAGCCTGGACTCATCCTCCATTTGCCGGCTTCTACGATGGCAAATACATCTGGGGTCGCGGCGCAAGCGACTGCAAGAATCAGCTGATTGCAATCATGGAGACAGTCGAGACGCTCATAGCTGCTGACTTCACGCCCAAACGCACGCTGGTCCTCCCCTTCGGTTTCGACGAGGAGATTTCTGGCCGTGAAGGCGCTGGGAGTATCGCGCCCTTCCTCCACGAACGCTACGGCGACAATGGCATAGCCGCCATCGTGGACGAAGGTGCAACCTTCGAGAAAGCCTGGGGCGCCACCTTCGCCAAGCCAGGTGTAGGCGAGAAGGGATACACCGACGTGAGCGTCATAGTCCGCATGCCTGGCGGCCACTCCAGTATCCCTTCAGACCACACCAGTATCGGCGTGGCAGCTGAGATCATTCAAGCCGTGGAAGCAGAGCAATACCCGACCTTCCTCGCGGACAATAATCCCTATTTAGGCCAGCTCTACTGCGGCACTGAGCATGCCCCAAACTTTCCCAAGAAGCTCTCCCAGCTCCTCGCCACCCACGTGTCTGCCCCAGTCTGCCCAGCAATGCGGACAAAGCACAAAGACGCCCTAGCTCTCGAAGCCGCCAAAGCCGGCCCCGGAACCAAGTACCTCATGCAAACCTCCCAAGCAGTAGACGTCATACACGGCGGCGTCAAAACCAACGCTCTCCCCGAGCGCACCGAGATCACCATCAACCACCGAATCAATGTCGGCTCCACGCCACAGGAAGCCTGGTACAAGATCTCCAAGATTGCTGAGAAAATCGCCAAAAAGCACAATCTCACGCTGCAAGCTTTCACGCCCGCGAAGGAGATCCCTAATTCCATCACGCTCCGCGCTTCTAAGACTACGCTACCCGTCGCGCCCATCTCGCCGACGCTGACGAATATCACATCGCCCTACTCCATCCTCGCAGCTACGACGCGGGCGCTTTACGGCGAAGACACGATCGTCACGCCCGGGATCATGACTGGCAACACAGATACTAGGTACTACTGGGCGCTGACGAAGCATATCTTCCGCTTTGGACCTGGGTATGATGCTGAGCTTGATAATGGGCTTGGGAATATTCATACGGTTGATGAGAAGGTGAGCGTGACGAACCATGTGAATGCTGTGAAGTGGTTTTGGCTGTTTGTGGGGAATATGGATGATGCGGAGCTTGAGTGAGCTCGATAGGGAGAATCGGGGCGTGATGGATAGGAAGAGTGAAAGCTTGAGGCGGATGACAAAGTATGGTTTTAGTAATGCAATTGCAGACTCATTTTGCGGTACAGAAGACGTGTTATGACACCTTGAGCTGCGATTTGTACATTACTGCACCATGCTTGCATATCTCGAAGAGTCTGCCTTGGCTCATGCATTAGAAGTTCGGAAAGCTGCCATCATCACTTCCCCCGACGCCACGTACGCCTCGCTCAATCGCTTGCACATCATGCTCACCCACTTGAACATATCTCACGTTCCAGCCCGCCCAAACCTCTTCTCAAACTCCTTGAACAGTCTCGGACTGATCTCATCCGAACTGTTCCCAGTGACCGTCCAGAGTATGCCCATCTTATCATAATGCTCCAGCAGACTCCTACTGCTTTCCTCGAAACGGTGTAATCTCTCCTTCCACACTTCGGGTTTGTCGTCTTCCCGCTGCGTCAACGGCTCGCCCGTGATGTCGTCCTTGCCTTCCACTTTGGGTTTGTTGAACGTGAGATTGTACGTCCGGCCGGAGGGCTGGTGGATGTAGCGATTACATATCCGGTCTAGGATGATCTCTGTGGGCGTGGAAATATTGACGACGAGATTGATCGGAATGAGCTCGTCCAGCTTGTCTGCTTGCGAGGCTGTGCGCGGGAAACCGTCGAGAATGAACGATGCGGAGGGAGAGTCGCTGTACTCGAACTCGTCTGCGATCTTGCGCGGAGGTAGGCGGTTCGAGAAGAAGTTGTCGTGCTCGATTAGAGTATCCTGAATCCCATACGGTGAGGCGAAGTTCAGCGTCAGAGGTTTGGGACCACCAGGTTGCGTGAGCCAGCCACGGGTCAGGAGGGTATTCTGTATCAGGCGCAGGATCATGGAGTCGGGGACGAGGGCGCCCGTCTTCATGAGGTGCTCGGCTTGAATGCCAAGAGGCGTGCGGTTCCGCACATTGTCTCTCAAGAGGTCGCCAGAACTTATGGACGATAGCTCCTTGTATCGCTCCAGCATGCGTGCGCTCTGTGTACCCTTGCCAACACCTGGTGCGCCGATGAGGATGACTCGTGCAGCTTTCCGGAGCTTCATATCGTCTGATATGAGGCTCCAACACTTCAGGGAGGATTTGCGCAATCGTCTGATCAAGTATGCGATCGCGACAAGTGCTCGGCTTCACGGGTCTCGTGCTTGCTATTGGGCCGAGGATGAGAGGCTCGTAGGCCGAGCGGCGACTGATCAGCTTATGTCGTGCATGCTTGCGATGGTGCACCGTGAGTCGGAGTAGCCTCGAGGCCAATGTAATCGAAGAGGT
Source organism: Cryoendolithus antarcticus (assembly GCA_002077065.1). Taxonomy (NCBI): domain Eukaryota; kingdom Fungi; phylum Ascomycota; class Dothideomycetes; order Cladosporiales; family Cladosporiaceae; genus Cryoendolithus; species Cryoendolithus antarcticus. The sequence continues at coordinate 43,247 of NAJO01000040.1, read as the reverse complement.
GAATGCACCGGGCAGATTACGAGTGCAACGGAGCTGTTGAATGTTGAAGCTTCCTGCCGGGCATGGCGCTCGTTATCTCCAAGCACGAGCCAGCGGCCCAGTTAAATCCGATAGCCGAATCTGCGGGTGAAGTGAAGTGAGATCACGTAAGCGCACGTGACACTGCCATCGTTCTTTCCTCGAAGACTCCAAGAAAGTGGGAAATGGGAATATAGACGTGATGAACGGGAAGCGTGCTGAGATGCGGCAATCATCCGCACGAGCGAATTAGTCTCACCCAGTCGTAAGGATTTTGGGTACCAAGAATAGTCGAGAAGCTTCATCAGCGGGAGTACGTTCCTGGCTCCGTCGCGTGGAACGTGCGTGTCTCGTAGGGCTGTTGGGTTGATGGTCGAAAAGTGTCCCTGATGATGATGGACGTGACGTCTGCCTCATCACCACCACTATTCCAGTCTTGTTCCTCTCACCATTCGCACATCTTGATTGTAATACCTTGTTGTGCTTCTTCCATCAACAGCACATCGCCAACAGGCGCACACTCCTTCCACCAACATGCTTTCATCACGATATGCGAGCCAGCTCGCCCCTTTGGTGCTTCGTAATGGCGCGCGCACTGCCTTTGCACGCAATGTACGAATAGGGAGACAACTACCTGCCATCGCCATACTGGTGCCTCGCCGGGCGTACGCGACGGAGACGTCCACACATAGCGGCGATGGCAACTTCCCGCCTCCTGGCTTCAACGCAGACCAAGCCAAGAAGCCACTACCCAAGGACCAGCAGACGAGGCAGCCAGCGAAGAAGGCCGATAGCAGCAAAGCACCCGACATCCACATTCCCGCCGCGCAGCCTACGGAGCACGCGCCCACATCCGCGGCAGAATCTCATGCCACCACACAGATGGCTGCAGACAAGTCAGCAACGGACAAGCAGGACGAGAAGAAGCTAGCGCGCAAGGAAGAAGAGAAGAAAACCCTCACGATCCGGCAAAAGATCATGAAAGAAGTGCACCACTACTGGGACGGCACAAAACTGCTCGCCACAGAAGTCAAGATCTCCTCCCGACTAGCCCTCAAAATGGCCGCCGGCTACGAGCTCACACGTCGCGAACACCGCCAGCTGAAGCGCACAGTGCAAGATCTCGGCCGTCTTGTGCCCTTCTCGGTCTTTGTCATCGTCCCTTTCGCCGAGCTGCTGCTCCCGGTAGCACTAAAGTTATTTCCCAACATGCTCCCCTCAACCTACGAAGACGCAAAGTCCAAGGACAAGAAGACCTCCACCCTGCGAGCTAGCCGCAAAGAAGTCTCACAGTTCCTGCGCTCCACAATGCGCGAGTCCGGCATTCCCATCTCAGCCGTAAACGCCCAGCGCGAAGAGTTCACAGAGTTCTTTCGCAAAGTGCGTTCCACCGGCGAGTCGCCTACGAAGACCGACATAATCAAGGTGTGCAAGTTGTTCAAGGACGATCTGACTCTAGACAATCTATCTCGGCCGCAATTGGTGGGTATCTGCAGATATATGAACCTCTCCACTTTTGGCACAGACGCTATGCTGCGGTATGGTGTCCGCAGCCGTATGATGCAGGTCAAGCGCGACGATCGTGCGATTTCATACGAGGGCGTGGAGTCGCTGTCAGTACCTGAGCTGCAGACCGCTTGTGCTTCGCGAGGGCTTAGAACACACGGCATGTCGCCCGGCCGCCTGCGTGATGATCTGACGCTCTGGCTTGATCTCCGCCTGAAGTACGGCGTACCCTCCACCCTCCTAGTGCTCTCGAACGCATTCATGTACGCCCAAGGCAAGGAGACGGAATTCGACTCTCTTCTCGACGCGCTACAAGCAGTCCTCTCCTCCATTCCAGAGGAGCTATTCCACGAGATCGAGCTCGAAGTACACACAGCCGAGGGCGCAGCGACGAACAAGCAGCGATTGGAGGTGCTGAAGGAGCAGCAGGAATTGATCGCTGAGGAGAGCGAGCAGGAGACAGCGAGTGGGAAGGAGCATGTTAGTGACCGGGAGAGCATTGACGATGAGCGGGAGGAGGGAACGATGATGAAGGCTGGCGAGGCCAATGCCAGAGAGGTCGAGGCGGATAAGGTAGAGGAGCCGAGCACGCCTACGGCTGTGGAGGAGCCGGCGAGCAAGGCGAAGCAGGAGACGAAGGCATAGGATGGGGAAGCATAATGGACATGGGATGGGCATAGACGATAGAGATCTGAAGAGATGGGTATGGGTTGGCTCGGAATAGCCTCAGCTCAGTTGTATGGCATAATTTAGTACCCCGAATGTTGCTTGTAACGAAGTGCAACGACTGCGGACCTGTCTTCGAGACCGGCTGCACATTCGCGCCTGGTGCCTATCTATCAGCCGACTTCGCGACCCCGGCAGCGACATTCCTGAATCCGTCTGGTGATTTGATTTTTGGGGGTTTCACGCTGTCAGGCTCCTTATGACTGAATAGCGCATGATTCACTGTTGTAGCCGATCTATAACTGATGTCTGAGGATCTTGGCGCCACTGTTGCGATCCGTCGCTCGATGTCTTCCTCTAAATCGCACACCAGGGCACATACGGTAAATCTTCAATTCCTTGCACCCATTTCGCTAGTGCATCAGTACTTCTCTCCATCTGCACAGTCTTCACCGCCATATTGGAAATATGCGGCAGAGCTAATTCCGAGACGAGGCCCGTTATTGCTCATACCTACAGAATCCAAATTTACTCTTGGTCAGAGTTGGCCTCGTAGTTTGATGCGAGACGTGACTTGCATGTACCTATGCTCAAGACGTCCAGACGTCCAAATACCAAAAGGGTTGTGACGTGCTGCGGTGTCTTGCTCTCGTGCTAACTCTTGGGGCAGCGCACTCTCGTACTCACTTCACATCGTGTTGCGGAGCCATGTCGATTTCCTACTTTCTCTTGTCCGCCTGTGTGCCTCCTACTATCTGAAGACCTACACGAACGAGCTTCGCGGCCCACACAGACGAGACGACTAGCAGCAGGTGGTGGCCAGGCTCTGCTATATCACTGTGAGCCGAGGCGCGATGTATCAGCCCTTGGGCAACGTGGCGACGCTGCCGCCCGGGCAGTGGCACGCAGAGCCACAGTTGCGAGGTACTTTCGGTATTTTGTCCAGCTGTCTGATAACCATGTCACTGTGCATCTGGACGTCACTTCACCTGAACATACCGGAGCAAAGCAAGAAGCAAAATCCACTACCATACCGGAAGCTGAGTTGGATGTTTCTTGGGCTTTTAGTCCCAGAAATGGTACTTCGGAATGCTTGGCAGCAGCGCAAGCTGGCTACAGAGCTAAGCTGCGTGATGCAAGCGCAAGGGTACATGGATGATCAAGTCGCGTTCGGACATACCTATCGACGCTGGTGGACGAAGCTAGTAGCGAGGATAAGAATCGCGCTACTCGTGGAGACTCCGAGGAAAGTGAAGGATACGCTGCCAGAGTCGCAGCAGGACTGCAATGGGAGGATCAATCGCTGGACCAAGGTCCATAGCTGGTACGCCGCCATGGGTGGGTTTGCCTTCGAAGATACCGCACCAGAGCCACTGCAGTTTATGGTGGAAGGGCAATCTCGCGCCGTTCTGTCAGTAGAGGCAATCAAGTGGCTCGCGGAGTTCCGCCCTGACCTCATACCAGACTTAGATCGAGGATATATCGACGACAAGAGTAAGTCCGATGGGTTGGCGAAGCTCTTGACCTGCTGGCAGGCTGGCTTCTTCTGTATCCAATGTTTATTCAGGCTCAGTCAAGGACAATCAATAACATTACTGGAGATCAATGTCTTCGCACACACGCTGTGTGCTCTTTGCCTGTTTGTCGTCTGGTGGGATAAGCCACTGGTTGTGCAACAGCCAACTCTGATGATCAGTCCAGAAGCGTTGGATGCATGTGCTTGGCTTCGCCTGGGAACCTTGGGGCTTGATCTTGCGCCATCCCAGGCCAGAACCCAGTATGTTGATCTCTGTCAAGTGGACAGCATCAAGGCTTTCTTGGAGGACGACTTGCGAACGACGTTCGGCCATACCGTAATCAAGGTACTGGGATCCTATTGGACTTGCTCGAACAATGCCCTATTCTTGTACTTGAACAAGCTCAAGGTCTCGGGATTGGTCCCCGAGCGTGACGTTCGGTGCATATCACGCGCGTCGACTTTGATGTTTCAACTCGGTTGTCCGCTGTTCAGCGACGACATCTTGACCTCGCGCTCACGCGATGGCTCCCATTCCTTGGGCGAAGCACTGGCCGACATCTTGGTTTCGAAGAACATGTCGTCGATATTAAGACATGATCCCCTTTGGCTAATTACTGGGATCTCGATCGTAGGTGCGTGCTATGGAGGTCTCCATCTGACTGCCTGGGCTGGCCCGTTTCCCACTTCGACAGAAACAGGTTTGTGGCGCGCAGCTTGCATTACTATCCTTGCGGCCGGACCTGCCGGCTTGATCATCGCCATGGTACGTATTGGATTGTACAAGCTACTCGAGCGTTTGGACGGATACCAAAGTTCGTTGATGCACGCAGTCAGTCACTTCTTAATGTTGATGTGGCTATTCATGGTAACTGGGCCCTTATATTGGTACGTCTTTTGCCGGGCGGTCATCGTCTATGAGTGCTTTGTCATGCTGGCGCACATTCCAGACTCAGCGCTGCATGTGCCCAGCTGGGCTAGCTACGTGCCACACATATCATGAGGTTTCTACCACAGCAACGAGCGCTTACTCCACTACCCACTCTTCGGCCCAGAAGTCCACGAGATTCGCAAATTCGACTTCACCCACGATGCTCCTCAATTCCCTCGGTTTCACCGAGTCTCTGCCATGACCGAGATGTCCGGGTATCGTGAATGCAGGCGAGCTCGACTCGCTCACAGTAGTGATCTCATGGGAGTTGCTCAGCGCTTCTGCCAGCGTTGCCACATTCGGACACATATCTGGGATTCGAAACGCAGTATGCTGGTCCATCGCCCGACCTTGCTCAGCAGAAGCAGCGGTGCAGAGTCGTAGCAGCTCGAAGGGTGTTACTGTCGGCTCATGGGCACGAATTGGCTGGGCAAGGGCTACAGCGTGGCGAAGTAGGAGAGTGGGCAGTGCAGCTGGGGTCGCTACTGGAAGCATCGGTGGGTGTGGCTGGGCGAACAGCGCGGCTTGCAGTGCCATGTAACCTTCGATACCAGCTATGTTGCCGGTGCCAGAGCTAGCTGCTGTAGGAGAGTAGGAGAGCAGGAAGACTATGGCCAGATCCACGCCGCCGGTCAGAGCTGTGGAGCGCTCAATGCGGATCAGACTCCCTGGCAGCGTGTTTTTGGTCGTGTCTGCAGGTGAGAGTAGGATCACTCGAAGCTGTCGCGTGGTGCCTTTGGCGATCGGGTCGATCGGTATGGCAAGGTCATGAGTGCCTAGATCGTACTCTGCGTGTGCATTTCGTCAGTCTCATACAGAGCTTCGGAAGGTGAGAGCCTACCTACCTCGCAGGCGCAGGCCAGGCGTATCGATGAGCTGTTGCACAGCGCCTGCAAACGGCTGGCGACGACGAAGGGAGGTGCAGAACATCTTGGATAGCGTGCTCTCCTCTACAGCAGCAGCCGAAGGTACCTGAAAGGACTCGGATTGAGGGAGTGAGGTCTATGCCAAGGATTCTCGTGACTGCCTTGACAGTTGGTATGGTCCTGAAAGACGATCTAGAGTGAGTTGAGTATTTTCATATATACATACGACAAGAGAGTCCCCTGCTATCGTGTTTTGCTACTCGCAGGCACTGTGTCGATCCGAGCTGGACCAGGTTTAGACGGCACTGCATCGACCCGTACCTCCTGCTTCGGTGATGCTGGCTTTTTCACCTCTGATGTAACTTTCGTAGTCGCAGAGTCGACATCGGCCTTCATCACCTGCACAGCAGTCCCTGGCTGTACTTCGGTGTCTTCCTGCTGGGCAGCTCCAGGCATGACCTTTTCCCACCATCCCACGGGATTGTACCATGCCCTCGCCGTGTCCTCCTTTGGCAACTCCACGGCGATTGGGAGATCCAGTCCAGACTTTATTCTGATCCTCTCAAGCTCCGCTTCCAGCGTATCAAGCCGCTCCTTAATCTCGTCTCTCCTATCGCTAGCCTTACTTCGACTCCTCCAGCTGTCCCAGACAAGTAATCCCACAGCCACGCCAAAGATGAAGGCTTCTGAGAAGAAGTTCGCCCCTAGCTCAATCGCCTTTGCCTCGCTGAGTGGTCTGATGTTGACCTTAGGTTTCTCCTCCTTCTTCGTTGCCCCGCCCGCCTTTTCGGCCTCCTTCGCCTGCTCCTCGAGATGCTTCCGTTGCTCCTCCTCAGTCCGTACTATGGGCACCTCGGCAGCTTTGCGCTTGTCTTCCTCCTTCTTCCGTTCGCGCTCAGCCATTCGCTCCTGAGCTGCATTGTCGTGAAGTATGCCCAGGCGCATACGCATGTCGACCCGGTGGACCCATTGTGCGGAGGTCACGGCAATATGGCGAAAGCCTGGGTGCTCTTTCGCTTGACGTTTTATAGAATTCTAGTGAGGAAGATCAGAGATGGCAATTGCATTGGATCAAGGAGTCAGAGCTTACGCCGAGCGGTTTAGCTGCTGTTCGGATGGCGAGGGAAAGAAGCTTAAAGGTCAGGGACATGTTCTTGGGAGGGTGCTAGGACCCGACATGCAGTGTTCAATCCATATTGTGCACGAACCGAGAGTCTACCAGATGATGTACTCGTTGAGCCTATTGAACTGGTGACTGTTCAGATTCGATGGTGATAGGGCACTGCAGACGCGCTCTGACCAGCCCAGCTCGCTCTCGCACCAATCACTTCACTCATTCTCGAGCACGACATGTAGTCACGATACCTCGATTCACCATATACGCTCGGTCATTCTTGATGACGTTGATCAGGAAGTACGCTGCCAGGAGATCGTCCAGAGGAGTACGTCCAAAGACTTGATCATGGAGTACGAGAAATGCTACGTCTTCGAGCCCGACGCGACGCGACCTGCGAAGCGGCGAAAGACGAAACCCCAAGGATTACAAGCCTCATGGCGATTTCGTAGAGAGACCTACCGAGCAGCCTGGGCTGGCCCGCAGGCTCGAATTGAGGTAAGGAGGCCAACACTACTCATCAATCGCGGGCAAATCTGATCATTATCAGGATGCATTGTCAAGCGTCCACGACGAAAGTCTGGATGAAGTCACGAGGTTCTTGGACGAGCAAGTGACTCCGGCAAATGGCATTGAGTCGACTCGCATACCTACCGGTGTCGTTCTTACTGGTCCTGGTGGCTCGTCTCGAGGCTCGCTCGCCAATCGAGTCGCGGATGGATTGAGATCGCAGCCCAGACGGGTCTATGTATCGTTAGATTCTATTGTAACGCCCAATTTGAAGGCCGCACTGAAGCATCTCATACAACGCGCGACATTGAGCACGCAAGGTGGAGACGAGGACGACGAGGACGCCGTAGCGACCACTCGAAAAGGGCGACGTCTACTGAACTACGATTTGCACATCCTCGCAGACTACGTACGCGAACGCAAGATCGAACAGGTCTTGATCGCGTTGTACGATACGGAAGCCATCGCGAGTGACGTTCTCTCGGAGCTGATCGAGCTTCTGGGCAGCTGGCGAAGTCGCATACCCTTCGTCCTTCTGATCAATGTAGCAACATCTGTCGACTTCCTGCAGCAGCGACTATCGCGAGGTGCAGTACAGAGCCTAGATGGCAGGCTATTTGACGCAGTGCCGTCTTCTACAGAAGTACAGCAGGTCGTCACGGCACTCACCCACCCGGACACCAGGCTGTGGATTGGACCAGGCTTGCTTTCGGCTGCCCTTGAGCGCCAGAGCGACTTCATCTCGAGTGCAGATGGAGTAGTGGAGATGACGCAGTATGCGTACATGTCACACTTCTACGCAAACGCGCCGAGCATCTTTCTGGCACCCGAATTGAAGCTGAAAGATGTACCTTCAGATCACTTTATTGCATTGCGAAATCTGGAGTCTTTCAGGGAGCATGCCAAATCGCTGATGGAGTCAGATATTGTAGATGCGCCCGACAGAGTACGCGGACTGCTCGAAAACGACGCTCAGCTCTTCAAGGAAGTGCGAAGGTGCATCAGTGACGGCCAGGCAACGCTGCACCGGATGACTGAGACGCTACAAGTCATCAGAGTGGCACAAGAGCTTCTGCCAGGTGGTACTACTACGCTCAAGACGAGCCTGTACATACAAGCGCTGTCAGGAAAGCTTGCTGGGTCCACACTAATCAGGGCAATGCTGCTCTCGTTGCGGAAGGCGACGTCAGAGGTGGTCGTTAGGATATTGGATGCCGTGCGCGGTGCCATTGCTTCTTTCGGGAATGAGCGCGCAAGCGATACCGTCGTGGAAATGCAGGCACTGCAGACTGAGCTCATGGAGCTCACTGCCAGCAGTAAGCGTGGCGCGAAACAGCAACCCCTACGCAGCGAGGATGACATCGGTAGCTCGACTGTGCGAACAACGGTAGTGGCGCAGAAGGTTCAGCTGAGCAAACAGAAATCAGAGCTCTCGAAGCAGGACGCCGCATACACAGTGTTGGTGCGAAGGTTCACTGACATTCTGGAGGCGTACTTCTCAGCCACCCTGATCGATGCGCAGAAGCTACCATACCACGAGATCTTTATGTATGATCTGAAGTCGCCACACAGGGAGACATTCACGCCTAGGCCGCGGCATGCTATTGAACGCGCACTAGCGACACCGCACGACTACTTGGCTTGTGAGTGTTGTGCACCAAGCAAGGGTCAGGGAGACGAGGCCACGCTCTCAGCCACACAGCCGGCAACTGCAGTGTTGTACCAGCTGTACTTGGAGTCTGGGAGTCTAATCAATGTCAGCGATCTCTGGCAGGCGTTCCAGGCAGTGATGAGTGAGAGGAAGAAGGACGAGGAGCAGCTCATGGCACTTTTCCAACGCGGATTGGCGGAAATGCGGTACCTCGGGCTCGTGAAAAGCACGAGGAAGAAAGCAGACCATATTGCGAAGGTGGCTTGGAAGGGTCTGTAGATGGGTATATAGATATACTCGCGGCCGCCGCAGCCACTGTGAGCGATGTCCTCAGTGACAGGCAGCACTCTTCGTAGCACTCGAGCCACCAAACAGCAAGTAGCCCAAAAATGCCCCAAAGCCCACAGCCAGCATGATCCAGCCGTTGTATGTCATGAACAGTAGCCTGCATCAAGCTGTCAGCACAGCGGCCGCACGCTCATCGACACGCAATACTCACATAATAAAGAACGAATAAAACACCTGCACCCCATAAAACGCCGCCTTGGCCACCCTGCCCGTCTGTTCCTCCGCGCTTCTCCCCTGCCCTACCCACAAAAGTGAGCCTCGTTCGCTTCGGCCTGGACTCATAAGCCCCAACTCCACTACTTCTGACGGCAGAAACTTACTGGTCATGCCCTCGACTCTCTGCTCCAGCCTCGTCTCATAGCGTCGTGACGCCTCTCGCAGCGCCTCGTAGGCCGCTGTCAGAGCTACAATGGCCGCCAGGGAGATGATCAGAGAGGCCGTGTTGGTTATGCGCCAGCTGGAGAAGACGATGCAGAGGTTTTCGGTGGACCAAGTGAAGAGCATCTGCTCATAAGGTCAGGACATGGAAGACAGGAGATGCAGCGGAGTGGAGAGGAGCAGTACGTTCATGCTGCACATGGGCTGATGGTCACCCATGTCCATGTCTCCGTGGTGCATGTGGGAGTGGTCCATTATTGGAGACTGAACCTGAGCTGTAGACGGGATGCAGTCTTCGAGGCCTTCACTGCGATAATCTGTTTCTGTAATCAAGGATGTCGCGGACTCGGCATGTGTACTATAACATCTGTAGCAGACACAAGAGGTGATGTTGGACTAGGTGGCCATCATGCGGCTGCGCCCGCACTCTGCATGAAAGTGCTCAAATGCAACATCTAGAGAGAATGTGCGGCATATATGAACATGAGAGGATGTAGGATCTCAAGCAGCCGTTGAGCGATTAGTCTATACATTTCGTGTTTACATACGCCGATCTATCATAGCACCCAATGTCAAGCGAATGTACATCTCGCCGCCTCTACAAGCGCTGCAGCACGCCACCCTTGCTAGCGCAGGATTGAGCTGCTCCGGACGACGTCGTCGTGACGGTGTTGACGATGCTGTGGAGATATCAGTACTTGACACATGCGTGGCATTCATAAGAGATCGACTTACGTTGTAGTACGGGTCTGGGTCTTCGTCACTTGCACGATCGGCACCAACTTCGTTACCACCCTGGTGACTTGCGCCAGAGTGACAGTGACAGGGCCAGCAGTGACAACAACAGTCGAGGTCGTAGTCGTGAAGTCAGTCCCGGTCAGCGTCTGTGTAGTCGCAGGCGCATTGTTGATCGCAGTGCTCGTCACAGCACCCGCGGTCGAGGTGATAGTTGGCGCATCTGGCGCACGCTTCTCGATATTCCGCGCCTCGAGCATCTGGCGGCGCTCGTTGACGAAAGCAATCTTCAAGTCAGCCGAAGGCGTACGGCCAGCAATGATCTCGCGCTTGAACTTGGCGGACGCTGTGAGCTCGTCGCGGATGCCGAGGCTGTCCAGTCCGATCAATCCACCAAGGCCACCGAGCAGATCCTCAACGACGTTATCGAGCTCGCCGAGGATCGTCGGGAGGATGGTAGCAATAGGGTCCTGGACGCGGCGGGTCGGCTGGACAGAGCATGACGCTGGCACCGTGCGTGTGGAAGACACGACAGAGTAGGTCTGGGTTTGTTGCGTGAGGGTAAGCAAGCCGCGCGTGCTGGTAGACGTTGTCGCCTTAGGTGTCACAGTCTGTGTTCCCCGGCCGGACGTAGCGGTGGATGTGGTAGTGTCAGTCGCCGTCGAAAGCACCGTACTTGTGATGTTGACGACTGGTGTTTGAATGACGGAGACGGTGAGCTACGTAGCAATGTCAGCAAGCTGCTATCGAAGCTTCATGCAAGCAGCCGACTTACTGTCGGTGTCACGGTCGACGTAATCTGTGGTCCAACAGTCAAGGAGAAGTCACGCTGGAAGGCGATCGGCTCGGCATTGCCGTTGTTCGAGATTATCAGGAGCGACCAGTCACCGTTGTACAGCTTGTTCTTTGGCCACTGCGAGCAGGTCACGAGCTGCGGTGTGTCGTCTGGCTGCATGGGTGTCTCCGTGCACTCCGACTGGTCTCCTGCCGGGTCCACGAAGATGTTGTGCGAGACGTCATTCTGGCAGCCCTCGAATTCCTGCAGCGCAGTGAAAGGATCTGCCGATAGCGAGTTCTGGAAGTAGGTGAAGCCGCTCCGGAAGTCGTCGCCGTAGGACGCGCAGTCGGCGACGACCTGAGGGATGAGGTCAAGGAGAGCGAGTGCTGCGGAGGCCGCTTTGAAGGAAGGCATTGCGACGAAAGGCTAGGACGACAAAAAACGAGAGTGAAGGGTGACGAGGCTGAGCTGAGTAACGAAAAAGTACTTACATGCGCCGTTATAACGCAACAGCGCATACCCACCTGCCGGTCCCGAGCTCAACGGCACGAGTTGCGAAAGGCACCACGAGTCGACTCTCCATAGATCCACGGCTAGAGACCGTGCCTTGCAGCGATAGGAGGGTCGAAACTTCCATCTTGGGACGAGTCCAGTTCGGATATGAGCAGAGTCATGTTCCTGCAGATCATAGACACGATCGTAGCGGCTCAAGTGGAGAAACAACCACTGCCACGAATCCGCGCGACCAATGTGTCAGGGTGGAGTAGGTACCAAGCCAGTGTTTCCAGTCCGGGCAACCCAGCGTTCTGGAAGATCGGCCACAGTGTGAATAGACTTTATCAGTTCCTGCAGCGATAGTGCCGATGGCGCAGGGTTCTTTGGAGGGCCGCAGAGGGCCACGACCCGCCCAACGGCCGCATATGCATGTTCGGCGAGATCAGAAAGCTTGTCGCCATCTGCAGGTGAAGATTTTAGGAGGTCCATGTCTGGTGTGTAGAACGAACGCGGTGTGTTCTGGGTTGTGCATCATGCAGATGTCAATCGCCAATGCGAAATCTCGAAGTCTGCACGGTCTCGTGGGGCTGTTCATCTCCAGGAAGCGCGCGTCACGAGGGACTGGGATATTTGAGAGTGTTCGATCGACGCGTAGTCTGAGGTTTCATGAAGTGGGTTACCGGCACGAGAATGCAGGTACGGCACTAGCGTAGATCCATGGTAAACTATTCTCGGTAGGCGGACGGGAGGATATTGAGCTGCAAGCCTACCCGAGTATTGCATCTTGTATGCAGTCTGCGTTGGCATCTTCAGGAACATGGCTTGATTGACCTGACACATCTGACCTTGACGTTGTCAGAGGTGGCTGCTGGTGTGACACAGATAGCTGCCTCCCACGTGAAGTCCGTGTGAGAGACCGTTCATGCTTTACGAACGCGATCTGTTAGAGGTCGGTGGTCGGAAGTCGGAATGCTCACGAGTTTGGGTTTCGCTACTTGCGGCGCAATAAAGCCACTAGGGTCCGGCTCTTGATCCTCAGTCGTCAGCAAGAGGCTTCGCATAGCCAGTGTTAATTCCCATGGCTCAAAAAGCAACTGCCACGAACTTCGTGGCTCACTCTGCTGACATAGAACAAAGCCGTCCACACGCCGCCGTGTCAGATTGGGCTTGTGCAGCGTTGTCGAAGACTCCATGGTAGAAGGCGTTGAAGCCGTTGAGGTCGGAAAGTCGGCGCCGAGATCTGGAAAGACCTCGCGTGGTGGCTGATCGCTCGGCGCTTCTAGTCGATGGCGAAAGCATTGTCCGAATTGGGTCGTGTCTCACCGGCTCTCGTGACGAGGTCCACGCCCACCGTCGTGCAAGCAAGTGGGACAGTCGCACGCGATTGTAGACTGAGGCTTGAGCTACGTGATGCAACGAGATTGATGAAAGATGCAAATTTTTGTAGGTGAACGCTGCAAATTGGACGTGCCAAAAGCGGTTTCGAACGCTTCCCGCCTGCTCCCCCTGTTTGAGCTCACTGTAACTCCTTTCGAATTGTACCAGGAACGATCTAGAGCGCATGCATGAAGAGTCCGCGTCTGCGAGCAATATGCAAAAGTGACAAAAGAATTGCTCCCTCGGGTGGGCTTGAACCACCAACCTCCTGATGGCTTGGATGAGCTCCTAACAGTCAAACGCGCTAGCCAATTGCGCCACGAGGGACAATGAGCGTTGTAGAGAATTTATTCATAATAGACTCAGGATAAATCCCCCCGGGGTCTGGAGCACTGCCTATGCGTTCCATAGCGGTTTCATAGCGGAATGATACTCAAGAATGGATGCATGTGCTCGATATCTTCAAAATGTACCGCAATCGGTCGTGCCATCAAGTTGTGAAAGTAGCTTGACAGACAATCTTCAGCCATAAAAACCGAGCAGACTCTAGCGCAGTGCTCTGATGCTTGAGCTAGCGATGCGGATGCCAGTCCATATTGCAGTCAAGAACACCCGTCCTATGCCGATAATCTGTGAGCTGATCTACAAAGCGCACACGAAGTCGGTCATCAGGCGCAGAGCGTCATGGCAATCTTCCCTAGCACATCCGGATCATTCTATCGACGCTCGCGGAAGCTGGCGCCAATTGACGTAGAGGGCGGGTCGGCCTCTTTCCTCTGGTGTCAAGTGTGTGCAGTGGTGAGTGGCCAATCTTGCGCGAGACGTCCGAGCCATTTATGCTGCACATTAATAGTATCGAGTCTAATCAGTATTTTGAGACTCTCTCCAATTCATGCGAGCAAGCGTGTGGCACCTTTCCTGCAGCCTCGACAACGTTGTCGTCAGTGCAAGGAAGAATGTAGATGGGTTGAGGGAATTCACTATTTCCAAGGTTGGGTGAAGTGCCAAGACTTCGGACGCTAGGGCCTGGCTTTCGAGAAAAGTTCGAGCTCGATATTCAGTGCACCACTCCACACCGATCATCCCATATCCACAACATCACATCAACATGGCGGACGAAGTATACGATGGTGCCATTGGCATCGATCTCGGTATGCTGCTAGAAGTGTTGCGCATGGAGGTTACAACCGCTAACACGGCAAAGGCACGACCTACTCTTGCGTGGCCAACTATGAGGGCGCCGGCGTGGAGATCAGTCAGTAATCTGCTAGACCGCAGAGAGAGAACATGCGCTGATAGTACTGTCTCTCAGTTGCCAACGAGCAAGGATCTTTCACCACCCCATCCTTCGTTTCCTTCACCTCCGAGGAGCGCTTGATTGGTGAGGCAGCCAAGAACCAGGCCGCCATGAACCCCGCAAACACCGTCTTCGATGTGAAGTGAGTAGATGATGCGTAGCAGAAACAGTACAAACAAGAGATTGACAGGCGGACAGGCGCCTCATCGGCCGGAGATTCGACGACCCCACAGTCAAGAAGGACATCGAGTCGTGGCCGTTCAAGGTCACCGACGATGATGGAAACCCAAAGGTGCAGGTTGAGTACCTCGGTGAGACGAAGGTGTTCTCGCCTCAGGAGATCTCCGCCATGGTTCTCGGAAAGGTGCGCATACCCCGAGTGCGAATACCTGAGCGCATGCTGACTCCCAACAGATGAAGGAGGTTGCAGAGACGAAGCTCGGCAAGAAGGTCGAGAAGGCCGTCATCACAGTCCCCGCCTACTTCAACGACAACCAGAGGCAAGCAACGAAGGATGCTGGCTCGATCTCCGGGCTGAACGTTCTCCGTATCATCAACGAGCCCACTGCCGCCGCTATCGCTTACGGTCTCGGTGCTGGCAAGTCTGAAAAGGAGCGCAACGTCTTGATTTACGATCTCGGTGGTGGAACCTTCGATGTGTCGCTTCTTCACATCCAGGGTGGCGTTTTCACAGTCAAGGCTACCGCTGGTGATACTCATTTGGGTGGGTCTGACTTTGTGACATGGCTCTGCTTGAGCGCTTCATGAACGAGTATCTAACACAGTCCCAGGCGGCCAGGACTTCGACACTAACCTTCTCGATCACTTCAAGAAGGAGTTCTTGAAGCGCACGAAGAAAGACATCAGCGACGACCCGCGGGCCCTCCGCCGCCTCCGAACCGCTTGCGAGCGCGCGAAGCGCACCCTTTCCAACGGCACCCAGACCACGATCGAGATTGACTCCCTCTACGACGGGGAGGACTTCAACTCCCAGATCACCCGTGCTCGTTTCGAGGACATTAACAGCAAGGCGTTCAACGGCACGATCCAGCCAGTCGAGCAGGTTATGAAGGATGCGAACCTCCAGAAGAGCCAGGTTGACGAGATTGTCTTGGTTGGTGGCAGCACACGTATCCCCAAGATCCAGAAGCTCCTCAGTGACTTCTTCAATGGCAAGAAGCTCGAGAAGAGCATCAACCCCGATGAGGCTGTTGCATACGGTGCCGCTGTTCAAGCCGGTATCCTGTCCGGCAAGGCCACCTCCGCCGACACCGCCGACCTCCTCCTTCTCGATGTCGTCCCTCTCTCCCTCGGTGTGGCTATGGAGGGCAACATCTTCGCTCCTGTCGTTCCCCGCGGCAACACCGTGCCCACCATCAAGAAGAGGTAAGATTGAACGCAATGCTGCCTCTCGCTGGTGCTGCATGTTACACTGCGCAATCGCTGATTTCAGTCATAGGACCTTCACCACTGTTGCCGACAACCAGCAGACCGTGCAATTCCCGGTCTTCCAGGGTGAGCGCGTGAATTGCGAGGACAATACATCTCTCGGAGAGTTCACCCTCGCACCCATTCCTCCCATGAAGGCTGGTGACGCCGTCCTTGAAGTCGTCTTCGAGGTTGACGTCAACGGTATCCTTAAGGTCACCGCCACCGAGAAGACCTCCGGCCGTAGCGCCAATATCACAATCTCCAACTCCGTCGGCAAGCTCTCGTCAGGCGAGATCGAGAAGATGGTGGAGGACGCCGCCAAGTTCAAGTCGAGCGACGATGCTTTCAGCAAGAAGTTCGAGTCGAGGCAACAGTTGGAGAGCTACATCTCGCGTGTTGAGGAGATTGTCAGCGATCCTACGATGAGCATGAAGCTCAAGAGGGGGCAGAAGGAGAAGATCGAGAGCGCGCTGTCCGATGCGATGGCTCAGCTCGAGATCGAGGACGCGAGCAGCGATGACTTGAAGAAGAAGGAGCTGGCGCTCAAGCGTGTGGTCACGAAGGTGAGCAACATTGTCGGCCCGTTGTGTGACCGTTCACATACTGATGTTCCTCGCAGGCTATGTCTACCCGCTAAACCTCATGTCCCGGCGTTTGCATCTTCATTGGTGGTCGGATAGATTGGCAATTTCTCAAAAGCAGCGCAGCGTGTTTTGGACCGGTCGCGGACCTTGAGCAGCGACTTCGCCCGATGCTTCGCGGAGTATGCATGGCACTGAGTAGCTGCGGTCGAGCTTCAGCTGGGCAGTCTGGTGAACGAAGGCGTGTATGAATGCGTGCTACACCCAGTCTAGCTTTCTCATATGCCGAGTTCCACGTGCTTGTAGATCTTCTGCTTTCTTCCGCCCAGTGCAATCATTGCATGAACCTATGACGGCAACCAGAGACCTGATAGTGCCTACGGTCTGCCGTCATCTAGGAAGATACCTCCGATCGTTAGTAGCCAGTAAGATCATGTTTACGATGTACTGGTGCTTCGGAACAGCAAGTGGCACTTTGGAGACTCCACTTTTGCAGTTCGACTTCACCTCTTGTTCTGCAATAACCATCTCCAACGCCCTATATTGCCGAGATTGCATCGCGCAAGTCTGCCACCCAATGATACTTTAAAGAACGCAGTCGAGGCGAGACAGCTTCGACTCGAGCCAGGGCCGCAATCATGTCGAAGCAAAGTGAGTAATTCAGTCCACAAGAACCTGCTACCCATGCTTGCCATGGACTCCTCGTCTGTCTGTGGTGCAATCATGCGCAGGTCGGGTCCACTAATCAGACCATGAACAGGCAGAGCGCAGATCGACTGCATATCCGAAGATGCTCTCCAGCACTTCAAGACCTACAAATACTCATCCGTCGACCTCTCACCGCTGTCGTACTATGTTCTACGCCACTACGTGAGTCCACCACTATCCTTCTAGTGTATTTCCACGACTAAGACCGTATAGTGGAACTACTGCGTCTCCCTCCTCCCCCTCTGGCTCCACCCCAACTCCGTCACCCTCCTCGGCTTCCTCTGCATCCTCTTCAACATCTTCCTGCTCATCCTCACCGACCCAGACTTCCTCGGCCCACCTCCATGGGTCTGCTACTCCTACGCTCTAGGTGTCTGGGCCTACAGCACAATGGACAACATCGACGGTAAGCAAGCGCGACGCACCGGCACCTCTTCCGGGCTAGGCGAGCTGTTCGATCACGGGATTGACAGCTTGAACTGCACGCTGGCGAGTCTACTGGAGGTGAGCGCTATGGGGTTGGGAGCGACGAAGTTGGGTGTTTTGACTGCGATTATGCCGTGTTTGCCGATGTTCTTTAGTACGTGGGAGACGTATCATACGCATACGCTGTTTCTTGGGTACTTCAATGGACCGACTGAGGGGTTACTGATTGCAAGTTTGATCATGGCTGCTAGTGGGTATTGGGGCACTGGACTGTGGAGAGCGCCACTGGCTGATCTGTTTGGTTTCGAGAGTGTTTTGGGGAAGATCTGCTTTCTGGATGTCTGGGCGCCGCTGATGATCGGAGCGTTCTTTACTGCGCATCTACCGAGTTGTGTGGTCAATGTTGCGAAGGCGAGACGAGAGAAGGGACTGAGGTGGACGCCTCTGATGCCGGAGTGGACGCCAATGGCGCTGTTCGTCGGATCGCTGACGGCTTGGTTCGGATCACCGTACTCGCATATTCTCACCGACAACTACATCACGCTGCTTTGTCTGACACTATCATTTGTATTCGGAAGGATGACTACAAAGATCATACTGGCGCATCTCACGCATCAGCCATTTCCGTACTGGACTGCGCTGCTGATCCCGCTGGTTGGAGGTGCTGTGATGGCATGGCTGCCACTATTCGGACTGCCTGCAGTCTCGTCATCCTTCGAAGCGACCTATCTGTGGGCCTACTTCGCACTGAGCTTGGTCGTCTACTTCCGCTGGGCGTTCTTGGTTGTGAATGCTATCTGCGACTATCTTGGGATTACATGCCTGACGATACCCGAGGAGAAGTGGAAAGCGCTGGAGCGTGAGCAGTCAGCAGAGAGGGAGAAGACCATGAATGGAAAGACGACTTGACTATGATATAGTCTTTTATCACCAAGAGTATCTACAGAACGGTGAATCCGCAGTCTCTTACCTTCCTCCAGCCGCCCTCGCCGCCTCTAACACCGACGTCTGTTGCCTAGTCTTTTCGGACACCATCGTTGATCTCTCACCGGCTCTGGGTCTGTCCGTCTTCTGCAATGAACCGCTCCTTCATCGAGAAGTCAGGCTCATCGAATGGGTTCGGCGAGCACCGGGAGCAGGGTACGGTGAGGTCCTTCCAGTACCTTTGCCTCTTACTGTGGCGCTCCCATTCCCTCCTTCGCTCCATCTTCTTTTCGCGCTTCCGCTCCATGTCGCTCTCATCTCCATCCTCGTCGTCGTCACCGTCTTCGCCTCCCAGCTCTCCGGATGCCGCGTTTTGGAGATCGGCTTCGCCCTTTGCAAAGAAGAAGATATGAAGCTGGTCAGCACACGTCATCATCGTTTCAAGGGCCCGATAGACATCGCCCAATGTCTGTACGTCGTGCCGACATCTCACAGCGGGCCCCAGGCTAAAACCGGAGTAATCTTGGCGAACGACCATTGGTCTGGTAGCGACATGGATGTTCGTCCAGGATCCTAGGATAGGGATTGGGCTCGGTTTGTACATGGCATTCTTGTGACATACCCTCATGTCGAACATATTCTGCCATGGATCGTGACGAATACAAACCTCGCCAACTGCCTCTCTGATGATGCTAGTGGCGAGGGACAGCTCGCGGTCATAGCGCGGCGAGATCGCTCCATCATATGGATTTGTATCAGTGAATACCTTGCGAGAGAACCGTGGGGCCGATTGGATGGTCGGCTTTGGTCCGAATACGAGATACATCTGCCTCCGTAGCGGCAGCGACCCTCGTATGACCGCCTGGAAGGCTTTGTTGACTCGCTGGAGAACGAAGAGCTGCTTCATTCCAATCCAGAGAAGTATGCGCTCGGTAAGCTCGACGACACTAAAGACCTGTTGCACCGCCGACATTGCGGCTGGCATAGCTGGCATGCTTATTGACTGCTCGGATGGTGATGGATCGGACACGATGGAGTCTCCGGATGGCTTTTCAAGGGTAATCGATTGTACGATCTTGACGGCAAGACTGTTAACCTCGTTGTTAGCGTTCAAATTTCCTCGTTCTCGTGTTCGACATCCGCGCACGTGCCGAGATTTGTTTTAAGCTGTTTGATGGTATGGACTAACAATAAGCATACGGATGGAGGTTCGGTGACGAAGTTGATAGGTGACTCACGTAGAGAGTATCGCTTGAGTCTCTACACAAGGAAATGTCGAGGGAAGTTACGCTAGTGAAAGAGGGTAGGTACAGAGGACCAGTCGAGGACACTACTTCACTTCAATTGTCGTTCAATCTCTGCAAAATGGCGTCTTCCTGCGCTGGACAAGTTCTGTGCCTTGCATCTGCAAAGCTCTGGATGCTCGCACCTGGCGTTACCAGTGCACAATAACTTCCTCGAAGCAGCGATTGTAGCTATTCCCTTCACCACAGTCCTGTTGCCAAACAAAAACATCCAAGCGCTCGAACTAGCTCAAGCATTTGGTTCCGATGCCGCTCGAACAATTGTCCTGACAGCTGAGCAGGTGAACATCCTTCGAGTCCAACAATACTACTGCGCCACCCACCCGATCCGCCCCATCAAATGCGCGCGGCCGCTGTGTGACCTCCCACCGGACACCGTGCAGCGGAGTACAGCTCAAGACAGTCGAGCCTGTGGTCGAGGTTCCCGATTGCTTGGTGAAGATCTCCGAGCGTTCTGACATTGTCCGACTGCTTTATGCCAGCCTTCAGAAACGGGAGGCCGTTCCCGTGAGTGTGGTGCACCGCAGTCAACGGGACATTGGCAATCAGCATATCCTTCCAGGTTCCCAAGACAAGGTCGGACCCTAGACGGCATGGAATGCTGCTGCCAAATGGACAAGCACGTACCATCATGAGACCACCGTCAGTACCTGGGAGGAGTACGATGGCGAAGTTGCCGAAGGCATTGCTGATGCGCTTGTTGGTGATGCTGTGATATGGAAATCTCCCTATGTAGCCTGGGGGTATGGAGAATATGGTGTTGTACTGCGTGGGTGCCGTGCCATCAAACTTGGTTTCCAGTGCCAGATGCATCTTCCGCTGCAGTAGCTGCGATCCTCTGATGATCCCTTGCACGGTCTTGTTGATGCGCTGAAGGACGAAGAGATTCTCCATGGTTACGCTTTTGTAGAGGAGCACTTGCTCCACGAGCTCGACGATCGCGAAGAACTTCTGTGTTGCGGCTGCGCGAGTGATGCTTCCTGGAGTGATGGATGTCTTTTCCGCGGCTGCCATGTTGACCTGGTGCATCCCTGGGGAGCGAGTGGTGGCAACGAAGCTATCTGATGCGATGTCAGTAAGCGTATCTACTCAGCTCGTCGTGTCACACTCAACGTCGCACACACGTCCTTATGTCAGATCACTCCAATTCCTCACATGATTGTGCGAGTTTTGGTTTGGAACGCAAGTGAGGATTTGAAGGTGACACTCGGCACAATTTGAACGAACATGCGCAAGGAAGGTACATTGGGAGCGAGTGTACGAGGTAAGAGCGAGGCGGTCTTGCTTCACTTGACTTCGGAGTGATTTGCAGGCGGCTACCTACCACGAGGATACTCTCCATGCTTCGAGTTGTGCGATGCTGCCTAAGCGCCGTCTCTGCACGAGTGAGCGATTCAGCCAGACAAGGGGTCAATATCAGGCACGTACCAGCCCAGGCTGGCTTTGAAACGCTGTCCACCTCACTGGGGTTCGTATATCCTTGTGTGCTGATGAAGAGTGGTCCGTGTGCGCCGGCGCAGCTGTGATTGAGCCACTCCATTCTCAACAGGCGGCGTCGCTGGAGTTCTTAGATCTTCCTTCTCACTCCTCGTCATCCACGCTAACATCCACGTTGATCACGGTGACAGTCCTGGAATCATCCACCATGGCTCGGCATACTGCTGCAGGCTCCAGGTCGAGATGATCGAATCTGTGCTCGAGAAGTTCGACAATTCGGTGGACGTCGCCGAGTGTTTGCAGATCATGATAGTCAGTGACGGCCGGGTCTAAAGTCGCTTTCCTTACTCTTGCAGAGTAGCAATAAAGCGTCCCAAACAAGGACACGTTGGCAATTTTGATGTGCATCCAAGACGCAGGAGCGAACGCGGATTGTGGCGGATCAGCGCGGTTCCTGATCCCGCAGAAGACCTGTAATTTGACATTACCATCATGCTGCCGGCGATCGAAGCTGCCCCGAACGGAAGCTTTCTTGATGTCGCGATTGGCAATATCCATTGAATGATGTTCAGGAGAGTACAACGGCGATCCTGGCTGGAAAAGGCGAGTGATCTCCACATCCTCGCTCTTCACCGCTCCCGCTGCGTACCCCAGGCCCAATTCTTCTCTTCAATCGCAGCGATCCCCGTATGAATGCCTGGAATTCGCCGTTCACTCTCTGGACCACAAAGAATTGCTCCGTGGTGATTGAATCGTCGAGGAGGACAATTTCGAAAAGCTCGATTATCCCGAAGAAGTTGTGCGTTGCGGTGGTCAGTCCTGACGAGCCTGGTACGCCAACTTGAGCTGCATCGGCTGTGTCGGCCATGCTGATATAGATGGCGAGAGCTTGGGCGGATGTCGGAAACGAAATACGTCTCTCTTGCAGGCTTTCTTGATTTGTCGTTGTTGTTGAGTGGTGCTGTGCCTTCCTGAGGAATCGCTGCGGCAGGTGCGGTCGCAGCTCGAGTTGAGGACCGGAAGGTAAGGAAAGTACGCTAGTGATGATTGGTATCTCAAATGACAAGATGACTAGCCCTGCGTCTGATTTTCCTTGCTCAGTTGCACGGAGCTCGGCACAAGGCACAAGAGACCACCCATCCCCAATCGCAAATACAAGTGCTCATCGACGCCTCCCACTTCGCACGTCCCTACACCTTCCGCACAGCTCATGCTCCACATCAGTGCTATCAGCAGCGTACAGCTCGAGAGAATCAATTTCATGTCCGAATGTCCCAAGCACTCGATGCACATGACCAGGCGTCTGTACACTGTGCAAGCGCCTTTCGCAGTAGCCTGTCCCGTACACGCTGCGATATTGATGATGCACAGCAACGAGAGGGCGATCAGCAATCAGAATGTCTCTCCGAGATCCTGTCGCAGGCCCAATCCAAGGATAAAGTGCACAGAGCGCTCCGCCCGCTAATTGGCGACGTCGTATCTGGATGAGACCGCCGTAGTTGCAAGGGCAGTGTTCGATGGCGAATGTACCGCACATTTTCCTGATATTGGGGTTCGCGATACGGAAGTGCTCTCGAGGGGATTGCAGGATGTCCTTCTGACCGGAGAGAACATGGCTGAAAACGACCGGCCTATTCTGCGATGAGCTGGATGCGTACGCCAAGCACATCTTCCTGCGTGCACCGGTAGTGAAAGCTGAATGAGATGTCGAATTCCCTGGCTGATCCTTTGCAGGAAGAACATTTGCTCCCTAGTGATCGCCTCGCCCAGCAGAACAAGCCCGGTAAGCTCGATGACAGCAGAAAGCTTCCGCGACCCAAGTCCGGAGGTGGCAATGCTCGGATCAGCGGGCGGAGCAGCAATCGCTGGCGTATCGAGCATAAAGACGTCGTCGTCGGATGACACTAGATGCGCGTGTCTCCTAGCCCGATGTCTGGGTTGTAAATGGCTGTGGCGTCACTTATATTGAGGACTATTTTGAGTTTCGAGTTCGGACAGAGTTGTGAGCATGTGGAAGAAGAAATTCACATCCACCCAGCGCCACTGTCCCTGCTGCCACTACCATCATTTCCGGCCATCCTTACCGGCGGTGGCGGCCCAAGGGCATCGCGAGTAGCATACAGCAAGATCGAGTTCCTCGTAGCATCCAACGCATCGAAAGCGGCATAGAGATCAAGCATCTTGTCAATAGCTTTGATCGGCTCCTCACGTTCCCACAGAGCCACAGCATCCGCGCGCCACATCAGACTATCATAATTGATATTCAAGGAATATGCGCGCGAACTTAGGACCGGTTTATTGGCGATGTAGATGGCTCTCCATGATCCCCGAGCTCGAGGCCTGCCTTGGTGCAGATCGCTGATCGATGGCTCTTCGCCGCGTGTCAAAACAACATCGCCCTCCGGTCTCCAAAACATCGTCAGCTTGAATCTGTTGAAGCGTCGAGTCGGCTCGTAGCTGGGGAAATGCCAGGATCGCCATGCGCCCATGTGCACGAGGACGTGCTTGGAGAAGTTCTCGATCAGAA
The DNA here is from genome assembly GCA_002077065.1 of Cryoendolithus antarcticus. Classification (NCBI taxonomy): domain Eukaryota; kingdom Fungi; phylum Ascomycota; class Dothideomycetes; order Cladosporiales; family Cladosporiaceae; genus Cryoendolithus; species Cryoendolithus antarcticus. The sequence goes on along the minus strand of NAJO01000040.1, from coordinate 19,723 downwards.
GGGGATTATACACTGTAAGGGTGGCGAGTGATAGTGTGGGACGCTCAAGCCACATAACACGCAGAGCTCGGTAAGAAGTCATGGAATCGAATGTGGGATTCAGGGTTCGGAGTGCGAATAGCTTCATTGAGTCGGTGGCTTCATCCAGCAAAACCCAATCGACAGGCTCGCTGATGCTGAAGAACTCCTGCGCTGCCTGGACAGATCCGGCGGGCTTGGGGCTGGCACTCAGAACACTAGTAGTCTGCGGCGCGGTTGCCATTGCTGAGTATGCTGCGGTTGCTGAGAGTAAATCAGCACTGCACTTTACAAAGCATTGCCTTTCTGTACGCTTGAGCACTTCTTTGTGCATCTATCAAGCAAGCTGCGACAACGAAGAGCGTTACGGTCTGCTGACGAGAGAGACAGAGGTGGACAGCCTCGTGCGCTGCTGCTCTAGACTAACGGACACTCTACCTCTCCGCAGGACCCTGCAGCCATTCTCCGCTTCTGCAGCTACGACCGCAGGCGCACATGCGGATCATGTGAAGAAGTGAGGGTATTTGGGAAGACTTACTATAACAGATGCTGATGAGTTCCCCTCGAGCGTCTTTGTCGTTTGGGGTGCGATGTCCTTTGCGACTGTCCCGTGAGCAAGCTGAGTGCTTGTCTCTGGGGAGAAAGTGAGAGAATTCAGAACGATTGGAAAATTGTAGAGGTCTTGCTCGCCCACATCGAGGACACTATGACTGGTCGAGAACCTAAATGCGAAATCACGTGACGTTGAGTCGGCGCCTTACTACTTCTTTGAAGTCCAGTAATATGCTGTCTCATGTCAGTAGCTGAAGACCTACCTACCCCTTTGCGACCATGCGTCGCTTCCAGTACGTAGCACTGGTCTTAGCTGGCAGATGCTGCGAAGCGTCCAATGGAGTCGAATGGCCAGACACTTTCATCGGCAAATGAGTCAGTCTCCCCTCTGAGCGTATCTGATCGATGTAGCCAAGCTGATTCCATGATGCCGTAAGTACCCAGTACTCCCGCAACCCTATTGCAGTTGGCCAGTCTGCCTCGCCGATGATCCGATCACTCCCTAGTCCACGTCGTTCATATCTCACCTCCAGCAATGCATCTCACCTCCAGCACAGCAGCATATCAGCTGTCGTGATTCGACTACGTGTAATCTCACATTCCAATGCCAGGTCGAATGTCCATCCCCGTACTCAAGCAGCACACAGCTCCAAACAATCAAAGCCCTCCCCCACCTCCCCAAGCACCTCATACAAATCGCGCAAAGTGCGAACACCACGCGTACCCCCCACAGCCTCCGCCTCGCCATCACGAACATACACTGTCACCACCAAAGCCCGGCTCGCAACTGACATCTCGCCCCACGATCCCACGATCGTAGAAGAACCGAGATGATTCCGCTTCCCATCCGTTCTTCTCCCACCGATTTGCAGCATACCGCCCTCTTGGTGTGGGAAGTAGGTGATACCAACCGCGAAGCCACCGAAAGCCTGCGCGATTGCATGGTTGGCAATGAAGACCGTCTCGCGGCAGTAAGTTTGCCGGAGATGGGGATGGGATGGCTGATCAGGGGCAAAGATGGGACTGAACTGGACCGGCGCTTTCGGCGTCCATGGTAGCTTGTACCTCGGAAACATCTTCCGTACGAGGGCGGGACATGCTCGGATCGTGTAGTAGGTGTCGCGATTCACTTGTTGTAATGAGTAGAGCTGGTCGTCCGGGATGGCTTCGTCGAGCAGGATGATTTTGAGGAGTTCGACGATGGCGGAGACCTTCTTCGCTGCGGAATTGTAGGAGGCGGAGGGAGGCGTGGTGTGAGACATTGTCTGCGGTTTGGCGCCTTCTCCTGATGGGTCTTGCTTGGTCGAGTGGGGATCAACGCAGCCCTTGAGTTTCACTCGGTCGACGGCCAATAACTTTGCATGGTCTTCGGACTAGTGTGGTCCAGGTCAGTGGCTGGCAATTAGGGTTTGATAATCGAGACTCACGGGCGGTAACACTAAGTACACTTCACGTCAAGAGATCTCCGGCTTCGCCCTGGGTAGGGTAGGGGAGATGGTCCGAGCTGACCGGGTCCGCTGTCATTCGTTTCGTTCGTGTTCAAGAATATTGGGGTGACTTCTCTTACGTGAGGTTAAGTCAGGCTGTGACATGAGTTCGGTATTTACGCGATTGCGCTTTTGTGAATGTAAGGTGATCACCTTGTATTTCACTTGCCTATTCTCACTTTGTGTGACGCGCCTCCTTGTGGTGTCGGGGTTTCGTCATCGCTTGAGGCAGTAGGCGATGCGCTTTCGAACCTCAACAGCCCTCGCAGCCATCCGCTCGAAGACACTTCTGGCTTTGACGCTGTTGCAGAACTAGCAACGGGCTTCGGCGAAGCCCTCTTCCCATGCTCTTGCTGCGAAGTCCTCGTCTTGTACTCTCTCGGACTCTCTACCGCCTTCTCCTGCCCAAGCAGCTTCCCAATGAACCCCGGACTGCGCCAAATGCCCACTCCTTTCGATTTTGCCTGCGCCTCCGTCTCGCGATACAGTGCTTCACTGTCTCCGAACTCGGCACCACTCTTTGCCTCATAGACAGTCGCCAATCCGCGCCTCAGCATCTGCAATCCCACGTCCGTGTTCCACACCACCCACTGCCGGCGGAACACACTTCCCACAACCCTCCCAAACTGATCATTGCGGTATGGGTAGACTCGCACATACTTATGCTCCGTGAACCCTCGCAACCATTCAAACGCCTCTTTAGAGTACGCCTGCTCCTCCTTCCCAAAATGCGCCATCTCCGGCGCATCTATTCCCGCGATCCTGATACTCAGCGTTCCCTCGGTCTTTCTGATGCCGCGTCCCTTGCCCTTCGCTTTCACGCCCACTTGTCTCCACCATCCCCAGCCCATCAACCTGCCGCCTGGCGTATGGAACAGCCGTAGGCCATCTGCGTCACCAACACTCGTGACATAGCCGTAGAGACTTCTTCTCCGAAAGAAGCCTGGTTTGAGATACTCGGCGCCGGGAATGCGGCGGAGGTGATTCTTGTAGAGCTTGATGAGGGCGAGGGTAGAGGCTGTGGTTATGCCGGCGAAGACGAGGGTTTGCGGGGTGGTGTAGTGGGTGTAGTCGCGGGCATTGAGCGGGGAGGTCCAGGTGCCATTGGACTTTGTAGGGGCTGCAGACTTTGAGGGCGGGGCGGGATCATCAGAGGGATGGGAGCGACGCCAGAGGATGTAGTCGGTCCATGGCATGGCTCAGTGGCCGTAGCTATAGAGGGAAGGTAAGGGGGAGAAGTGTGTTTGAGATGGTAGCTTCACGATCTTATGTCACCAGGACGAGCTTGGTACTTTATATTCCACCCAGTAAACTACCAACACCGCGGCTTTCATGCTACATTGAGACAGTGTCTGCTCTAATCAGCACCCCGACTGCCTCCTGCGCGTCGCGAAAACCTTTGTGCGAAGACAAGTTTCCTAGGCTGAAGAAAGCACGCAACATCCAGCTATGGCCCACTCCTCCCGCCTTGCTCTCCTCCCCGGCTACGACACCGCACCCGACATCTACGAAACCACGCACCCCTCTCTCACCACCTCTCCTCCATCACGCCCCTTAAGCGTCTCCTCCACCTCCAGCATCTCCTCAAACGACAACGGCATCTCTCACCGCCGGATCCTGCCAGGCACGGCACGCGAGCGCTTCACACGCGAAGGTCGGGGACGAGATGTGCGGGGAGGGGAATTCGGAGACGGCGTGGGTGGAGGCAAGAAGGGTTGGAAGTTTGGGAGGCGGAGAGCGGAGGACGAAGGGTTGGAGGAACGGGTTGCGAGGTTAAGAAGGGAGGTTGAGGAGTGTAGAGTGCTGGCTGAGCGAGAGAAGACAAGTGGAGACCAGAACGAAGGCATTGATGAGGAGATGGATGCATTGAGGGAGGTGCTCGAAGGACTTGATGTACGAGGCACCAATGCGAATGGAAGGGATGCGAGGAAATCTGTCGTGCGAGCTAGCACGAACGGCGATGAGGACGGGGAGCCAGAGAACGAGCACACTGAGCCGACTGGTATTGCAGGCTTCGATGCACGCTTGTCAGCTCTGGAACGGTCGCTGGGCCCGCTCGGCGTTGAGGGTGGCCTCCCAAATGGAGATTCTTCAGCAACAGCACCCTTACTACCATCTGTGCAGATGTTGGACCAGCAGCTCTCAGCACTTATGACAGCGACATCACTTGAAAGCCTGGCAGCGTCAAGTACACGTATACGCAAGCTCCGCGAGGAAGCAGAAGCCTTCACAGCCTCACAATATACAACAGACTCCAGCGCTACGACGAACGGAATGTCCAAGACACCTTCATCCGCCTCGAACACCTCGCCGGACCTAGCGAAGCTAAACGCCCTGTATGGTCTCCTACCGACACTCCAGTCACTCTCGCCCACGGTGCCCGCTGTGGTAGAGCGCTTACGAAGTCTACGAACGTTACATGGCGGTGCAGCGAACGCGGCTGCAGAGCTGAAAGCCCTGGAACGACAGCAAGACGAATTCGACACCGAGCTCAAGGCTTGGAGAGAGGGACTGGAGCGGGTGGAGGAAGCTGTGAGAGAAGCTGATGAGGCGAATGGGCGAAATGGTAAGGTAGTGCAGGGCTGGGTCAAAGATCTGGAGGGGAGGCTGGAGAAACTAGCATAGCAGGACCATGGCACTGGTATCGAGTGCAAGCCAATCTTATCCGTGTATATGGACAAAGTGATGTCGAAATCTTGAACGTCCCGTGATTTCGTGACGAAGTCGCGTCGTCAACCTCCAGCTTAACTTCACGTCCCCTCCCTACTGAATGTGTACCAAGACCACTCCAATGGATCCCTGTCCCATCCCAGCTGTCTCCAAAGCCCTCGAGCCGTACATCAAGTCCCGTTCGGAAGTCTTCTCAATCCGCCAAAACCTCCACGGTCATCTTGAGTCGCACCTCCATCTCGAAAACGCCACACCGCTGTGCTGTGCCAATGTCTCCGACCCACCACTATCAAGGCCACTCGGAGAACCACCGACTTCACTCACAGGCGTCCGAAAAGCATACTATCGCGCCCTGGTCGCGCATCAGGCCGCACGGAAGCGATATGATGGCTTGAAATCGGAGCTACAGAGTCTATCCCCTGGTAATGCCGGCCATATCGCCCCTCAACCTGGTAGCGACTCTACAGATGTCCTCTCACTGCTTCGCGCTCGTGAGAAACGCCGTAGACTGCTCGTACTCTCCCATGCCTTGGACGGCATCGAAGACGCCGGCTCTGCACTCGGGAGCGTGGCCATAGACGACGTAGTCCGCAAACGAGCCGGCGAAGTACCTGTACCGCCGTCGAATTCGCAGCATGATGCTGCCAACGGTCACGGCGGCGTGGACGCGCGGCAGAGGCTGGGGGAGCTGCAGAGAGCTGTACTGAGCGCGAAGGGGGCAGTTGAGAGGTGTCAACGGAGCGAGTTGGGCAGAGGTACTGAGAGTGGGAGTGGTGAGGAGCTGTATGCTCTCCAGCAGACAAGGAAAGAGCTCATTGGGTGGATCGAGCGACAGCTGGCTCTTGTTGGTGAGGGGCAGGCTGAGAGTGAGAAGGTGCTCGCGACGCCTAGCAGTACTAATGGCAATGTCGGAGAAGTTGCTGTGTCGATTGAGGAGATCGAGGATCTTTATGAAGGCTACCTCGAAGCCAGGTCTAGTCTGTTGCAGACGTTGCAATCGAAGCCACGGGATTTTGACCACGGCGACGGTTCGAACCACACATTCCCTCGCGAAAGCAATGTAGAGGTCGCCGTAACGCCCGCCGAGATACTGCTTCCCTACGTCACACCACTGCTGGAGATGAAGAGCAGCGAGGTAGCTCTCTCGCAGCAACAAGCTTTCCTGCGCAAGGAGCTCACCACCGCCACAGCTGCGACTGATAGGCTGCTTCGACGCCATGCGGATGAAAGTCATCTCGTCCACCCAGGAGCGTCAAGGGGCAAGGACTGGGCACTCGCAGGTGCAGACGCAGGAAAGGGAACAAAGACGTTCGTGGAAGGCCGGCTGCAGGCTGGGCATGCTGCGGTGATGCTCGCGGACGAGAGGCTGGAAGCTATCGGGAGTGTGCGAGATAATATGGAAAAGCTGGAGCAGAGCCTGAAGTAGACTGTCGTTCATTCGAGTCAATGCCCACAGGCTACGATTTCTGGTCAAGTAACCTCGCTCTCGCTCGTCCGCTATGCAATCGCATGTTCAGGGCATCATGCCCGAGACTTAGGGTATCTCATGCTAATCATGCACTCGTCTCATCAAGTCATAACAGCCCGAGTCTTCATCACAGGTCGTTGTATCCTAGAATCCGCTTCTCAAGATTCTTATCCGCCACGGCCCAGGCCCATGCACGGCCGGCCTCTCCGCCAAAGAGACTCTCTGACATCGAAGACTTCTCCAACATGCCATCCCGCTCCATGGACTTGATCTCGTGGCCGGTGGTGTAGGTGAGGAAGTGCTCGAAGTCCTTGTCTTCCAGCGCAAGCGCGTTGCCGGTAATGCCTGGATGATCGTCAGTGTCGTTCACGCGGTGAGGCAGCAGAGGGCTAGCCTACCGTGACATATACAAGGCTCCTTGGTCAACAGGCCCCTCTCCCTCACGCATTCTCGCCCCTTCACAATCGCCTTCCCAATCTTGTCCTCCAGCGCCGGAAAGTATTGCTTAATGCTGTTCAAACTGATCACCACTCCCGGCGCCCCATGACAGACCTGCACCAAGCGATCTCGCTCCGGCGGTATACTGCTCGGCCAGTTGCCAGTCTCATACTGATACGTCAACAGCACAGCCAGATCCGGCGCCACCTTCGCGGCGTATTTCTTCGGATCCGTAAGTACGACCTGCGTGATGATGCCCATCGCGCCATGTATAGCTCCGACATAAGTCTTGCCGTGCCATTTCCAGGGCCGGGGCGAGTCAAGTATGGCGTCTACAACATCGTCTTGTGTATCGGTGATCAGCTGCAGCGTAGCTGGATCGTCGACGAAAGACGCCTTCACAAGCCGAAGCAAGTACAAGTACCCAGCCCTCCCGAACAGGAACTCGTTCTCCGTCTCCGGATCCAGCACCTCTGCCGAATAATCACAAAGGCTCCCCACCATATCCACGTCCTTACTACTCGCCGCGCCTATCGCCAGCAAAGCCAAAATATCATCCCCGATACCGCACTTCCCGACCGTCGGGCCTGGGTAGGTCGCTATGGCATCTTGAGCGGTTTTGAGATAGGCTGCCGACCAGGTACCGAGAAGCTGCGACTCGATCTCCAGGTCTGGATAGAGTTGTTGCAGGATCAGGAAGGTGAAGGCCACGCTTATGGGGCCTTTGAAGAGGCCTCCTCCCGGGGGCACGGAGGCTGAAGGGTGTTCGGTGACGAGGCGGGTAAGGGAGGCGCGGAGTTGTTTGAAGGGATCTGTAGGCTGTTAGTCTTTGAGCTGAGCTTGGGGAGTGAAGGTGGGCCATACCTCTGCTTGCCAAGGGCGCATCATTCTTGAAGTACCGGGGAGGCATTGTGGGGCATGTGGTTCAGTGCATGAGTTCGAATCAGTCGTTCAGCTGCAGTTGAGCGCTAGCTATCATGAGGAGTAGGAATGAGCGGCAAGGCTGACACACTAAGACAGTAAGGTTTCCTGCCTTCACCGGAATTGCTTGAATTGCCTTGTGTTTCACTCGGATTGCTGTGTGAGGTTCAAGTGTGATGTCGCTTCCTCTTTCGGCACCTCCCGCACCTACGGACTGTTGAACGTACTCCATCCTCACTGCGATACATGTAGTCACTTTGGTCTATGATACTAGATTCATCGACAAGTCGGGCCTCACTATGATCTCCCGCGTCGGCCGGCTACCGGCTGTCTGTATGCACACTGGTATGATTGAAATGTTGGTCGGACGAGCGCGATTCTTCACCAGCTCGGACGACATTTTGCCCGGCTGCAATAATCTCGAGTATCCCCGAGACGCTTCAGCTCGAGGTTGTGATAGCATGTACCCAGGCCTCTGCTATCTACTCCTCCTTGATTAGTGAAGCCAAGTATCAGTATCACTGGAGGCTGTCATGAGGACACGAACCCAAATGCTGCGGTCTCCTGCGGAGCTGGTTAAGATTATAGCCGACACGAGAAGGTAAGTACCACTTTTTGCATCTCTTTTCGACAACGACTCGTCTTGTCTGGATCACGATAACGCAGATCAGTGTTTTCCCACCGCTATCTCGACATGTCTACCTACTCCTCAGCCGCCTGTTATTACTCGCATCGGGAACTTGGCCTCGGGCACCACGATGCCGAATGTCTTGACCGCTTTGGACGCCTCGATGCGATAGGGAAGATCGATGCGGTCGCTAGGATGATCATCTATGCGCCAGAAATATTTCCCGAACAGGTCGCAGTCGAGGTCTCGTTAAAGCTGAGCCAGAAGTGTGCTGAAGAGGGCAACACATTCGCAATGATTCCACTAGTGGACCTCTACGACCTCCGTAGCCAAGAGGCCGACGCCGTCGGCTGGATTATGTTAAAACGACTGGGAGGAGATACTGATCGCGCAATGCAGGACGCTGTCCGAGACGTTGTCTGCTGGGATTATGGCGATCTTCCCGCGATACTCACGACGAATCCGCTGGGTGCGCATCGTTTCACAGGATGGCTCAACGAGGAGGCGAAGCGTTTGTCCTTGCGTTGGGAAGACGCCGCTGTCAACAAACACGACATGAATCAATGGCTGGAAGAGACACAGGCCCGGTACCGCCAGGAGGAGGCTGGCAAGTCGTGTGCCGCATCGAGTGAGGATTCGCCCTCCAGTGAGGACCCGCCACCGAGCGATGATCCACCCTCGAGCGAAGATCCACCATCGAGCGGTGATCTGCTACCGAGGGATAATGCACCATCGAACGAGAATTTGCCATCTAGTGAGGATGTGTCACTGACGAGCGGTGTTCAGACACCGAGGGATGATGCACCTTTAAATGAGCATCTGCCATCGAACGAGCATCTGCCATCGAACGAGCATCTGCCATCGAACGAGCATCTGCCATCGAACGAGCATCTGCCATCGAACGAGCATCTGCCATCGAACGAGCATCTGCCATCGAACGAGCATCTGCCATCGAACGAGCATCTGCCATCGAACGAGTATTTGCCGTCAAGCGAAGACCTGCCATCGAGCGAGGATTCGCCGTCAAGCGAGGTCCTGCAATTGGATGAGGATTCAAATTTGAGCGAAGATCTGCCATCGAAGGCCGACAGCGTGGTAGAGTCATCTGCGCAATACTGGCAACACTTCATGGAAGGTCTCCCAGAAGTCTTGCAACGATGACGTGTGCACGTCGGAGAGGATCTCATCAGGCGCCATATACCGGCTGTGGAAGCCAGGTCAGCGGAGCCGGTCAGCTTCGCCGAGCCATAAGCAAGCTCCGCATGCGAGAGCCCGCATCTTGGATACCTCTTATGTCAAGACATCGCGCTGTGATCGTGTAACCCTTGCCCGCACACTGGATTCTCAGCCAAAGTCGACACCAGTGAAAGGAACCGCTTCCGGACTTACATTCACAGTAGGTGACGAGATCCCACGACCCAACATGCGGTCACTCCTATGGGCTCGGGCGATTGCGAGGGAACGCGAACAACGTCATGCTGATGCCCCAAAGCAGCGACCTTCAGCCGAGAGCAGTGAGCTGGCCGAAGAGGGAATTGCGAAGGAGGTAGACTCAAGACAAGCCGAACACAAGCCACCGCAGTGCTGCCAACAAGTGTCCTCGCCCCGCGATGGCGGGGCCGAGCGCGCCACTTCGAGACGAGACAAGATCGAGTCCGAACCGCACACACACGGGAGCCTGAGCCCAGCCCTACACCCACGCGACAAGCCTGCGGAGCTTGCTCGGATCATGGAGAACACTCGACGATTGCATGAGACCTTAAGACAGGCTCGGGCTGAGGGTCGAGCAGCTGGACTGGCTGCCGCGATCCGCGAGTCGGAATCCGAATAGCGCGAATTTCGCTTCTTCGCTTGCCTCTAGCAATAGATTATCGCCACTGTCGGCGTGGCTATGGCAGCACATCATAACTGCGGACAATTCCGATCCCACCAGGCGCAAACCCGTAGAACTAATCTGAAGTGAAGGGAAGCCCTGCGACTCCGCGGCGGCGCGGTCGTTCTCTCAAAGTTTGGAACATTCCAATACTTTCACTGGCACACTCACCACAATGACAATCAACGCGCAGCGCGGAGGAGAGCCAGGTGATGGGTGTTTATATTGACCCCGGATCTGTGCTCTCATATACGCTGCGGTGCGATATTTGAGTGCAACGGCAAAGCTGACAAAAGCCTTGGCTGCTTTTGGGGATATGGAAAAGCGGCGGCAACTGTGTAGGCGTGAGGAATCATGTAGCCATAGCGGCGCTCGTCCTAGACTCATCATCGCAGCATCTCGTGTATAGTCTTCTCCATTGGCTTCGGTTTGACACCCTTAGACGCCAGCAAATCCTCCAATGTCGAGTCATTGATCTCACACTCGCCGTCCATCAACGCAGCATACGTCTTACTCCACCACGTCACTAGCCCCTCATCCATACCCCTCTCCTTGGCGTAGAAATGCTCGTGCTCATCTCTGGATACTTCACGGAATGCCACTTCACTTCCCTTCGCTTCACTCACGACCTTCGCGACCTCGGCCAAGCTCAGAGCCTGCTTCTGACTCAGATACACCGTCCTCCCCTTCCACTCGTCCCTCGGTGCAGCCAAGATCAACGCATTAGCCAAGCCCAGATCAGCGATACTCGTCCAGCTGATCTTCCCACCACCCGCAGTGATCACCTCGGACCTATTCCGATCACTCTGCAAGTCCCAGTGGCCGAAGTAAAGAGGCCAGCTCTCACTATACAGTCCCTCTCTAATAATCGTGAAATGACCCGCCCAGTGCTCAGCCAGGTAAGCCTCAGTCCGCTCATGCGCAGTCATGACGCAAGATTTGCTGGGATTGGCGAACGCGAGACTCGTGTAGTAGACATGCTTCACGCCTGCTGCTTTGGCGCCTTCCAGGGCTCTGAAGTGGTCTGCTTCGCGACCATGACCTGGCGATGCATCGTGGAAGTCCTTCTGGATGCGTGCTGAGGAAATGAGGAAGATGGCATCCGCGTTCTTGAAGACTGAAGTCCAGTGAGTAATGGGATCGTCCCAATTTGCGTTGTGCAGAGTGACACCTTGGGAAGTGAAGGGCTGGAGCTTTGAGGAGCCAGAGGTGGATGAGGATGTGACGGCGATTTGTGATGAAGCCAACAATTGATGATCTAGGAGTGATGTGAGTGTGGCGAAGCCAAGCTTGCCCGAGGCTCCAACGATGACTAGCATGGTGGGGAATCGCGGAAGTGAGATGGAGGAAGGAGAAGGTAAATGTGAGTGAAGATACAATGAAATGCTCGCTTTGCCTGTCGTGATATGAGTGACGTTACTGTGGATGAGCTGCTGCTCGGCAGTTGTTGCACCCCTTCGGCAGAGTTCTAGATGTCGCAGGGGGCCCTGCTGCTTTGCTGAGGGACGGCATTGCCTATGCGTTACTAAGGTGAACCTACTGGTGATGTACGTCTCTGCTCTCGTCTACGCAAGGGGCCCGAGGAAGACCGTACGGATTTACATCAGGAGTGCATGCAGCTGAGGCGCATTTGATGGATGATCAATCAAATTTAGCGCTGTGCGCCCCGAAAGCTTACCCTGCCGCACGCGCCTCACGCGCGAGTGAGTGACCTCACTCTAATAATACTCCACAACCCCGTCTTCTACTTCGCTCTTGGCCCGCCCAGCTACTCGCGATGTGTGCAGACTCGAGGCGAGCTGTCCAGCAATGCATCTGCAGCATGTCGCGTCACATCATATCCAGGCTATAGCCCGACGCTACCCCATTCTCCGCCAAATCTCCCCGACTGCGATCCTCTTGATCCTATTCTGGGTATACGCCATACATTATGGCGAGCGCTCAGTCTCCAGCAACCATGTCAAGTCCTGCAACTGGTCAGAATGGGAGCATTGGCCGGCAGGAGCGACACCACACCATCTAGTCTTCATAGCAGATCCGCAGCTGGTGGACCCGCACACATACCCAGGACGACCATGGCCGCTGAGTGCGTTGACGGAGAGCTACACGGACCAGTACATGGCACGGAACTTCCGTCTCATCAATGAGCAACTCGATCCAGACAGTGTGGTGTTCCTAGGTGATCTGCTGGATGGAGGAAGGGAATGGAGCACGTCGAAGGCTAGAGCGCTTACTGCGCATCAGAGGAAGCATTTGACGGATCTCGGGATCAAAGCGCCTGGTACTAAGCGTAGTGTGGAGACGTCGCTGAGTTTCGGGCAGTCAAGGACGGTCTCGAGCTCTTCGTTGAGTGAGAGGGATAAGGACTCGAAGGCTTTCGTGCATGGCGAGAACGGACGGTGGAGGAAGTGGGGACCTGCGCAGTGGGAAGACGAGTATGATCGGTTCGGTCGGATCTTTCTTGACCCACGACAGCTTTATCCGAAGTCCGACCGCGAGGCGCATGTTGCTGGTGAGGTGTCAACTCATCCGACTAGTGTCGAGAATGGTGCGAGCCTGGTCAAGACCGAGCAGTATGCCATCTCTGGAGGCAAGACCAGACGCGTGATCACCAGTCTGCCTGGCAATCATGACCTTGGGTTCGGACCTGGCGTGCAGCTCGCGGTGAGAGATCGACATGAGACTCGCTTTGGCGAGGGCAATCGTGTTGATGTACTCGGGAATCATACATTTGTCAGCATCGATGCTCCTTCACTGGCGGCGTATAGTCAATTTGAGTCAGGTGGTGGCGACAGCACGGAAGCGCAGGCTGAAGAACGGAAAGCGATCTGGCAGCCCACGATGAGCTTCATGGGGACCGTGCAGGCTCCTGTCGCAAAGTCCACCAGTGACTACCTGGACGATCTCTTTCCTGACAGGCGGCCTGACGGACGGACTCTGTTGCAGAGATCTGACGGCGAAAGCACGAAGCTCAGCAAATTGACAGCTGCAGTCCAAGGTCAGGCCCAGCTACCTGTCATCCTGCTGTCTCATGTCCCTCTGTACCGCGATCCCGATACCGACTGTGGCAAGCTGCGTGAACTTGGCAAGGCCATCTCCATACGAGGTGGCTATCAGTACCAGAACGCACTAACGCGATCATTGTCGACCAAGATCGCGCAGCAGATCAGTGTTGCCGGCGAGATCGTGCACATTTTCTCGGGCGATGACCACGACTACTGCGATGTATCCCACCGCTGGAATCTCGTCACTGGCAACGGCAAGTCGCGATTGCAAAACATTCGTGAAGTCACCGTCAAGTCCTTCAGCTGGGCGATGGGCGTGCGGAGGCCTGGCTTCTTGCTAGTCAGCCTTTGGAATCCCGTGAACGACAAGGGTGAGGCTATTGGGACAGCAGCGGCGACAGTGCAGACTCATCTTTGCCTTCTACCAGACCAACTCGGCATCTTCCTCACCTACGCCCAGCTCGCAGGCCTGACTCTCATTATCCTACTAGTCCGCGCGATAATCGTCGCCATTCGTGGCAACTCCACCCCAGACACGGAAGACGATGAACCAGACGTCCCATCAAGACTCGCCCTCATCCGCTCTCGCTCTCCCGACAAACAGCCCATCAGCCTCACCAACGGCTTCTCCACCCAAAACAAGTCCCTCTCGAAGTCCCGCCAACGCGCAGCTTCTACTTCCCTCTCCTCGACACCCGCCCAAGACTCCTCCCACTTGAGTGTCCAACGCAGTCACAACGCGCGCATCCGCAGCGTCAGCCCTCATACGCCTTCGCCTTCGAATGGACTAATCGAGAAAGCGGGTCTTTACCCGCAAGTCCAGTGGGCTGATCCAAGCGATGACGAGGAGAGCAATGTGGGGAGTGTGGGAGACTACGGGGATGGGGATTCGCAGGGGAAGTGGAAACGACGGCCGCGGAAACAGAGTGTCGCGAGACGGGCTTGGGGGGAGTTTTGGAGGGGATTGGGGGTCGTGGGCGTTGGAGCTGGGGGATGGTATGTTTTTATGGTCAGGACTGGGTAGATCTTGACACTCCCAATGGACTTGCGAACGCTGTAAAGACTCAGGCAACGCGATCAAATCCTTCGATCTCCGAGTCCTCGTCTATCTACTCTCTGATGAGTGCTCGAACCCTCGCAGCCAAATCAGTGACATGCTCATCCACCACCCCGCCCCTTTCCTCCCTTGCATGCAAACCCCGCAGAGCCTCCTCAAGCATGAACAGATACTCCCTATTCTCCCCACTTGGCCCCCTACACATCGCTATCCGCTCCGCCAGCGCTTTCGGATCCTGCGGTCCAAGGAACTGCGGATTATCTGGCGTGCCGATGTAGACGAGGCATTGTATTGGCTTTAATGGCCGCGCATCCCCATCGATTGTCAGATCATCGGGGTTGGCTGAAGGGAAGGCGTGGAAGGACGTATAGTGCATGCTATACCCGTTTATCTCGCGGATGTCGAGGTAGGCTTTCACTTCTGCGACATGGGTGGCGGGAATGCGGTAGGCGGCTCCTTGGACTTGAGGAGGGGCGGAGGGATGCTGTGATGCTTCAGCTTAGCCCTCGTTACGGATGTAGAGTCAGCGAGGCATGTTCTTACTTGGTCCGTGAGCGTCTCCCAGACCTCGCGCTCGATCAACGTGACGACGCGGCCTGGCTGTTCGGGTGTGCCGCGGTGGTCCTCGCTTCGGAGCTGTTAGTGATACATTCGTGTGATCTCCAGCTGGTTCATGTACATACCTAGCCTATGCATCCGCCACTTCGTCAGATACTTTGTCTTGTTGATTGCATCTCGATCGAAGTCCAGTGCCTCAGTCAGAGCGTACCTGCCAGAAGCGACGGACGTAGCCTTCTATGAACCCAGGTAGGCGGAGGTCTGGCACGATCGTAGGATGAGCAACGAGCAACTCAATCATATAGCAAGGGAGGGATGGAAGTGCGTACCGTAATGCGGTGGCGGCTTCCAGATCAATGATCTGTAAGAAGTCGGTAACGTGCTTCGGCGAGACGATCGAGGCCACTTACCCATAGCCAAACAGCCACAGATCGCCTTCTTCATTTGCCATCGCATCAAGCATAATCGATGAGGTTATGTGTTGATCTGCACTAGTGTGTCGATGATAGAATCGAGGGAGACATGAAGTCGAAACCTAATGCAACAGACGTCGGCAATCGATTGGGCTCAGACAACACGCTACATGTAGTTTGACCTGTGCCCGGCGGGGAGATACTCGCAACCCATTACAACACGCAGCAGAAGTTAGGTACGGCTGATTCAATACAAGACTATACACTCATCGTCGCTCTGGTCCGAAAATACTCAAAATCATCCGTGAACGCCGCGACAAATGCACCCGAATCACATCTACTCATTCAGCACTTCACGACTTCTTCACCGGTCCACTGACGCCAGCACCGATGACGCTCGGCAGCTCCTCCGATCCCATTTCCCACACAGTCCCCACCGCAAAGCCAACCACGAATATCAACCCCACAGTGAACAACACAATGAGCCAGAACTCCACACTCACATCCCTCTTCTGGCACGCAGGGCCTCCCCAGGTCGTAGTCTTCTTCTTCCCATCCGTCGTCACAACACTAGCCTGACAGGCGCAGGAGTAGCAGGCGCCGAGCCCAGAGCCGGCATCTTTGTCTGTGTACTTCAGACTGCAGGAGCCGTGGCCGGTGCAGTTTCGCGTCGTGGTTTGGCAGGCTGAGAGGCTGGAGAAGCAGGCTGGGAGGATGCCTTCGAGAGGGCGGGTCTGAGTGTTGTTGGATTTGAAGATTTGGAGGTGGTCGGATGTGTTGTCTGAGAGGGATTGGTGGTAGGAGGGTTCTGCTAGCGGCTCCTCGGGGTCGTAGGGGAGGACTTGGCGTTTCGCCTGGCGAGGCTGAAGGGGAGACTCGGCGTTCGGCATGCTGTAGGTGCCCCAAGTCGAGGTTGAATCAGACAGGGGCATGAGCAGGGCGGTGACGTGCCAGGTTGCTTCGTCGCGGAGTTGAACGAATGTCGTTGCGAGGACTGCAGGAGAGGAGGCGAAGAGGTAGAGGTCGCCGTTGGGGATGCGTAAGAATTCATCGAGCTCTAGCTCCGGGAAGGCGTGCGAGGGGTCGGACTGAGTGATGAGGTCGAGGAAGAGGTGGAGGGTCGACGTTCGCTCGGGTGCGGGGGAGATGGTGAAGGAGGATGTGGATATAGGGACATCTGGTCTTATTAGTACGATGTCCTGTGTGGGAGAGGGTAAGTATAATGCTCACGAGTTACGTCCGCCTCATCCTTGGTGAAGGCCAGCAAAAAGGCATTGCCCGTCCGCCCATCACTCCTCAGCAGTGGCGTCTTCCTGCCATGTGTGTTGATCGCATTGATCTCCTCCTTGTTCAATGCCCGATCAATATGGAAGTCCTCTACTCCAGCTCTCTGCGCCATCACCAGTCGTGCAACCGCCGGCGATAGCGTCTGCGGCTCGAGCTGCTGTGATGCCTCCCGGGTTGGATCGAAGGTGTAGACATGGCCTGTCGCTGTCGCTGTCGCTGCGGCGTGCGCGACACAGCCGATTGCTGAGAGCAGCGGTAGCGATGTGAACCTCATCGCTGTGTTGTTGGCCTGTAATCAGATTATCAGTGGACTGATCGGTGATGTCGTCGTTGCTTCTCGCGATAGCTACGTGCCAAGACTTGTGAGCGCCACCCTACTGCAACATCGTCCCGCGCCGATGTCGAGGTCAAAGTGCCTACATACATTCACATTATTGCAGCACAATTGTAGCCTGGAACAAATCGCAGCTTACACAAACTCTCACTCTTACTAGCATACCACGCACCATCCTTGACGACAGTCCCGCAAATGCAATAACCCCTCCCAACCATGTTCCGCCTCTCACGAGCCTTCCGGCTACGCCAACAATATCCTCACTATCGACCACCCCGAATACCCTCACACGCCCGTCCCGCCTCCCAACTCCTACACAGCAAGAATGGCGACCCCTACCGCTTCCAGACAGTCCGCTTCAAGCAACCCAGCGTCTTCACCTGGAAACGCATAGCCACCGCCGCCCTCTACGTGACAGCCTACTACGGCGCCCTGCAAGTATGGGATCACTACATGGAGCCACTGTTGGAGGATCTGGATGTAGAGGAAGGTGTCGAGACTTCGGGCGAGGGCGCACCTGAGGATGCAGCCGGTGCGAGCGACTATGCGGATGAGGAGAACCGCTTCATTCCCTTGACCTGGGCAAGAGCGCTGCCGCGGACATTTTACAAAGGGTCTGATCCCGAATGGCAGGAGTTCATGAAAGTGGCCAAAGATCCTCCTCGAGCGAAGAAGATACAGGCAGCGTTAGTGCAGCTCGTGCATCAGCAGATGGTCGCCCGGCCTGCGATTACAATGCGCATAGGCTCCAACACGAAGGTCGGGCACTACTGGCTGGAGATGACCTATCCCGACGCTCCACCTCTGGAGTACCAGCGCTCTGGTTTGGAGTTGGGAGAAGATTTCATCGCGTGGAGTCAGCAGAAGATCACAGCGGATGAGTGGTGGCGGACGAAGAGAGCACTCTGGCCGAAAGCTGCCTTTGACGGAGCATACGCGACGGCTACACTCGTGGTTGGAATACAGTGGCGGAAAGCAAAGCAAGCCATGGGTTGGGAGGGAAGGGATCCGTTCAGTCCGGAGGAGCGGTATAAGCATGCGGTGGAGATGATGCAGAAGCACACACATGCTAAGGCGGGGAAAAGACTCGGAGCGCAGACGGATCCGACGAGCAGTAGCAGTATTGCTGCTCCACCTGCGCCCTCGACACCAGACGCCAAACTCGAACCTGCGGCAGCACCGACGACCACTTCGTTACCCTACCTCCCTCCTTTACCTTTGCCAGCAAAGCGCGATCTAAACGCTACTTCACTCCCCATCGCCCTGTCAGCCTTCTCCCAGAATCTCAGCGCCGCCTGGCTACCTGCAAAAGCTGAGCCGCCACGAGGAGCGATTGTAGTGTCAGGACTGGTGGAAGTGAGAGGCAGTACGGGCAAGATCGTCTTCGATGTGCAGAGCTTCTACGACTTGGGTAAGAGCGAGTTTGTGAGGGTGCAGGCTACGCCGAGGGTCGTGAAGAGACATCGGCAGGGACCGAGGGGAGGAGCATGATCTTGTCCAAGAGCAGACGAGATTGGAGTGTCTGCGTTCGAAATGATGAGCGTTCTTTGAGCTTAGCGATGGGGAATGGCGCATGGGTATGGTATTACGGTGGGACTACACGCACGGCGTACTGGATCAGCAGCCGGTGGTAGCATGAGACTGAAGTTTGATGCATGGGCATAGTGTTGGAGCAGAATGAACAGTAGACGCGACTGAACCGCTTGAATGAACATAGCATATGCCTCCGGGTATCATCGCTTCTTCCACATCTCACAAATCCATCCCAGACGCCATGCTAAAGTCATCTCATCACCACTCCCCATACCGCTGTATCATCTCAGTCCCTTGTGTAAGTGACCTTCCCTCTCTTCACAGCTTTCTCCTCTTCCTCTTCCCTCTCAGCACCTCGTTTCTTCTTGTTCCCTGTCTTCCCTACCCCATTCGCAGCCCCGTTGACCCCATCGCCCATGCCCATTCCCGTAGGCGTCGCGGCGTGCGAAGGCGTGTTGCTTTCGCTGCCTTCTTGCGCCTGTAATTCAAACGTGTTAGCCACATGGCTTTGCTGATACAACAACATACACGAGTGAAGCGGGGAGTCTGCGCACCTTCACCCACCCTCCGCTACTCCTACTAAACACCCGTTCCTCCTCCCTCACCCTCCCACCCCTATTCCTCCCACCATCTCTCCCCCCTGCTCCTCCCGCTCCTGCTCCAACAACAACGCCCTTGACCCACCCGTCGAACCCTCGCACGATGTTTCCAGAGTTGAGCGTTTCTTCCAGATAGGCTGTTTCGGTTTTGTGGATGTTTTCCTCTAGCGCGGCAAGCTTGTCGTCAAGCAGGCGCTTCTGTGTGAGAGTGCTGCGCAGGGTGGATCGCAGGGAGTCGTAGTACGGTCTGCCGGGTTGGTCGGCTGGAGGGGCTGTTGTTGAGGTGGGAGGATGATTTTCGGTCATGTTGGCGGAAAGATTGACATGGACGAGGAATGGGACTCGGAGTGAACCTCGTGAATTGTAGATGCTATCCCAGGAAATGTTTGTTGATGGTGAGTTTCCTAGTGATGCAGTGCAGCTTGTGATGTGATGCCTGGGGGCCTCAGGCATTCAAGCCGTAGCAACCTAGCACTCCTCCCTTTCGCCCTACTCGAAATGTCCGATCTATAGCTAACGCTAGGATCTAATAGGCGACCGTTGACCTCCCGTGCGGCTAAGACATTATCACTTAACTTATTAAGGTCTACGTCTCCTTAGATAGAGTCGCCTTATAGTATATTTAGGGTATAGTATACTACAAAACGGTTTTGGACGCTTCGAAGTAGCCCCGTTAACTCTATATCGCGGTTTTTAGGAAGACCTCGTATTCTACCTAGCGCACTTTTCTAAAGACCCCGAGAATACGCGGTTTTTACGATTTCTCTCCTAGGAGCCTTCCCTAGGGTTAGGGTTAGGGTTAGGGTTAGGGTTAGGGTTAGGGTTAGGGTTAGGGTTAGGGTTAGGGTTAGGGTTAGGGTTAGGGTTAGGGTTAGGGTTAGG